>JAHXMQ010012342.1:29470214-29494179 GCA_020466415.1 Ammodramus savannarum pratensis
CCCCAACCCTGAGGCCAAGGGAGTTTCTCCCCCCAACCCTGGGTCAAGGGTGCTTCTCTCCCCAACCCTGGGGCTAAAGGAGGTTCTCTCCCCCATCCTGGGGCCAAGGGAGGTTTGGTTTTTCCCCAACCCTGTGGCTAAAGGAGGTTCTCTCCTCCCCTCCTCCAGCAAGCACTCTCTCCCTGCCCACAGAGATTGACCAAATCCTTTGCCAGCCCTCAGCAGAGAAGAAATCAAGTTTGTTCTTGAAGAGGTGTTTTTTGGCATGGTGAATAACACAGTGTTGTATCTCACTGTTAATCAAACATGCAGCATTAATATGTCAGTGCTTTGTGCAGCTCTGACCCTCACAGCTCTGCTTTTTAAGGTTTTTTGAATGTATGGCAAGTAAAGGGAGGGAAAAAACTCACAGACCTTTTTGGATAGAGATATTCTGTCTTGTATAAAATGTAATGAAGTCAAATTTAAATACATCTAACCTTAGGGTTATACAGTCTGAGTTCTTCTAAATGTGCTGTGCTCTGATAATACCTGACATTTAGAGAAGCATATCCCACAGTTATGCAATAAAGTTGATAAATTTCCAGAATTAAATCCACTCCTAGTGTGAATTCTGTAGAAAGAGCTGAAAGGAAAGTCAAAAAAAAAAATCTAATAGCAGAATAAAGTGTATGAATTTGCCCTTTTTTTTTTTTTTAATTTACACTGAGACAAGAAAAAAAATCTACATCTGATTTGAAATTTAAAAAGCCTTCAAACATCAAATGCAAAGTAGAGCCAAGCAAGCATATCGGCTACTTATTCTTCATTATGAGGGACAACCTCATTTCAAACACATGTAAATATTTTACAGAGGTGTAGAAGTTGCTTTATAGAATATTTGCCTGCAGCTACAGCTTGCTGGTAACTTTTGAAACACTACTTTACATGCTTAGGAGTGGCAGCCCTTGAACCATTGGTATTTCCATTGACCTTTTTTTTCTGTACAGGTGCCTTGCAGCAAAAGGCACGGAATTTGCTTTCCCTGATTATTGAGGAAAAGCAGTTCAGCCAATTCTGAGAACAAATCTGGGAAACTTTGCAGCAGCAAGAGACTCCTCAAAGCACCAGCAGCAGCTCTGGCTCCTTGGGTTACCTCAATCCCTGCTAAAAGCCTGTCAGCCCATGGCTATGAGCCTCACAAAATGAGATCCCAAATTTGCCTGGCTGGAGTGAGGAACTCATCCATTCTTTTTCCAAAGAGGAGAAAAGGAGCTGTGTTTATCAACCTCTCCTCAAGGAAAGGACAATGTGGAGAGAGGAAAGCCTCCTACTTATGTGTTTGCATGCACTTATCACACGTCCTGCAGTCCTTCACTGGGTGCAATCTGCTACAATCTGGGAAGACTGATTTTACTGCAGTGATTTGATTTCTTTTTATAAACTTCCATTGTATTTTGGGCACAAAATTATCTAGCAATAACGATATAAAAAGGTTATAAAAGAGAAAAAAAAAGTAAGAAAACTGAACATGTCTATTTAGTGTTGCATCTTCTCAAAGTGATTAGCAAATACAGAGAAATTGGAATTGAAGCTTTATTTCTGATGACACCACACTCACAAAACCAACCATTCTATCAAAAAGTCTCTGCAAATTCCTACTAGGAATTTTCTATTCCTACTGTCCTAGGAAATCATAGAGGACGATTTGGAATTACCATAGGTACCCACAGTCACACAGGATATACCCCATTCTGCAGAAGATGAAAGTAATTTGCAAAAAACACAAATGTCATTCTATGTTTTAAAGCATTACCATGATAAAAGTGCCTAAGATGATTCTTTGCCTTTGTTATGAAATGAAATATCTCAAATATAATAATGAATGCCTGTAAGAAGGGAATTACACACTTTTACTATAGATCTATTGTCAGGCATGGCCTGACTCTTCCCTGAAGCAGGAACGGGGAAAAGCAGCAGCATATGTTAAATTAAAATACTTAATTTTTTTTTTCTCTTTTTACTACTACTACAAAATTATTGTGCTTTCATGCATGCACTTTTACTCTTAAAATTTCCCAGAATGTGTAAAGAAAAAAAAAATTAAAATCACTCATTTTGTATTAAAAAATATTTGCCTATATTGAGAAGGTTTTAAAAAGCATTGCTATGCTTTTGTAATTGTGTCCTCCCCTTTTTAAATGCTTGTTTGATGCATCTCTTGCACTGGTTTGTGGTTACTATGACACACAGCGTGGGATTCTGGCACTGCTTCATTATTTTAAATAAATCTGAAGATGACTGAAGCACGTAGAAATTAAGCTATATTCATAACAAATTCTGCTCCCATTGTAAATAAGGGCTGAGTTACTAAAACCACTCCCTCCTAAAAAATGAGTATAAAATGCCACTATTCATATGTGCTACCAGTCTTTATTTACTCTATGACAAAAGAGAATGTAAACTATTAAACTCTGAAGGATTAGCACTAGGAATTTTCATGTTGCATTTTCAACCAACATTTTCTGTATTCCATTTACTCTGATACAAGTTCAGGTTATGGCAGCCTTGTTCATATTTAATAGTCTCTTAATTAACCACTAATGCTGCTTATTTAGCTGGCATTACCAAAGAACAAACACACTCCTCAGCATATACAGAATGGGGAAGAAGCCCTGGCCATTTCCAGGACATATTTTCCCTCCCAAGTGCTTCCTTCATGAGTTGCAATGTTGGTTTTTTTTTTTCACAGGGCTTTGCCTTACTGAATTCATGAAAGCCACTTGCAAGGATTTTAGCTGGAGTGTGAGTGTAATCTAAGGATTAGAGGTAATGATAAGCTGTACAAACTGATTATTTGTGATCTCAAGACATACTACTACAGGGATAGAAAACACAGTTCTTCACAGGCAATGAATAGAACTTGTCCAATGAATTGCCCAATGACTAGAACTTGGCAATGGAAGAAATTGTCCACTTTTTGGTTCTTTGAAGATTAAGTAGAGCTCGTAAATCAGACTTTCTGTACCAGTTATGAATACAGAGAACAGTACTACATTTTTCTATTTTGAAAGCCAAAAGTGATCAATTTTAATCTCTATTCTGAGCTTCTGCCAACCTCATGGTAATAACAGATATTATTCCATGACTGAAACATCATGCCCATAATTTTTGTATGATTTTGAACGACCCTGTAATAAAACCATCAAGTCCTAGTCTGAATCTAGAACCTGCCCATCTTCATTCCATAGCCAGGGTTACAGCATCAGTGAAACCTGTCCTGTGTAGGTAATCCTTAAATGGGAATATATGTTCATATCTCTTTTGAAAAATCAGCCCTGGGATTTCCTTGCCTCTGAGTTAAAATCCTTTCCTCCTGATCTGATTAAGCTCCACTAATATATAAACACACTGTGCTAATTGTGAGAGACTGAGCAGGACTTAAAAAAACTGAATTATGCCCATTTTTAATCACTCATTAACACCCTTTTTGGTAACAATATGATGGTAATATCAAATGATATTACCAGCTGAGGAGGAAAATTGTACTTGTGAATGTCTTTATGATTTTACATTTCTGGAATGAAAGAATTTCTTCATTGGGTTATCTGACACATAATGATCTCTGTTAGAGCGGTGCAAGAATTTTAATTCTTCTTTCTTTGCTCCCTGAAACAAAGCCCAAAAAAATAGAATAAGAGGCACTTTATCCCTACCCTAAACCCCTGCCCCAGCATCTATACCTATATTTATCCTGCAATACACTCTTGGCTTTCTAAAATTTGCTTGCTTGATTTCAGATTAAACAACTCAGGATCACTGGGGTGTTTTTTTTGGTTGTTTTTTTTTTTTTTTTTTTTTTTTGTTTTTTTTTTTTGTTTTTTTTTTATTTGGTGTGTTGTTTTGGGCTTTTTTTTGGTTTGTTTGTTTTTGTTTTTGTTTTTTTGTTTTTTTACATTTCTAATTATTCTCTTCCCTGTTTTTAATTTAATTCACATTACAAGAATTTTGTGAGACATCTCCCTAACTATGGGTTGGTTAACATTTCCAGTATCTTTGAGTAGGTCTGGCTTTCCATCTCATTTATTTAACCTCATTTTTACTCTGATTCTCATTCTATTAGTTTCAGAAGAACTTCTTCAGAACCACAAGGCTGTTTCAGAAAACAGAGCCAAGATTGCCAGCTAAAGAAGAGATAAAAATTAAAGTCACCATTTTGAAGCAGAAAGTCAGTGTGGTAAAATAGCATCCTCTTAATATATAAAAATTTACTGTCAAACTTATATAGGTCTCTTGGGCTAATAACTAACTTTGAAATATGAATTAAATTTATTTTTGTAATTTAGAGCATTGAGTACTACCCTTTTAATCTATATGCACCAGTGTTGAGGAAAATACTGAAACTGAATTACAAACCTTTGCTGTGCCAGGGGATACAGCAACAGTTGGCTAATTGCAAATTTACCATCTTTTATTGTAAGGAAAGCAAAGAAATTACAGGATCACCAAATCACTGAGGCTGAAAAAGACCTGCAGGGTTACCAAGTCCAAGAATTGCCCCAGGAGTGCCATGCCCATGAGGAGAAGCCAATTCCCCCCTGCCCTGGCACTGCCAGCCCTGCAGGAAGGGCCATGACCCACTTGCCAGGGACTGATGCTGTCAGCAAGAACAGATCCATGCCACAGGCATCCCAAGCAGGATGATTCCCTGCTTAAGATATTAAAAAAACTACTTAAAGAGAAAAGTCAGCTTCTCTGGGAGTCTCCCAACAACTTGTGCGTGACCTTTTGCAGGAGAAAAGTCAAATTTTCCTGTTCAGAGCACCAAGTGTAGGACACACCGCAGGCTCAGGCACTGCCTGCAGAGCTGCACACTCCATTACAGCTCATTCTGAAAGAGTGTTTTTCCAAAACCCCTAATAAATAGTTTTCACAGAAATACTGACAAAGCCATAATTATAGTGGCAATTGCAGGTGACTCTATAATATATTTCTTCCCCGTGAAGATATTAATTTACATTTTTGAAATGTTCATTGCTAAGCCTAAGATTGGGTTTCTGAATTGTGTTCAGAGGCAATTTATACAGGAGAAAAAATACACTCCATCCTAAATGTACTGAACACTAATTTAAAATGATCTATTTGCCATAATATACATTCAACCCCCCACTGAAAAGTTCAGAAGCTTCTCCTCCTTCACATACAGCTCCATCAGGCTATTCTGATGCACTGGGAGCCCTGGCACACATTTCAGATGAATTGTGAAGCTTATTTCAATTTTCCAGCAAAAAGCTATGGGTTATACACACAGGTTATAGTGCAGATATGCCAGTAAGCCCAAATCTCCCATGGTGTGGATTCAAAAGCATCATCATGAGGGCAGTTTAATTTATCAGAATATCAAGCAGTGCTAATGCTCAGCTACATATGATTATTTCCAGAAATTCTTAACTTTGTAGGAAAACTAGTATTCATTTACAAGCACCTGCCTTTGGAGCTCAATAGTACCCTGAAAATCAAAACCATGTTAACCATTTTCTTCTGTTCCTCTTATACTTTTTAGTGATAGAAATTGAACCCCACTCTCTTTTTTTTTTTTTTTGGTGCATCAAAGTATTTTTTGAGGAAAAAAAAGAAAAAGAGAAATCATACAGGACTGTGCTAGGTATAAGGTACAATCCTATCTCACCACATCTATAGCTCCAACTGTGTGAGGGTTCTACCCTAAGTTTGATAACTTTATTGACAAAAAATTCTATGAAAAACCAAAGCACTTAAAAGTAGGTTTGTTTACGCAGGAGTGTTTCTTAATTATTGTGATATCTTAGTTATTGAAATAGCATCCCATCACAACGTTGTAAACCACATTTTGGAGATGTACATCTTACACAACATGTAATGCTTGTCATGGATAACTTCCAGTTACAGCTGTTTTGTTAGGAGTTTTCTTTTAAACTTCTTGCTCAGAAAGCAAGATTTTACAGACAACATAATTTTACAGCATAATTTTACAGACAACACTCATTTGAATTTTCAGTAGCGTTTTCTATTTTAGTTCCTGTGCATCCAACTATTGTGTAAAGTAACTTTGCCAGTAAAAAAAGAAAATCCTGTACATTCACTAAATGGGTGTGGTTCAGAAACAACTGTTTGCTGAGTGATATGATAATCATCTGGGAGCTATCTGCCATAAACAGCCTGCCCAGAAAAAGAACATGTCTCTGGCAGCAGATCAAGCTTTCTCTGAAGTTAATAATTTAGTGGTTAGAAAGCCCAGCAAGGAGAGGTCACGGTGGCACAAAGGACATGTGCAGGTTTCAGTAATTCATTATCACAACAGGGAAAAAAATTACATACTCTAAGTGTCTTTAAATTTAAATAAATTTTAAAAGCTGGAATTCTGATACAAAAAAAAAAAAAAAAATCCCAATTTTTTTCATCACCTTCTTGTTGCCTCCTTGTGGGCTGATTTTACCAAGCTCTCTGTGGCCATTTTGGATTCAAATAATTTTACATAAGATGTGAACAGGGCCCACTGACTTTGAAGCTGCTGGGCCATTTATTCTGCAGGCACTCTGAGGAAAGCACAATACCCATCCTGTCCAGCACTTCAGTCTGTTCTCACACAAAGCTGGTGCATTGCTCTTTCAAGCAGCGCTGCTGCATGCACTAAACTGAAGATCACCTATTGAAAGCAGCTGGGAGAGTTTGTGTAAACTCTCTTTGACCTGGGTCTGGTGTGCCTTGGACTGCTCTGGATTCCACAGAGCAGAAACCAAAGCAGAGAGGCCACAGCCCCTGCTCAGCCTGGAAACCCAGTGAAGGAAGGCACACCTCAGCACTGCACATTTAACTCACTGAAAGCAGCACTTCAACAACCTTTATCTGGCCTGTCTAAAATCAAACGTGATGCTCCTGCTTCTTTATTATTAATCAAACAGAAATATTCAATTAAGTTTCCCCTTATAATTAAACTTTCACTTCATGTAATATGCCATTTGTGCAGAATCTGCAGTTGCAATCATTGCTGGAGAAAAGAAATGTCAACTTCAAAGTTACTACCTCCTACAAGTTGGAAATTCTGTCTTAGTAGATGATGGTTATAAGTTGTGGACTCTTAAAATAATTTAAATTCAATTAAGCACACATTCTTTTTCCCTAACAGGTGATGATGAAACAGATTATTTGAAGCAGTTAAACCAAAAGACATTAAATATACATAAACATATAGAAAGATTGAAAAGAGACAGGTAGAAATTCCTAACTGCATAAAGCTCATAAAGAATAATGAGTACAGAACTTGTACAAAATTCCTATTAAAATTCACAGAGTTGTATCTTTAATTCACTTTGACTATCTGTAGAAGTCAATTAATCCAGGTACATTCCAACCTGCATTTAAGAATAACAAGGTACATGGTTTTATTAAAGAAAATTGTAACTATAGACAAGGTATGATTAGTACTGTTGCAGAACATAATTTGTTTTATGATATGTATTCAATGTCTCTGAAACTTTTACCCAAAGGTCCTTGCTCTTGGGACTTGGCAATGCCCTCTTGTTAAGTATTGCACATCTTACCAGAAATTTACAAATAAATGCAACTTTGTTATTAATTTGTAGTTGGATTTATTGTTAGTAACCTGAAATATTCACATTAATCACAGAGATCACAGTCTTACTACTGGACATAATTGTAATTCACATCTCTGCCAACTCTGGCTGCTTAATGCACAGCAAGAGAATGCTGTAGTACCACCAAGGATGATGAACTTGTAGGGCTAATTTTGGGAACGATAAAAATTATGCATAAAAGCCCCCAGATGTTTAGGAAACTGTAAACAGACAGTTACAACATCCAGAATCCTAAAAAATAAACAAAAAAATCAGTTTCCTGGCTTAACAGGATACAGTCAAGGGTTTTAGGTCAAATATGCAACTTTTCTGAGCAGTGACTCAGTGAGGGAGACCTGGTCTTTTTTTCACCCTGCAAAGGCAAGGCAGGCATAACCCAGGTTAAATTTCAAGTAAAATTGAGCGTTTCTGCCCACTACAGGATAACATGACGTTCTGTAGCTTGCCAATGCTGCAATTTATATCAGAGATAAAATATTAAATAAACCCCACTTCCTTAAGTTAAATCAATTCCACCTCACTAAGCAGCGTCTGCCCTGGGCACAGTTCCTAAGAAATACATGAGTACAATTCAAATAGGTTGGTCAGGAACAAAATACAGGTAAGATGCTCAAGTGAAAGAAAGAATCAGGGAAATTGATTCAGCAGCAGATGGTGAGAAAGCTGGGATCAATCAATACAAAACAGTTCTTGAGAGGAGACCCTGTGTGAAAGAGGCAGGAACACAAAGGGCTGAATTGCCAAGTGCAGTGAATGTAAAATCTGTAAGTGCCTAATGGCCTCTCATCCCTGCTGATGGCAGAATCCATGGAGCCATCACCCTCAGCAGGGCTGGCTTGGGAATCCACACAAAGTGAGCTGCATCCTCAAAACAGCCTGAGAGGCTGAGGGCTTGGAGAGGATGACCAAACACAGACAAGCGGAATACAAAACCTACAAACTCTTGTGGATTAGGAATGCCAAGTCAGGCAGGTACAGAAAAGGGGTTGGTTTGGGACTCCCCAGGATTATCCATCACACATTAATTTGTATCCCTTGGTAAAAAATGCAAAATAGCAGAGGAAAACTTGAGGAATGTTTGTAACCTTGACACCTCCACTACTCCAAATTCTGCTTCGTAGAAGCTGAATAAGAAACATTAACCAGAGGAGGAATAACTGATGGTAGTGCCCCAGAAACTTCATTATTTTAAGAAACCAATCTAAAAAAGTGAATCATTAACCACTTTGACAAGATTTTTTATCTCATCAGGAAAAATAAAACAGGTAGAATTACTCTAAAACATTTAATGAAAATTGTCATTGTTTTAGCCCACTACATCATGAAAAAAAAGAAAAAAGGAAGGAAACAAAAGAACCCAGTACTACAGAAATATGCAAATAAAGAATATCATATAAATATGTATATAAAAAGTATCATAGGAATATGCCAATAAAGATTATCATGGTTATATATATATATAAAAATAGAAATATATAAATAAAAAGCTGTCAGGAAAAAAAAAAAAGAAGACTGATACACGATGAAAAGCCATTACCAAAATAATGAGAACTAGAATTATTTCTCAGGTGCACTGTTTTGGATTTAGATGGAATTGTACAGAATTACTAAGTTATCACATGGAAAAGATAACCACCTTTCCCTTGGGAATTTACAAGATAATACAGGGAGCCAGATTCATTTTCATCTTTAATTACTGCAAAGATGCATTTGCAGCTAAAATGTTGCAAACTATCTAATGCAGAACATGATATGCATCCAGGTAAAATCCTTAAAAGGTAACCTACAAAACAGTCATGAAAACCCTAAAATCCTGTGGAACTGAGAGCCTGGAGGAACTCACTAAAGGAAGGGAAGATTGAGCTTTCAGCCTTCTCAGAGGGGAGAAATATGCAAGATTTAGGGCAGATGGATCTGCACCTTTTTCTTCAGAGCAGCTCTGCAGCAAGGCCCTCACCTGCCCAGGCTATAAAGCAGGATTCAGTACACTTAAAAGGAATAAAGCTTCACCAAGGCAGACTTATTTGGACTGCTTGTTTATATTCAACAAATACACATCATGTTCAGTCTGGTGAGATTGATAATTATTTACACATTATCAGCTTTGATATTTTTATATTGTTCAGTTACAAATAATCTGATTTTGAAGTAAATAATCAAAATGTACTTATTCCAAAGACCACTGTTAATTAAAATGAAGAGTAGCACCCAGACATCTTGATTAATTGTATGCATTTATTCCACTTTGTCAACACCTGCTTTTGGCAGCCAGAACAGATCCCTCATGGAACCTGATGTTTCACACCAATGCAAGCTTTTCATTATAAAACCTTATTGTGGTTTAAAGTTTGTGCACATTGAGCATTAAATGCTGTTTCTGTTGCACAGCTAACTTTAAAAATTGCATGGAGCACCATTTTTTCATTTCCAGTTCTGGCAAAATACGTCTAGAATTTTAACTCTGACGACCTGAACTTACTGCAGGTTGATAAGCTCAGGATTTTCAAATTAAGATTTCATTTAAGATTCTTTGTTCTGTAATAAGATTCCAGTAGCCTGGAAATGAAAGCAACAACTGCTGTGTGAACAAACTTCTGATGAAAAACATTTAATAGGATTTTTCTGCTACAACTACCCGTGTTATTCTAGTACACAAGCTCTTCAACAACTCATTGTTATGTGAGACAAGTCTCCAATGCATGGGAAATGTGGACTCCCAGATTTTCTACATGGCAACACTCACAGCATCTCTCCAGAACTCCCATACAGCGGACCATGGATGGTGTGGGTTGGCTGGAATTTAGGAATCCAACAACCCTCCAAGAATTGCTATCATAAGGAGAAAGCTTATAAACAGTGCCATTTAAAATTAATTACCTGCACCTTGTACAGTAATTTATAACCTGCAAGCTGTCTCCAAATGTTTTCATAGCAGACTGGGTTTTGCAAACAAACCCAAACTGATATGGTAGCAGTCAGCAGTTTGGGAGCTATTCCTCTCTGACTTCCCTCAAATTTCCTCTATGACTTCCCTCAAACTCTCCCTGGTCTATCAAGCTTCTCCTCAAGAACACTTAGCCTCCGAATGATTCCCATCAGCCGAGTATAAATAATGGTTTTGCAATCTTTATTTCACTGTTGTATGTTGCATGTGAAAAGCTTGATCCATTGCCACTGAATCCAGCCAATGAAGACAATGGAATCAGGAACCAGCTCTTAATTACATTATTTCTTGAATGCTTAGAACCTAAGTAGTCAAGCACTGAAATAATCACAGATGTCAGATATCATCACAGCATAGAACTAGATAAGGTACTGAGAATAATGGTATTTGATCAAGTCAAGGGTATTTGTACCATAATTTAGTCTGAAAAACAGAGTCCACTGTCCACAGCACATTTATGCAGACATAAGTTTTTTTTAAAAATACCAGTCATTAGCAATTTTTGATGAAAAAAAATCCCCAAACTTGCCTAGATGGGCATTAGAGAAATACAGACAACTGACCAGTGAAATGCAGAATGGATTCTCTGTGTCATTTTCATTTCCCAATACACATTGGTTTCCTCCAGTAAAAAGCTTTGAAACAAGATACAAATCTAAAGACTGGTACAATAATTACATGGTAAAATATATAACATTTTGCTCATGAATTTTCTCCAGTCCTGTTATTCTGCCTACCCTGTTCAGAGGTGCTCTGCACACAACATGAGCAATGTGGAATGTGTTCCATTCTCTAAGGCACCCACCCCACCTGCAGATATTACAGTGGACACTAAAAATAAACAGGCTCTAAGGGTCCATGAGTTAGTTCAGAAGATAAAGGTAAAAATCTTTCCTGCATTGCTGTATTGTGAGGCTGATGATCACAAAAGGGAATAGTGATGATTGGAATAAGGGCTTTGCCAACTTGAAATCTTTAGCAAGTGAAAGCTGCCTTCACACAGAAATAGTTAAACCAAGTGCAGCCATCCCTTTCCTTCCAGCCTCAGTTTATTTATGTATGTATGTGCATTCAAATCTGCAACTTCCCAGCTAATAGCTTGTCTGCTAACACCTCCTGTATGCCATTTGAATTCTGCCTGTTATGTTAAGTACAAAACAAACCCACAATGAAACTGCAGAGCAAAAACAAAACAAGAAGATCTGAGAATACAACAGAGAAAAATGCTATTATTAGCACGTAAACCTAAAAATTCCACTTGGGTAAAAACACAGAGGTCTCTTCAATGCCCTGCCTCTTTGTCTTGCAATACTGACATAAGTGGAAAATATAAGTGGCCATTATAAGTAGACATAATGACATTAATGGGTATTATAAGGCTGAGAGAATATATATTGTATGAAGTTTCCTTTGCCTTGCACTTCTTTTTCAGAGCCGAACACAAAATATGCTTCTCCAAATTCAGCTTCCAGAACAGTTCAATTCAGCAAGGATGCAGGAAAACAGAGATAATTTATTTTGGTCAATACAGTTTTGTTTGTTTGTTTCTCATACATATTGTATAAATCTGTTTAATTTTTCTTTTTTCTAACTTACACATCAATTGTGTCTTCTTCAGAGCAACCTTTCTTATACCAAAGTGTCCTCCTCTAAAAATCACAGCTTAAAGCTATCTTTACAAGATGCCTAAAAGGTTCAAGAGATCTGAACATGAATTCTTGCCCATACAACACTATAAACCCCACACAAAAGCCAGAGCATTTCTGTCAAAGCTGGCTACTAAGATATTATGAACTCCACCTCTGGCACTCAATGCACTTCTGGGCAGGATATTTCCCCTGTGCAAGACAAAACTTTCACCTCCCAAAGATTTCAGAATCAAGTGGTGAAATTATGGACATGGATAGCCATGGACATGGAATTGTCAAAAATGCTGCTGCATGGTTGGCATGCTGCTATTATTTAAAGGGAGCACTCAAGTGTTTTCTGGGTAGTCACCAAATTAAGGAGAATTCTCTGTATGATCCCTTAAGGGCAAAATCTATATAATGGATTTATGCTGCAGCTTCCTACTTCTTCCTTCCTACAATACCACCACACACATCTCAAAATTGCTGTGGTGCAGGAGAGCCAAAGAACTGCACTCAAATGCATGAACTTGCAAAAGGCAAATAGTTACCTGTGCTGTCACTGTTAGATGGCCACCAGAAGTTCTTATGAACAGTCAAAATGTTTTATTCTCCATGTGTTGTCACAGGTTATAAAAACCTGTTGCTCACAGATGAAAATTTAAGAGAGTAGTCACAAAATAACATTGTATTTAAAAATGGAGGTCCTTTCTATGGATAGCATTTGTCAGGTGCAGCCCTGCAAAGTCTTTGCTGGAGAGGAGGAGAAAAGAATGCCTGCAGCTGGTATTCAGAGGCTTTGAGGAAATTTCAGGCAAAGCACCAGTTTCCATCCTTTCCCACTGAGGTCACTCTCCCAAGAGAGATGATGTCAGTAAGAGCTATGGGTGAACAGATCTGATCATGGTTTCCCCCCTCTGCAATGGACTGGAAGGAATGCATCAACCTGAGCACCCACCACAGCCTGCAAACAGCAGAGCCAGGCAGTCAGAGCTCTCCAAAGAAACCACATTTCTGTCCCTGCCCCATAAATTCACAAAGCTGCACTTCTGTAGTCTGTATACAGAGACAGCTTAGAACAAACACCCTTTTTATTGGGGCCATAAAAGTCAATTATCCCACATGGCTTGAAGGGATCTTAGGCACGGGGGAAGTTGGGCTGTGCCCTTGGAAGCCAGGCAGGGAAGTGCCATCAGGAGTGGGGACACTCGTGGGAGAGGGGGCTCCGTGCTCACAGACAGGCACAGACCCCTGTGACAGCACCAGGCTCCTGCCAGACTGGAAACCCTCTGAGCTATTTCAGAGCAGCTGTGTGTGGGCTGCAGACACTAGGCACAACAGAAAGAAAAAAAAAAAAGAAAAAAAGGAAAAGGCTGTTTTTTCTTTAGAGTTTACTTAGCATTTGACAAACAAAATGATTGCCATAGCAACATGTGCATGCTGTTGGACAAATATCTGTGAAAGTACCACAGACTTTAAGGTTTAATTAGTCTATAATGGTTTAAAAACAAATCAGTACATTTGATTGTGTATTCTGCTTTCTTCTAGTTTATCAAACACCTTTAAGGACTTCTTCTGTATTTTTCTCTGCAGTACACATTTCCTGGGATCAGGAGGAAAGAAGCAGAGGGCTCAGAGCAGGATTTGCTGTGGAAATATTCCAATCTGGTGGAATTCTCACATGATGGAGTGGGCCCACCCTCACCAACCAGTTTTGGTTTAGTTGTCAAAGAAAACACAAAAGTTACCAAATGCCCATTTTGAATATTCCTTCAACACATCATTTTCAGTTCAACACAAGAAGGCTGAAGATACTTCTCAAAGTATCTTTTGTTTGTTTTGTTACTAAAAAGTAAGATATAAGGAACCCAATAAATACACTATTTAAGTCAAAGGAGGACAACTGTAACTGCACACAAAGGTAACATCACATGTGGGAGGATCTGCACAAAAAATGAGTAATATCAGAAATGGCTTTACTACAAATGCTTCCCTATTTTCCCATTCAGGAATAATTAGGAGATTTAGGTTTCACATACTTTTAGGAATTCTATGCATCCTTTCACAACCATAATGTTCAACCACCACTTAGTTTAGTGATAGTATGCTACAATTTCCAAATGATGATGTTTTCAAATCCATACACTCAGCTTGGCTACTTCAATCTGCAGAGCACAAATAAAATTTAAAGATATGATCACAGTGGATATTCCAGACAAGACTTAAGATTTAGGGGATTTTTTTATTCAGAGAAAAGAGAAAATAAAATTATTTATACTAAATCCAACTTACATTTTGTTTATGGGTTCCTCTTAAAATTGCTCTTATTTTCATTAAATGTATATTTAAATTGTTAGGACAATATTTTAAGTGAAAGATTGCAAATTAAGAGAACTCCATGTTCTTCTCTCTTCATTTTTAATTTATGACTCTTGGATCTTCTTTTTACATCTTCCATTATTTTGTGGCTGAATAAGCATTAGCAGTGTGCTTCTGAATGACTGAGATCTCTGACAGCTTTACATATTCTGCACAGTCAGGGTTAAAATCCCTGTAGGTCTAATTATTGTGTTTGATTTGTGGGGTGGGCAATACAGGGTCCGATATCGCAAAAAAGTAAAATGCTGAATCATTGAAATATTCCTAATATTTTCATCTCCTATTTGCCTATTTCACCACCTTGGTCCTGCTCTTTGCAGACTGTAAAACTGGACAGCTGGATGCAGGGATGGAATCTGCAATATTTTCATTTTTTTCTCCCTTCCTGTCAGTATGGCTGGATTCCCAAAGGGGAGATTCCTGTGCGCAGGGACATGACAAACCATTCCTCTATCAGTAATAAAGTGAGAGCCTCTTTTAAGGATGAATCAGTCTAATAACTTACATAAGGAAGGGAAGGGACAAAAAATGAATTCCTGCTGTAAACGACAACACATTTCAAAACCAGGGTCCCTGCATGTTTGTTAGAGGTTAAAGAAAGATAAACCAAGTTTGCAGCTACAGAAGATTTGGTGTGACTCTGCTTTGTAGCAATACAATGGAAATAATCCCAAAAATAAAGAGAAAACCTTACAGGTTTCTCTTGTATTCATTGCATGATTCACTCAGAAGTCACTCTGAGGGTAGAGGGAGACCAAACACAGGTAAAGTCTTCCCCCCTCACCCTAAACCCAGTTCTGAGTTTGAAAAGGGTTTTATTTTAGCTCTGTGCACCAAGACTGATTTGAACTTCTGGAAAATGTGAAATAAATCTGATAAAGAATAAACTGGTGCTACCTACATGAACTTCTGCAGTTGTAATTACATAATATGTCTCTCTTGGTATAAAGGAATTCTCAGAAAGCATGACTGCAAAATCATCAAGATCTTAGGCTGCACACTTCAGGATATTATATAATCTTCAATCAAATGCAAATTCCTGATTTATAGATTGTATGAACTTATTTAATTTAAATAATTATAAATAAGAGATGTGCAATTTTATTGGTATAGAATAATTCCTCAAGCATTCTCCACAGATACATGAAGATCCTAATTTTTTATTCTTTACTCCTTAAATTCTTCCAGCCCTTGCTTATGAATATTGACCCTCTACATCTTCAGAGACAGGGGAACATTCAAAAGTTACAAGATATTTTTGCTTCATCTGTTATATGGAACTGAGAAATGTGTCTTCCTCTCTGTATAAGCAGCTATTATAAACATGTAATGAGTAATATTTGAGGTTGAGGAGGAAAAAGAAGATGTATAAATGGACAAATATTCTGCAGGTGATTTTGCAGTGTAGTTAACTTTCCAAAGTTACTACATTGGCCAAAAGAGCCCTAAAATGGCTTCAGGGTGAGTCAGCTGTTCCAGCTATAGTAATCTTTACTGACTGCATCTTACATCTTACTTGTCCTGACTGCACTTATGCTGGTCTAGGTCTTTAGATCCTAATTTTTGCCAGAGTACTATGCATAGCAGCTTTTTTAGCCTATTTAATACTGGCTTTTCTTGAAACAAATGCCACAGAGCAGCTCTAGAAAAACCCACTGTCAATTAGCTCAGAATTACAGTTTTTACAGCATCCACTGAATCAGTAAGAGCTGGGGAATAGAACGAGAAGAAGACAAAGCTGCAGACACACAGAAGAGAAATGAAGAGCATATTTTAGGGCTTCTCTGAAAGATTGTGCCTTGTTGACACTTCTCCAAACAATATACATCATTTTTATGTGCTATGCCCATGAGAAGTGAGAAAGAGTCACAAATAAAAATAGACCTTCAGGACTAAGAGAGTACTTTATACCATAAGCTTGTCATTCATGAAGATGTAGTCAACACTGCTTGATTACTTATACATATTACTTCATTTTAAGGTTTTATTATATCTTCCAACAATTTTCATGAAGCTTGTAATTGAATTCCCTCTTGTGCCAAGCTATTTTTATTTATTGATTTTATAAGTAAAATCAATAGAAAATATTGTCCTCTAGAATCTTACATTTGCTACTCCAAGGTAAGTGAACAAAAGGCAAAACAGATACTGTGCATCAGTGCATTGAGATAATCTTTTACTGTTAAAATTACTGTGCTTCTCCAGGTTTTAGTTGTCATATGTGGAACCAGAGATACCATGTTTAAGCAACAAGCAGAAAATGGAAATAGGAAAAAAACCCCACCCTGATCAATCTTACAGCACTTTGCAATAACACTTCCTGCAAGCTGCAGTAATACCTGATACCCCAGGAGAGAGCAGCAGGGAATTAGGCAGGAGCACAGGGCAGGACAGCCCTTGGTGGTGACAGCCACAAAGGATGGGGGCCAGTCCCTGCCTCTCCACAGAAGGGGACAGTGTGACACTGAACCTCCCAGTGCTCCCAGTGCCTGGGCTCAAGGCTCTGCCCAGCACAGCCCCAGCCCTGCTGCCAAGGACAGCCACCCACAGCCTCAGAGAGCAGCAGAGGGGCACAAATGGGACAGGTCATCCTTGACCAGAGAGCAAAGATCTTGTCATGATCCCTTTGCATTCCTGCTGCATTCACTGCCTGTCAAGCACACTCTCACAGGTCACATTCACACTAAGTGTCAGGACTCACAACTACACTTTCCCAGCAACTATTTTCCCTTTATTCCAAAGCAGAGATTGGATACAAACTTGTATTGAGGTTTTAGCTGTTATGTTCTTCAGGTTCTGTGCTGTTTTAGTGTGCAGTTCTGAGCTTCATATTAGGGGATGGTGAGCTCTCCTCACAGAGTAGGGAGACAAAACAATTCCTGCTCTAGCTGGGGACCAAGGACAAATGATCCAAATTTCAGCCCCAAGAGCACAAGACAGAAAAACAAGGATGGGACTTCATAACATAAAGCTATAATTAGGACAATTAACTCCAATATGCAAATGGACCAGAACTTACAAAAGTGAGAGACCCCCTGACCAGTTATGCATTTTGTGACCATTTTGGCTCATCTTGGGTGTAGCCCTGGCTGGGCTCTTGTGCTGCCCAAAGTGCATCCATTGAGGACTTAATAAAGACATACTTTATTCTTTAACTCCATGTAGTCTCTGTTCTAGGTCAGCCTTCACAAGGCATCAGTATGGGAAACAAACCACAATATCAGAGAAACAGGACAGCTCTCAGAACACAAACAGTACACCAAAACCATGACATAATTACATTCTTAAATCACTTTGGAATTCATTATTGGAATGAATTATTATTAATCACTGTGGTGCATACAATCTTTACAAGTGATGAAGTATTTAGAATGAGAAGAGACTCCTCTTAATTCTCCTCTTATCTGTAGATGAAATTCTGCTTATCCAAGGCAAGATCTAGATGACAGTTTTCTGTGTCTCCTTATGAATACGCCCTTCATTGTCTACAATAAAGTGTGTTGCTGAGTGAGCTTTGATTTCAAACTTATTTAGTCTACTTAGGTATCTTTGTACATTTTGAGTCTGTTGACAGGATTCAACTCACCCTAATACAGTCACTTTTATCCACTGCCAAAATCTGAGATGGAGGAAAAAAACAAGTACAGGTACAGACTGCACCTTATTATTTGTTATTTTTGTTTCATTTAAGCTACTGAAACCTTTCCCTTGACTAACATAATCAAGTTGAAAAGATGGAGAATATTTTTGTCTGAAATTCCCAGGAAGTTAGAGATCCTCTTTCTTGTCAGTGGTAAAAGTGGGTCAGAGCAGGAGTTCACTGAACCAGAGCTCCTGAAAATTTATTCCACTATCAGAAAAGTTTGTTTACAAACACTTCTTTGTTAACTCACTTTGATGCTGAATGGTTCTAGGTGATAAAAATTTTACAGTGTATGTTTTAAGGAAAAAAAAAAACAGAAAAAAGGAAAGGTAATAGATTATAGATGAATGGCACACAGATGAGCAGGAGTATTTTGTGTAGGACTGGAAATAAATGAATTTAAGTAATTTCGGAGTAGGAAGTCATCAGGGAAAAATATATCAGAGTTGAAAGATCAAAGGGTTCAAATGTAATCAGACATGGAAATATTTTCATATGTCATATGGTCCACCTACTTCAAAATATAAAATGGGTCCTCTTCCATTCCTATTATTCTCCTTTGCACTATGTTCACTTTGGTTCTGAAAGTATTCAAGAATCAGCTTCTACTTAAAAAAAACTCATCAAAGTCTTTTTATTTTTTTTTTTTTTTAATCACTGGAACAGCTACCATAAATACTAAGTAATGAGGAGATCTCTCTTTTATCAAATGCATCCATCCCACTTCTCTCAAACCGCAGACTTTCCCAGAATTTCATGCACAGGCTGTTTAAGATTCCCCCTCCAGCTGCACAGTCGCTGCCTCTGCTCTGCCACTGGAAGAACGACCCTGAGCTGCCCTGCTCTGAAGGTTATCACTTTTGACTTATTCTTCTACCTTCTAGTATATTTCATTTCTTTGTTCTGATGTCAACGCTGTCCTTTAGCATACAAAGCCCTGCCTTGCCTCATCCTTTTAGAAAACAAACCAAGCATTTTTAGCTCTTCTTATGAGACAGCACATCAATCTCCCCAGATCTTTTCAAGGTCTTCTTCCTCACTTCTTGAGCAAAGGAGAGAAAAATTGCTCAGAGAATGCAAAAAAAAGTCATGGAAAGTCTGAGATATCCAATGGAGATTAACTGTCAGAAGAAAGACACATTAACACAGATATCCTGACTGCTGCTTCTGCACCCTCCTGTGCAAGGCCACGGCAGCTCCTTTTCCAATCTCCATGGCAAATTGATTTACTGCAGATGTGTGCAAAGGCCTTAAGGTAATCTGTCTTTCCCACCCTAAGGTACTTTCATACAACTTTGTAAGAATTATGGAAAAAGAATGATTTCTTATTTTGCCCATTATTGTTATTAGAGAAAAACCACATAGTGTTGTCATTTAATATGCTGCTCAAAGAAAAAAAATGCAAGGCCAAGGTTATTCAAGATAAGTGTCCTGCTCTTATGAATGCAAAAAAGTCAGTTGGCAAAGAATTTTATCCCCAAAAAATAAAAGATTCAGTTAAGGATGCATTTTTTTACCTAAGATGACACTTTCAAAATAAAAGCTTCTTGTTGAACTGTGTTTTTTCTTTGGCATATTAGAATTTAGGCCTTGTAAAGATAAAACAAAAAAAAATATGTAAATAAATGAAACATGTCAGGAACACAAATCTCTGAGTATCTATTAATTTGTAGTGCATTCTATAAATCTTCCTCAGCTAACAATAACAAAAATCATTATTTCCACACTATTTTATGTGAAGGATTATTGTGTCACTTCCATGAGATTTCACAGAACCAAAGAACTGTTCAGGTTGCAATAAGATCACTGAGCCCAACCATTAACCCAGCACTGCCACTAAACCATGTCACAAACAAAGTGACACATCTACACAACCTTTAAATACCTCCAGGGATGGTGACTCAGCCTGTCCACACCAGACTGAAGAGAATTCACTCAACTTGCCTGTCTGCTGTGTGACATCACCACCAAAATGAGGCTAAAATAAAGGTTTTCTGTGACCATCCATGGTCCCCCACAATTAACACAACACCTAAAGATCTACTTCCAGTAAAATCCTCCACAGAAAATTCTTTTGGAGATGTCAAGTGTGTACCCCCCTGAACATGAATTTTTTCCATAGTTGGACAAAATAACTATCAAAAGTTTTTATAAATACATATATAAATAAATATATAAATATATATGTCCAGGCATACTTTCATGAAATATTTTCAGGTTAGAGTAATCAAGTGGAAAGTACAACAGAGATGAAATTTGATAGGCCATTTGTGTAGTAAACTACATCTCCACAGCTCTTTAATCAATGTCCTGAACCAATTACCACTCATTATTTTTTATGCATTGTAAGAGAACACATGACCATATATCACTCTCAATGATCATAATGTTTTATGCTAATTTAATATGCTACCATATATAACACCTCAAGGTTAAAAAGAAAGTCTCAAACATCTCTGAGAGACATATATCTCAGGAACTGACTTTCATTTCCATTATTTAAGTAAATGTATATATTGATAGACATGCTATCCACTGTCCATTTGGAGTACTTTATCAGACATAAAAGAGTGGAAGTGAGGACCAAGTTTAGCTGCCAGAATTTTTCATCCACTGCATTCATTTTTTACTCAGAATGTTATTTCAGCTCATTTCTATACATGGGAATGTTTTTTTAGTCTCAGACTTTTTGGATAACCCATCCCAGTGGCAAGAACGTTATAGGAACTGGGATGAACTGGGCCACCCTTCCAGCCCATGGCACACAGCAGCACTTGGCAGGAGTGAGACCATCTGCCCAGTTCATGGAACTGCTCTCCACCAGACAACAGATCCAGATTGGGTCATTTAACACCTCTGAGCTTTAGATACAAGCAGCAAAATCAGTACAGGAGCTCTGCAATCAGCCATCTTCTCACATTTAGTGCTGCCTAAGCACGCTCCAGTCTCACTCTGTAGCCAAATCACAAGGAGCTGCAGAGAGACTGTGTGTTCTGAATTCCCATTTTTCCTTGGCTGGAACACACAAAAGATGGTTACAACTGATTTATCTATAAAACTATCAAATATAAGACAAGCAATAATGAAAGCAGATATTACTAACTGTGGCAAGAAGCAAAATAATAAAGTAGGCAGATTATGGATTAAGTGAGGATTTTTTGAGATCAAGAAACATATTTGAAAAGGGAACTTTCTCTCTTAGGCATGGAGAAGAAACAAGAAGGAAAATTAAATGAGTAAGAGAGTGCATAATATTATCAGGGAGGGCACAGGATTAGTTAAAGTCTCATAAACACTAAATGAAGTAGAGAAAACAGGCAAGAGAAAAGCTAGAGAAGTGGAAAAGGAAAAAAAGAGAAGCAGGGATGAGATTTCTCAGTCAACTTGAAATTTTTAATGTGCACATGGAAGTGTGCACAGAAAACATAGCAAGAGTTTGGGAATACTTCTTGACAGAACATAACACAAAACCACCAGGATTAATGTAAAAAGCTGCAAGCTTCAGACTATTAAGAGATAGAGTAAAAGGAGGATTTAAGAATGACATATCACTGGATATCAGTAATAGGAAAGAGAGTGGGAGAGAGGAACAATCTGTTCCTCACTGTGACCTCTGCTGATTCTGTGGTTTTCCCCATTCATTTGCTTGTCACATTTTCAAGTTCTAAAATCCCATTTCACTGTAAGGTTGCAAGAATTACTGGAACACTAATAGAAGCAAAACCACCCAAATAGACAGCCTTTCTCTGAATATTCAAAACAGTTAATGATCTTCTATTTTTAGAACACTATACAAATAGGACATAAATTGCAATGAGCTACCATAACTTTAAGACCAAGCTCATATTTAGATTTTTACTTTCCTAGCAGTGTTCACTGTATGATGCATTTAATTTGATCTGAGATACTGAAAAAAGAAATTACAGCACTGCCAAAGCAGATGGTTGCTCTAATGAATACCACAGCTGAGAGCCACAGTGAAATTCCACTCACTAGAAATACTATCAATATACAAATTTCCTTTCTCAACTTTATATCTGCTTTTTTGGGGAGGACTGATTTTTACATGCCTCAAGGTGTTGGAAACCAGACTTCAAATTTAATTGCTGCATTTTTATTTTATGTGTATACATATTAGCTGAATGGTTATTAAGTTTCCTATGTGTAAGTCTTATCAACCACCCACTCCAAATGCTCCTAATCTTTTAGCAAAATGAAGAATTAAGCCTAATAATAGACTGCAAAATAGCCCAGTGCTTTTTGACTCCTTCAACTGAGCCTTTTATAGTAAAAAATATTTTAATAAAAACTTTATACGTATTTATTATGTATTTATAGTATTACACAAACTGGTGACAGAGAAAAACCTGAGGCACATGAAAAAAAGAACGATTACCTCAAAAATAAGACAGATCTAAAGTGTGTAACATTTATACAAAAGCCTTGCTTAATTTCAAGGTACAACATTTGATTACAGAAAAATTAACTGGGAAATAGCCATATACTCCCCATGAAAACAAGTCTCACTTCCTAATTTATATTTAACTACTGTTTATTTGTATTTTTTCAGGTAAGTTCTTCAACCATTATGGCAACCTGAGCCTCTGTGGTAGCATTCCAAAAAAAGACTCTTCACCTTTGACCAACATCCACAGAAATGACAAATATAAACCTCATAGCAAAGGGTTGAGACCTGTAAAGTAAATTAAACTATTTATGCAGTCCACTCTCTGAAAGAAGCCTCCAAAGAAAGGTTACATTAATACCAATGATCTGCCCTGAACCTGAAGGACACTTTGATGACCTAAAAGCACATTTAACACCATGCCCTTTAAGATCTTCATTTTGCTGCTGTACTAAAACTTCCACTGCTGCCAGTGTTGCTGACTCAAGAAGACATGGGAGACTAAAATAAAGTAGCACTGGCATCATGTGCTAGAGAGACACAAAGTTACTTCTGTAGGCTTCATTTTCTGTATCTTCCTAAGGACTGAAATTCAAAGGGTTAAGGGAAACTAGAACTGGACTCTGATTCTCAGGTGTCCCCTGCAACTCAGGATATTCTGTGGAATAGTTTGATTCACCTTTACAACACAAGGTCTACAAGATACCAGTAAGGACTAGAGATAGAAGTCCATTGCAGCTGCAAATTATCTAAATGTAGAGACAATCTATAATATATTTATATCTCTAAACAATTAGGATATATCTATATCTATATGTATATCTATTTATAGATACAGAATAAATCTATAAACAAATACACCATCAAAGGGTACAACAGCTTGTGCTACTAATTGACAGAGCATGAAATCAAGAACAGCTTTTCAGCTTTCCCACAGGCAAACCCCTCCCAGGCTAATCTAGTCATGGGTATAGACTCTTGACTCTTCCTCCTACCTCTCCTCCAAGATAAGTTCAGAAAAAGGTGATTATTTTTCAGGAATACACCATACAAATGCATAAATCCTCCATCAGAGCATAAATGTGAGTTGAAGCTGTTGAGCAGACTTTGTTAGATCTCAGTTTCACACCCAGGGGACAGCAGAGAGACAAGGGATTATCAGAGGACAGGCTGAGGTTCAGATGTGCTTTGCTCTGAGAACGAGTTGCTGATCTCCTCTGCTCTGAGAGCCTGGCCAGCACTGCTGCTGGAGATCACAGGAGGAACCAAAGGCCAGGTTCATCTTCTGCTCCTGGAACATAAATCCCAAGGAGAGAAGAGCTGATGCATTTAGGAGTGGCACCACTCCAAGCA
>JAHXMQ010012342.1:29494279-29513212 GCA_020466415.1 Ammodramus savannarum pratensis
ATACAAAATTTCTCTTGTTCAAGAGTAAAAACATTTGCTAAGTATGTCACAGTTACACCTTCAGTTTGTATATTTTATTCTTCTGACCAGGAATGTGCTGTTCAGAATTAAAAATAAGCTGCAATTCATGAGATCATGCTATGATTTTTTTCAAGCTACCTTTTTTTCCCCAACCTATTTTAAGCAAAATTTAATTATTATTCAATGTGCACTGCTGATAGAGACAGAATTATGCAGAATAATTGAAAAGCATATTTAGTTTTTTCCCCTCTCACATTTTAGAATAATTGGTTTCCAGATTTGGCCAGCCTGTTTGATACTTAATCATAGCAAAAAGTGATTGTGAACCTTCAGTAAAAGCTTAGGTTTTCCCTTTTTCTGCTTTTCCTCATTTTTCCCACAGAGAAATATTTCAGAATTTCTTCCCACCAAACATGATTGATACAGAAAGAATGTAGAGAGAATGTTCACGTGTCTGGAACAGCTAAGAATGAGATTTGTAATATTCACAAAGACACGGAAAAGCCTGGAGATTACAAACCTAATCTTAATAAAAGAAATGTATAGATAAAATTATTGAAAATAGTTTAAGGAATATTTACATATTATTTGAATCTTTATGAAACTGAACATTTGGGTACGTATTTGACATTTGCTTTCCTTCTTGGAAGCTGTTCTAAAATATAATATTTGTTTGGGGTTTTTTTAAAAACTTGGGAATCTTTATCTCAAGGGGGAACGATCCTGGTGTGATGGTGCTGACTCACAGACTACAGTGAAAGATCTCAGGCAGCCTTCAGCTGAACTCCCTCAACAAAGCAGGATCAGCACTGAATCCAGACCCAACCAGGCCCTGAAAATGCACAGTCTACTTAGGCTTGATTGTATTTACCACCTGAAATAAGAACTGCAGATTACATTTGGGAGTTTTTTTTAAGAGAGCATCACTGACAGAGTTCAGTCAAAAGATGCATGAGAGCATGGACCAGACTGGAGAGGTATTAATTACCCTTTTTGCTTTCTGTATGCTTCTACTTTGCACTGTTATTTAAATTCTAGAGTATTTTAAACAAATATTCAGTCAATATTTACTTAAACTCAAGCACGTACATCTATATTTAAATACATTGTCATGGATCATCCCTGCCCCATGCCTGGAAGCAGGAGTTAGAGTGAGATCATCTTCAGGGTCCCTTTCTACCCAAACCATTCTATGATTCTATTGACACATTTAACATGTGAAAACCACCATGGCTCCTTTACAGAGATATTTGGTTATTTTTTCTGAAGATATTCTTAAAAACTAACTCCAGTGTTAGAGTGACTTTAACCACATCCCAGCTTATCATATTGAATATTGTGAATGAATTTTGTGGAATGACTCTGCCTCCTAATTTCCATGAAAAGTCAAAACCAAAATATTTTAAAAGAGCACAACTTTGGGTTTCTAGACTGTGCTTAAGCATTCTATTTCGTATATCAATGCATCTGAAAAGATTCTTTAGCAAATGTTGTTAAGTAAAAAACCCAACAACCAAAAAATCACTAAGTCATCCCCAGTTTGTAAATCTAATTCATAACACTGCAGCCAAAGAAAGATGTTAATTGCTATTGGTATAAAATTCATGACCACTGACAATATGTACTATTTTGGCTGCAAGACTAAAATTCTGAATGTGTGATCAATGGCAATTTTAAGATTAAGTGATCATTTGGGATTACATTCATCAATACTAATGGTATCTTATTTAAAAGCTTAATGAGAAAGCTATAATGCATATCACATTTCTCAGTAAGAAACATTATTATTGAATTTCAGAGAGACACCATTATGAAAAATGAAATAAAAGCAAAAAAAGCCCATTGTTTAAAATGGATTTTTTAAGTGTATTGAACCCATGAACTGGACTGCAGGCATTTGCTTAGAGGACTATTTTTAAGGTAATTCCATCTTATTTATTTGCAGTCCATATGAAAATACTGTGTCTATGTTAAACCTGAAATTAGTCACTATAGAACATGAGGATATCTACATCAGATAAAACATACATGGCATTTTCAGTGAAATGTTTTAACATAAGGTGACAGTCAGACCCATGAAGTGATTTTGCTCCTCAGAGGTCATTTATTCACAGTATTTGATGTGAGCCAGCTCTTGTATTTGAGAAATCAATAGGAGTAGCAGGTGAAGTAGCAATGATTCATGCTCAGGGTAAAACCTGTCAGAACTGAAAGATGTAGAAAATACTCTTTTAGTCCTTATTGTTTTGGTAGAGAGGAAGGGAATTTTATTTTTTAGGAGCACAGAACATAGAATTGCTAAAAACAGGTGGGTGCAACAGTTGAGTCTTGTTTGTGGTGAACTCTGGCAGATCTCAATCCAAATTAAAACTCTGTTCAGCTTTTGCAGCCTTTCACAGCTACTAACACAGTCCCCAATTAGGGCTCCCAACAGTCCTCGCCCAGTTATTTATTCAGGTTGTCCTTGCTTGTCTTTCTTATATTAAAACAGCCTCTTGGTTGGTTTTTCTTTGGGTTTTTTATATTCAGCATTGTTGAGGAAGACTTGTTATCACATATTTTGATACAAAAAATAATTTCTACCCCATCTTCTAAAGACCCCCAAACACTACATTATCAGTGTACAACTGCCTTTCAGTTGTACATGTTTCCAGCACATAGAAGAGATATGCGGAATTAAAAACATCACAAAACAACAGAGAAAACCCCAACACCTTTCAGACAGTAGGTTTTTCTGTCAGTGGGCTGTGACAGACAAAGTCTTCACCTGCAATGGACATTTCTGGGTCATTTCTGCACATTTTGCATGCACAGGAGAGGAACAGGGAGGATGTGACAGTTGCCAGTTTCACAGCAGAAGGCAGAACTACTGCTTTACAAAATAAATTGCTCATAGATTAGGGGAACTGATGAATTAAATAGTGCAATATTTCCTGTTTCTATAGCATTAGCACAGTGGGATTTCAGTCCCATGGATTATTATGGGATGTAGGAGTACAACCATTCTGAAAATCAGAGCTCTGTTAAGACTGAGTTTCTAAGCTGCTGGATCTCAGAAACTCAGCTGGACACCACCTAGGTCCTCCTGAAATAGCAGTATTCATACTTGATAGGAATGACAATACTATTGTAAAGAAATACTTTTTCTGTCAATAAACATTTTCTTTGAAAAGCTAAATGCCTTCATTCTTCCTGAACAGCAGCAAAGTACAATCTTCTTTTTCAATACTGGCTTTGAAGAAGAACCTGAAACATGAATTCAGATTTTTCAGCTCTGGCAACTCTGAACAAGGAAAAAAAGCCATCTTCTACCTCAATTAGAATTATTTAGTTTGCTTACTTTGAAAACTTGAGGTTGAGCAGCCATCCTGTAAGTATAAATGGAACAGACAAACTCAGCAAGCTACTTGAAAAGCAGTAACACCCTGCCTGATGTGGTTTATTAGGAAAAGTGATCTATTTTTTTTAACTGCTACACTAGGCTGAACTTGCATCTATGAACCAATACATCCCTTGTGAAAAACGGGAAGTGGATGCATAAGGACTGGTATATGACAAATTATATTCCCTTATCAGATGTAAAGAAACAGTGGAACATCCAAATACTACTCCAGTTTCCCATCTTTTTAGTTCAATTTTTTAATTTTAGAGGAAAAAATTGTGACAGTTCCAGCCCTGTCCTGTAGAACACCACAGCAACACCCTGGCAGAGAACATCCCCAACATCCCATCATAAACACATCAATAATTTTTACACAGAATTGCAGATAGATGCAGGTCCTCCATGTACAACTCTGCTGCTTCTAGTAAGAGGTGAGGCAGTAACCTGTCTGATGGACTGAAGGCAGCACTTAAAGGACTACAACTCAACAGGAATAAAAGATAAAGTCTGTTTTTCAGACAAATACAAAACAAACATCAATGTCCATGATTCTAATCATAAATCAGTCTCTGTTTTCCCCATCATCTATTTATGGGTGCAGGTTGCTATTGCATTTTGCCCCATAATTTAGATTAAATCCTGGACACAAGTGGGACACACTATTCACTGAATACTCACTCCTGAGGGATAATTCATGATAGTAAGTGGTGTCATAAAATTCATTTTGCCAGATTTTACTACAAAGCACATCATCTCCTCAGGCAAAGACCTCAGCTTTTATATCTTTAAAATGCCTTGCTTAGCCGTGAGCTCTATAAAATCAAATATATGAAAAAGAAGAGCACTATGCCAAGAAAACCTACCTGTCCATCTAAAATTCCAACTCCAAGTAAAACAACAGCCTTCAAAAGGCAAAAATTTGAGCAGCCCAATTCCACAAATTGCTCAATTTCTGACCTTTTAAGCACCTAGTTTTGTCATATCTAAGTGAGGAATAAAATATATCACGAAAACTATTTGCAATAAATAAGCTCAGATTTTGGGGTGGATTTCTCTTAAAAATCCCTTCCTATTTTTTTTTTTCTTGCTGCCCTAAAGCTGATAAAAATTGGTCTTTCTTGTTCTTGACAGGAGATAAAGATGAATGGGAAAGTCATGTCAGGATCAGAGTTTTATTTACGATCTTGTAAGTTCAGGACTGTGCACATGCATGATTTGCCTCTGGACTCATCTCAAAATGAACAAATGAGAGATGAAAGATTACCCTGAGGACCCACAGAAATACACATGAAAAACAGGTTTATCTAAAGAAACAGGCATTTTTGGAGGAAAAAGGTGATATCATGAATTTTATATCAGATCTTTACTTCATGGAGAGCGCTACATAAAATATTGTTGGCCAGATTGCTGCTGGTTTAAGAAGTCTTTTGTTATTCCTTTGTATGAAATAATCTTGTTGAGAAAATGCTGTTTCCATGTGCTAGGTGACAGATTTCATTTCCTCTTTGTTATGTGTGTTTCCAAGCCTTGGCTGATATGAAGACAATGCTCCTCATAGCCAGACTTCCACAAGCACTGGATAAAATATCTTGAAATACCTGCATATGTTTAAACCAGTGTTGTGATTAAAAATAAGACATAGTGCAAGGTAGTTTCTTACCTCTTTTTCATAACAAAAATCCACAAATAAATTTCACTGACCCAGAGGTACTGACAACTGAGCATTTAGTTTCCACCTGCTTGCAAGAAAAATAATCTTCTAATGCAGAACACATACTCATAATTTAAGACTTCAGTGAGTTCTTCCCCTCATGAATTCTCCTAATTTGCAGACAAAATCCTGAAGATCCCTTCAGTGCACTTGAGTAAGTCAGTATCAGAGGCAATCTAAAAGCTTGATGAGAATGTCACTTGTTTGTCCTTCATTTGCTGTAGACCGTGGTCAGTACTCCCTGTCATTATCCTCTGAAAATAGATATTATAGCAGCAAATTGATGACAGGAATTAGCATACAGCAGAAAGTAACTTGGAGGTTCTTTGCTTCAAATGCTGTGTTGGAATCTCGTCTTTTATACATGAAACTGAAAATATTCAGATACACTTTTGAAGTATTTCTACCGGATGAATGACATTGAGATCTAAAATTATTTTTCTCCTTCCTTTCTGAAGGGTATTGGGTTATTCTTCATCCTGATCTTACCATAAGAAGTGTTAAAATCTATTTCTTTTAAGCTACACATACTGCTTTATTAGCAAAAAAAGATTACAATTTGAAGTCCTAATTCAGGAAAATATTTCCTTTTTTAGACAGTATTTAAATGCTCATGCTTCTGAACTAGAGCTGAACTTTAATCTGTTTTTAAGCACATTTTTGAACCAAGAGCTAAAAAATTCACACATAATTATCATGTACTGAAAACAGAAGAACAGAAGATGATGCCTTATTAATAGAAAAGAAAATGAAGTAAGAAAAATTCCTGAAGCTTGGCATTCAAAAGGGCTTTGAAAGTAGAGAAAAGGAAAGAACAGTTTGTTTGCAGGGAGAGAAAAAAAAATCACAAGGATTTAATCACGTGAGGGATGAGAGGAAATGATCTCATCTACTTCTTCATTTGATTTTCTGCAGCAAATTATGCTTTAGCAAGAGCACTGGGAGAACATACCCATGATGTCTGAGCAAAAACTCACTAATATCTGGAATAAAGCTGGTTTTTCATTTTATGTGGAGTCCAGGGACAAGCAGGGACAGTCTGCTGAGGGGTGTGATCCCAAGTTAACACCAAAGCTTCCTAATGGTGAAAGAATTTCTTAGGACCTTAATTCTCACTCTTCTGCAAATTCACTGCTCCATTCTTTACCATTAATACAAGAACAGAATGTCTGATTTCCATTTCCTTATCAAAACTATAAATCAGATTTTGGTAGTTGTGAATTATATCACCAGAAGAGTGAGAAAAGTTTAAAATACCATTTTAACACAGTCCTTATTGAAAGCAACAGTGAAATAATCTTTTCTCTTGAAATCTCAACTGGCTTAGATATGCTGTCACCCAGTGTCACATTCTTTGCTCACACCTTGACAATCTTCAAAGGAAAAGCAAAAAGATACAGCCCTGCAAAACTGTCCCCTCCCTGCATACAATGGGTACAATAGTTTCCCTGGTGCTGTCTTCCCACTGTCCCAGAAGAATGAGGATGGCCTGACATCCAGCAAGGATGTCTGAGCTCATTTCCCAAATTAGTTTCTATTCCTGATCTGCTGCCTTGCACAATGAGACTTTTTCAGCGACACCGACCAAATTGTGGTGAGCTACAGACAGAAAGGCCATGTGCACTGCAGCTGAGCCATGGGAGCTTGGGAATGTCAGAAAACTTGGAGAACTGGTGAAAAGCAATCCAGGAGTGTGGAGAATGATGGAGTACTGCAGCAAAGATCACACAGAAAGGACCTCTACAATCACCCTTCCATTGTGGTCCAACAGGAACCACCACACAGCCCCAGTTCTTGTGCTCTGTGACTGCTGGGAAGGAGATGGAGGGGGCCTGACATCCAGAAACCAATGTAAAACACCTCCAACTCCTCAGCAAAAGAGCTTTCTTCCATAATATTTTCACAGAGCTCCACCAAACCAGCTACTATGCCACATGAAATGGTTTTTGTCTGTGTATGAAGCATAATTTAAATGATCCAATTATTACTTTTGTATTCAAAGATGGCTTATTTTCATGCAGATTTATGTTTCGTTATGCATAGAGGATATTCTTAATTGTGCTGAAACAACCGCAAATTTAATTAAAGTTTGCCAGTCCAAGCATAAAGTAGATTAAAGAAAATGCTGACAACAGTAAAACAAATATTCAACTATTTAATTTAACATTTATTTTTAATCCAAATATCAAAACAACTGTATTCCTAATTACAATTTCATGACAAAATGTCTTGAAGAAGTATTTGTCTCTATTTCCCTCCAATCTGCTCAGCTGAAACACACTAGCTTATTTATAAAACTGTTGATTATTAAATCTGTTCCAGCTGTATTACTGTATGTTGCAAAGAACACAGATTGATGTATGTAAACAACCATTATAATTTTAAAAACCCAAATTCTTCACAGTCCTCAAAAGCAGAAATCCCATCAAATACAGGACCATTATACATCTAAATCTTAGTAAAGAAGGAAAAATAAGGGGCAAACACAGCTAGTAAGGTCCAGAGATCTGTGACAATTTATAGCAGATGTAGAGATCAACTAAATGCTTATTATGAGTTACTTGTGGTTCCTTGAACTGGGTATTATTAGACTCAACCATGTGCTGTAACTTTGACAATAAGGAAATCCTCAGCTTAATAAAAAGTTACATTTAAAAGAGGATGAAGAAAGAATCTGGCCTGGTTCTACTGAAACTAATTGGAAACTCTCCAATTAAGTTATGCTGCTTAGTATTGATTTTAATTTTATAGTCAATAAATTTAATCATTTATACTTAGCAGCTGGGGGAAAAGAAAGGTAGACAGGCAGATTTCCTCTCATCTAGATGCAGTAAGTCTGGCTCTGACTGAGGAAAAAAATTTCCTAAACCACAAGAATTATGAACACTAACTTAACCCTTGATGTAATTCAGAAGCATTAGTTAAGAAGAAATATACAGGCTTTGCATGCCTTTTCTTCAACAGATTTGGAGGAAACAATAGTGCCTTACCAATCTAACAAATACCCCAAAAGTCAGAAAATTTAGAGGAAAAATATAAAATACTTTCCCCAGTTATTCACAATAACATTTTTTGCAACATCTGAATAAATTGTCTTACACAACTTTTGGTGCTTCTTCCTTCCACCTTAAGCAACACATTCAGGACTAAGGTATAATCTACACCTGAGTGACAACATCCAGCTATTTTGAGTTTTAGGACCACCACTTGTAGAAGACACAACACTCACAGCCCATTCCTGGTTTGAAAGCCATGAGCTCAGCTGGAGCAGTCTAAGTGACACCAGCCTGATCCAAAGGCACCCAGGACTGCCTCCACAAACTGCTGCCCTACACCTGTTCATTCCTCTTTTTAATTACTTCTTGTCAACACAGTCGAGCAAAGAAAACCTCTAGATGGAAAATATAGATGCTGCAAACTTCTTTCCTCTATGTAACTTCACTGTGAAAGGACAGAAAAGTTTCTTTTTGCAATGAAACCAAGACTGAAATACAGAAAGAATTGCAAACTGATAGAATCAGCATACACTGAGAGCTCTCTGCATGTCAGATGACCATCTTTATCATGGTGTTAACACATTTAGATGTAATAAAGTGTGACAGATACTTTCACGTTTTCCTTATTTACCTTTATCAGCTATATATGTTAGTACCAAGAAAATCTCAAAGGAAAAAACACCAAAAAACAAACATCCAAAATCAAAAATTCAAGAGAAAAATGAGGAATTTAAGTCAGTATGAGGGATTATTAAATCTTCCACAAAATAAGAGGCAATCAAGAAGGGAAGTAGCAAGGAGCATAGGAATAAAGCTGGAACCCTTCATCAAAAAAACAGTGAACTGAACAACAGCAGCTCTTTCCTATTGATATATGCATGTTGTAAGGAAAGCTTGATCTGGAATCCAGCACAACTGGTAGATGAAAACCCTATTGGGATGTAATACCAAATTAACAAATCACTTTATAGCAACACTGTTAGAACAAACAAAACAACCCAAACTTATTCAAGTAACCACTGAGTTAATGAATCCAGAACTATTCTTCCATGAAAAGCAGCTCATATTTTTGTAGCCCTTTTTATACAAGCACCAATATACACAGAAGAAATTCATAAAACTCCTAAAGCTTTTTTTTAATTTCCTTTTTGTGTTACAAGATTTATCTTAGAAAACTCTATGAGAAAACTCTATATAGTATTATTGATCAAAACTCATTTTGACAATCTAATAGCCTCCAATATTATAAGAAACAAAGAATACCCTGCATTTACAGGCTTCCAGACTAACACACTTCAGACTCTTGAAGACAATAAAAATTCCAGGACGTGCATCAGCCTAGACCTTTTGTTTTGTGTAGTCCACAAATTACCAGTGCAGCTGTTTAAAACAGAAGGAATATCAAAAGATAGGATTGCACATAAACAGGCAGTGACAGAGCAGTTTAAGGGTTAGAAAATCTCTACTGCCAAAACCAGCATGGCAATTTACTTTCCTGAGAACCAGGCAACACCTCCACACACATCTCAATACAAACTTCCCCATCATTGAATCAGAAGGTTGTGGAAGAGAAATCAAGTACACAAGTCATAAAACGTGGAATTACAAATGAAACATAGAAACAACAAAGTTTTTGGAGTTTTGATTTAGAGGCTCTTTGATTAGGAAGGCTTGGCTTACCTGTTTAACATCATATGCAAGAAGAACAAATCTTAGGTCTGGTGAAACAGAGTATCTTGATGCTTTGAAGGTTACCTGCAAGGAAGTAACAGTAGAAGTGAGCTAACAATAGAAAAGCATAAAATCCTCTTTCCCAAATTTTCCTGCACCTCATTTAAGAACTTCCCATTCACAAGACAGAATTGGTTTAGAAAACCAATGTAATTTTCACAAAATAAGGACTCATCAAATAATTCTTAGTCTAATTAGCTGGTATTAGCACAATGGCAACAGAAGAATTTGGCTTCAACATTTAATACCAATGAGAGGCTGATGAGTTTTTTTCTATCATCACTACAAGCACTGAGTTCAAGGATAATAAGGATAACTATAACTATAGGATAACTATAACCAAGTCATTCCCAAACAATGAAGAAAGACACTTGGGTTGGAATGATTAACAGGGAAATTCATCACTAGGCTGGCCTTAAAGATAATATGCAATAAAAAGAATAGGTGTGCACTACATCTCTACTGCTTCTCTTTTAACATATACAAATATTTTGCAAAACTTGAACCAAAGCAAAATCTTTCTTAAAATAAAGAAAATTCTTAGCAAAGAGAAAAGTGAAACATAAGGTAACATTATAAAACTAATAATGGTTTACATCCACTCAAGACTACATGACACTCAATTGAATTCAAGATTGTAATTTCATCAAGGGGTAGTGTTGATGTCAAAAATAATTTAATGAATCTACTGCATGAGAAAGATAAGAATGTGCTTTAAAGGGCACTGAAGGAAGTAATTTCAAATTAGTCTCAAGACATCTATTTGCAAAATGAAAGGAAAAGGAAAAAATGAAAAATGCAGATAAGAATAGAAAAAAAGTAGGACAGCAAGAAAAATAACAGAACCACAAAGCCATAAAATGAAAACAAATAAAAAACAGCTATAGCTATGTAGGACAAGATCTATCTACTATTTGATTTCTTAAGGATCTTGCTCTGTTTAGCCTAATCCCACCACTAAACTAATGAATTCAACAGGGGTTTAAAGGCACACAGGCAGGAAGTCACAAACTATTAATTCAGAGTAGCTAAGGAGCTATATCTGGAAAAAAAAGAGCTTCCAATAAATTGAAAAGATGCTATATTTTGGTATACATATTAAACCCAGGTTCCTAAAGTTCTAATATAGTTAGAATCGAGCTATCCAAAAGAATTAAAGGGAAAAATATTTTTGAAGATAAACTTTTTGATTCAGCAGCATAACAGAATCAAAAGTCAGAAGATAATTCTGCAGTCTTGAGAAAGAAGAAAGAAAAAAGACAACACACCTTAAACCATCCTTGTGTATCTGCAAAGCATTCAGCACAGATTTCTACTGTGCCCAAATTCACTTTTAGGAGTTAATAATCTTTAAGCAGAGACCATGTTAATCTGTGAGTAACATTCCCTTCTCCTGGCACTTCACTGAAAACATTTTCAGATGTGAAATTTATCTTCTTTCTAGCAGTTTGTTAATTACTGCCCCAGTACCTCAGCACTACACAACCCAGGCAACTTTCCAACTTCACTCCCAGGGAGTGCAGCTCCTACCAGTTCACACATTTAGCAAGAACCTGCATTCCCTGATGGTGCCAGCACAAAGGCAATGAGGGTGTTCCTGCAGCACCTGAGCAGCTCAGCTGCAAGCCATTGGCACTGCCAGGCAATACCAGCAAGAACAACTTGCATATTCAAGTACAGAGTGTTGTGGATTTGAGATTTAAAGTCTTTTGAATCCCACTAACCTTGTTTATTCAGCTTGCACTCACCTGCAAAATTTTATTTGCCCCCAGACACAAGGTGTATATTCAATGCAAAAAATGATGGTAATGAGATTTGAGAAAAATAGTTTTCTTTTTGTTAGCATAATGGCATAATTCTTGGTAAAAGGCGTATAAAGTTGTGTTATACCAGCAGAAATCTTGTGCTCATTGCCAAAGCTGATATCAATGCTGATTTCTTTAAATTATCATAAAAATATTATTAGCCCTTTTATTTAAGCCTGATTTACAATCAAGCCTTTAATAAAATAGATATTTAATTATAATAGAATTGCAGAGAGATTTAAGTGACTTGAAGTGATAACAATTTCCTTAAAATTCTAGTTTTTAAGGGTTTTTTTGGGTAAAGACAAGCACAATTTTGGCAATTAATTCAGAACACCTACTTATATGCACAGAAGAAGCCCTTAAAAACAGAAAATTAAATCCCCTGAGTCATTCCTCCTGCAAGTAAACTCAAGATCTGTCAGTCACTTAAACAAAAGAGAGATTTCTTTTTTTTTCCCCTTTTCAAACATGTCTAAGGGATTTCATCAACCAACAGCTGCCTGACCCCATGGCTGAGGAGATTAGACCAGCTGGTGAAGGGCTTAAAATAAAGTTTCAGTCCCTGCTGTAGGAGATGAGAGGTTTGCCACACAACCTTTGGGAGAGCATCTATTGGGCCAGTCTCTACAGGGGTTAGATATATTTATTCACTCCAAAGAAGCTTGTGAGGACTCTGACCCTAAGGGTTTATTGTCTTCTCAGGAGAACACGTTTCTGAGTTTAAAAGGAAGTGTTGGGGAAATACCACATTGGAAATACACCAGGAATTAAAAACCCTCAGGTGGCTTGTTATCTGGAGGATGGTTGTTGCACAGGTCTGCATATCCCAAATTTCTCAAGCTTCTTGCTTTGTCAGGAGTTATTCAGCCTTCATTAAAGAAGACAGACCTAAATGCTGCCCCATGTGACTATAACCCTATGGGTTTGCTCTGCTTGATCTCTAAGAAATGGAATTTGGACAAATAAGCTCTGAAACTGGGAGAAACAGAGCTGCCTAATTAGGCAGAGTCCAGGGATGCAGAAGCAGGGCTGGTTTCCCTCTGCATCCCTGCTCACTATCAGCACTTGGGGACTGGGGCAGTCCAACCCTGTGTGCTCCATGCACACCCTAATCCCCTTCCAAAGGCAGAACACAAGTTAAATGGGAAGGGAGTTTCCTTGTTTCCCTTTATCCAGCCCCATCAAGAGTTGAAATCCCTATGAAGAACATCAGCTCCATGCAACCAGAAAACACTTGAACTGCAGAAATTGCTGGAATCCTTGAATTGGTTACAGTCCACACTACTGCATAATTCTGAGACAAAATAAATGTGGGGTTTTTTAACACTTGTGCACTGTCTTCCCTGCTTAATTCACACACCTGTCAGCCATTTCCCCTACATTGCTGCATTTGACATAATTTCACTTTTTTCAGACATAAATGATCCTTATACCTGATCTTTCATTCCTCACTTGACCAAATCTCCCACTGACTGTAAAATCAGGTCTAGCCATATGAAACACTGTATTTCTAGGTTTCTTTGAAATATCTCCTGTGATAAGAGTTTTAATTCTTCTCCTGACAGTGATGCATGATGTGATGACCTCAGTGGTCTCACTGCCACCATAGCAGTAAAAGCCAAATCCAGGCAAAAAGACAGAATAACAGGCTTTTGTCCTTCAGCTTTCCAGTTTCCTTCTCTCATCCACCTTTGAAGAATTTCTAAAATATAGTTTTGCATGGAAAAGAATGGTTTTTACCACCTTTCCATATGGGTGATTAAAATGGAGCATAGAACTCCAGTGGACAATATATTCTCAAGTTTGATTTCCAATGTCAGTATTTCTTTTTTTTCTAACTTTGCAATGTTATGTGTGTTTCCCTGTTAACTGTAATACCTGTTATGATGGTGTGTAAGAAAAATTTTAGGTTTGGTTCCGGCTCTGAATCCTCAGCAAGGGCCCCTAGTATCAGCTCTTTTTATTTGTCCTCTTAAACCTTGGTTCTGAGCTCCTGATGTACTGGTGACTCTCTTCATCTTTCACATACTATAAAATTTTGGGGTTACTGGTTTTGTGGATTTTAACTACTATGACATTTAAATCAGTGCCTTATTCATACTCTAAAAAACATGGTAAAGAGCAAACAGATGAAGTTTTCTGTAATACAGTCTAGCCCTGAGTTGTAAAAATATTTTTGTAACATGTACACTTTACAGTATTTTTTTTTCCATAGTTACAGTTGGATGGTTTTAAGTGAGATAATATATCACAGTTAGAACTGATTTAAAGAAATGTTCACTGTTGTGGAGTCTGCTTAATTGTCTGGTTCGGGTTTTTCCCTTTAGGTTTACCCCTCCTGCTGTTTCAGTTTCTTGTGCTTCTATTTTCCCCAGAAACTTTCATCTTCCACACTCCTCTTATTCTCCTTCTCCTGCTTTTTAGTGCTCCCTTAACACACATTTAGGCTTTATATTTTTTTATTATTATTTTTCATCCAGAATGAAATATTTTAAGACCTTCAGGACTGTTGCTTTAGATCTTGGTGGCAACCAGGAAATTATACATCTCTTTATTGCACATCTACATCTGTATCAGAAATTTAACTTGATGGTGTAGTGGAATCTCAGTGGATGGGGGTTCATCAGCATTCACAGGTATCCAGCTCCACTTATCAGACAGGCATTGGCCAAATGGCATAAAAGGAGTCAGGCAGGATGGAATTACAGGAGCTGCAGGAGGAGGAGAAGGCATTTGGCATGTCACAGTTCCCTTGGGAGGCACTGGCAGTCCAGGGAACAATGGGATTCTCCTTCACTGCCACTGCTGTGACTGAAAGAACATGGACCATGAGAAAGCAGCAGAGAGTGGAGCCCAGCAGAGAGTGGAGCCCAGCAGAAGAGCAAGGCTGGAAACAGGGAACCTCTGAGAAAGACAGGTTGTAATTAGAAAAATGTGCTGTAATTGGAATGATGAAAAATTTGGGTTTCCAAGGTTACGCTTCTTAATGCAGTGCTTCTTGTGTCACCTGAGCAGTTAATCTAGACCCAAAGATTCTGCAATGCCAGGTGTTGGAACTGTTAACCCTCAGGTTTCCTGTCCAGTTTAAAAGACAAATGTGCCTTAAACCATGACCTCAGCTGACTTCTGTGTTCTCAAAAACAGGAACCAAATTCCCCAAACCCACCCGGAACTCTAGGATATAAAAATAGACAGGAACCAACCATGAGGTTTGCACCACCACCTCACTGACAGACAATAACCTCTAACCTGTCAATCACAGAAGTTTTCCCCCTCCATTTGCCAGGACAATTGACATAGGTAACCCTTAACTATATCAAAGAACAATCTTACCAGGAATAGTATTTAGAGAAATCCCACAGAGTTGCCGTAACCTGATATTTTCACATTTTTTGTAGTGAAATCTCCTTCTTGGACAACACTTGGACAAAAGCCATTTGCCACCACCTAACCAAACCACAGTGACTGAAAATCCTTCCATCTGTCAGACTTTCCTACCCTGATGCACAGTGGTGCACTGCAACATTCAACCCTTCCTCATAAAAACCCCTCTGCTGAAAAGGCTGTGCTGAGAGGGTTATTGGACACCCAGAGGAGCATAGAAGAGTAGAGAGAATGTTATAATATTCATAATCACCTATTTACAACAATTGTGGGTCATTAAAATGTCCAGTGTTGCAACAACTATTAATATTTATGTGCTTATATAATGTTATTTAATGTATTTACTATTATTCACCCTTTCATTATTCTCTTATGCAAGGTTCTTAAAATACAAGCACGTAACCTACTCTTGCAATTAAATCTACATTAATCAACAAAAGAACTGTAATTGCATTATGATGCTGCATTGAATTTCATGTCAAAAGAGGAAGGTGGTGTGGTGGGGAGCACAAAACAAAACAAAAAAGGTATCCAAAGGAAGAGAACAAGAATGGCTGTTTATGAACAATGCTCTGTAAAACACCACAAAGGAGCCCCTGCCAAAAGTCCTGCTCAGACTGAAGCTCTCATTCTCTGCTTTTGGCTGCAAGGCCTCACAGGGCTGTCACAGCTGGGCTGCCACAGCCTGACCCTGGTCCCTGAGCCAGGACTGCTCCTGCTCTGTCACCTTCTGACACCAATAGCAGGCAGCAAGGCCCTTCCCTGTCCACAGTAACACAGCAACACACCAGGCTGCAGGGTGAGCTCCTGAAAAGCCTCTGGAAACAGGTTTCAAACTCAGCAGTAATTGTTTGCTGTGCACCATGAATGCAGCTTCCCTTTGAGCTTCAAAAGAGTTGTGGAAAGGAACAGAAATCAAAGGGCACAGCAAGTCAGGAATTACTGGGGCCTAGAAGAGTACAGCTGGACAGTTTTCACAAACTGAAAACAATTCCTCTTGTATTGTGTGGTATTGAATACAAACCAACAGATTCAAAAGTTATCCCATCATGCACACTCCAAAGCCTGGACGAGTCCCAGTGGACTCACTTGTGACAGAGGACCCTGAGTGTTTGTCAGGGTGTGTGCATGGAATCTGAATACAAATACCACAAGGGAATCTGAATACAAGCACCACAAGAGCAGTGAAACTGAGGGTTAACAAAGGTCTTACCACTTTCACAATTATTGCAGCTTTTTAAAGAGGGAGAAATGAATGCAAAACTTCTGCAGGTTTCTTTCAGAGAATTCAACATACTTGGAAAGTTCCATACCAGAACACACAGTCCCTACACACATTTTCTATCCTCTCTGTGCTTGCTTTTTCCAGATTGTTTAGTGTTTAAAGGGTTGTAAAAGAGGCTTGATAAGATGAGTTGGAATAAAGAACCAGATGGACAACTTTCCCTGAGCTAAAGAATCCATGTGGTCCTGCATGCTCTCCTCTCCAGCTTGTGGCTGGGCTGTGTGTGAACTGTTACCCTGCTTTTACTGACCCTAAGGAACAGCTGATGGCAAAAGCATTCAACAAAATGCTTGCTAAACACTGAAATTTCTTAGCTAACTGTGGCAAAATGCCACTGATTTTGGAAGTGTGAAGTGCAATAAAGTATTGCCAAGTGCTGAAAAGCTGGTAGGTTGTCACTTATGATCACAGTGATAGGCAGCCCAGGCAGATGATAGAGAACATATTGTAATCATGTATCGAGGCAGCATCTCAAACACCAGGATGCCACGCAGTGATTAATGTCTAGGGCTTTTTCTGGCTCCTCTTCATAGGAGACTGGCCCAGCCTCCAGCTGTGAACATTTATATGCTGCTGGCTAAGGATATTAACTGTTTATTAGACAGCTGAAACAGGAGGGACTACATGGATACAGTCAGAGGAAAATGTGTATTAGAAAACATCCTTAAATAATAACACCCAGAGATGTCAACAAGTATTCTTTGTGCTTTGCAACCTATCCTTTTCACTTATGGCGCTGTATTTGTTACCCATAACATTGCTTTGCTGATAGATTAATTATATAAAGGCCAGACTGTTTTACTAATTGATTACAGAAAACTATTCCGTTCCAGAAGAACATGAGAATTTCTTCTACTTCTAAATAAAACCTGATTATACTGGAAAAAACTACTTTAATTCAGGAACTTGGGATAGATACTTCCCCTGTGTAAGAGAAGTGGGCATGTCAGAATGACAAAACACCAGCCTTTCTTCTTTCCAGGTGCATGACTATTATTAATGGTACTTTTAAAGGTTGGGGGATTTTATTATCTTTATAGATATTAACATAGGGGTTTTTTTAAAATCTGCAGCCTGCTTTTTTGATGATACACCTACTCAGTGAGCACAGCAGATTCTCATTAGGGCTACCTGGCTCCTACACAATAAGCAACACAAAGAAGGATAAAAGGTGTGTACTTTGCAGGAGAGTGGCAGTCTCTAGGATGCAAAAGAGGAGCCAGTGATCTGTGCCCAGTGGAAGATTGCTTCAGGGGCTGAGCAATGAGGGGAAAAAAGAAAATCTCCTCTGAGCTGCTGATTCAAACACAGTCCAATCAGGGGTGACAAAGAGTCATTACTTGCCCCTTTTCTCTGCACAAGGAGTTTATCACAGCAGTTCAATTCTCCATGGACAATTATCAACATTACTGAGAAAAGCCTGCCATTTCTCTGGCTGCTTGAGCAAAGGCAAACAGGAAAGCAAATGCAGACTGAAATCAGACTAATAACTCCGATCAAAAGGTGGCTCTTCCATGACTAAAACCCTTTGATAGGGAAGAATGAAGGAACTTGCATTGCCACTGCCTGTGTTGGATCTCTGCTGTATTTTTTATTAATCCAAGACATCTCTGCAGAGTCATTAAACCACCACCATTCTAATTATGCACCGATGATTAAGCAGATGTGACACTGAGCGAGGAAAATGTTTGATTAATGATCCAGGTGTCTAACTTTAGAAGATTACATTTAGCAGTGCAAATCTGGGGACAGTCAAGCTCAGAAGAACAGGAGAGCTTTTGATTTCAGCCTGCCTCAGTAACGTTATCCTGTTAGGATTGTTGGCCACCATTTCAGACAGCACAGAACATTTCCCACTGTTCTCTTCCAAACATACACCAACAAACTTGCTGGGCCTTCTGCTCTGTTTTCAGCTTTTTATTATACTTCCTTCATATGAATACTAATTGCTGGAATTGACTATTTTTAAGTATAACACTTACTCTTAACTTTTGGCTGTGTAAAGAGAGGAGCTCTGCAGGAAAAAAAAATACATATAGGTTTTTTATTTTTTTTCACCCATAATTACTAAATGGTTGCTTGCATATCACATATTTTGGATCAGTTTCCCACATTTTTAATTAATAGCAGATATCTAGTGTCTAGAGCTCACTTGGTTAGTGCGAATTGAGGATAAATCAGTTCCATAAAAAGCCCAGGGAAGAACAACTTTGCAAAAAGAGGCAACACCCCTGGTGTGAAGCAGCCTGTCCTTCCCAGCCCATCATCAGTTGGCAAGGCTGGGGTGGCATGATGGCCTGAATAGCCTGTCATGCTGGCACCACACTCTGGAGCACAGGCCAGACACTTCCAGCCAGAAGTGCCTGGATTCCTCTGTGAGGAGACTCAGGTCTTGGCAGTGAAGTCAATTCTGCAGCCGGGGATGCCCAAGCAGCTGCTCCTGCTCGAGGATGCACTGAAGGCACCACGCAGGCCTGGCACAGGCCGGGCTGGCCAGGCAGGGGCTCACAGTGCCTTGGTAAATGGCTAACAGGGAAAGTGCTTCCTAATGCTTGAGGGTTTGTACTTTACAGAAATTCAGCCTTCCACTGATGCCTCAGGTTTTAGCTTTTATG
>JAHXMQ010012342.1:29522738-29554697 GCA_020466415.1 Ammodramus savannarum pratensis
GGTTTTCCCATTCCCAGAGTCCACATTACACAGTGATGGTGAAACATCAAACATTGGTATTTTGCCAGGTGTAAAATTCTGACAAAACTCCTCAGCTTTCCCAACTACTTGGGAACATTTTTGCTCTCCTGCATTGCACCAAGGGCCACTACTGAGCCAGCTTGGTAATGGACTCAGCTGCTGTCCAAATAGCATACACTGCCCTGGACTACTGTGAAAATTAGGGAACAAATTCTCTGTTTCAGTCACACATCCCATTCCAGCCTCTTCCCCAGAGGGATAATAAAGTACCACAGTAGAGCAGCACTGCTCTGGCAGCGTTGGGAGCTGACCTTCCTGCTGGGCCAGGGCAGATGGAACAGGGACAGCTCCGCTCCGGGGCCGGCAGCGCGGCCTAGGCCGGATTTCACACAGGCTGCTCAGCTGGCAAGATTGCACTCTGGAGAGGACACTGATTGCCATGAAGGGAGATTTACAAGCTTCTCTACTCCTACATAATTGCAAATCTCAAATAAAACAGAGTATTTCAGCTTGCAGTAGGTATGTGAACACCCTAAGCCTTCCAAACAATCACTCCTGAGGGCTCCCCATCATCTCTACTTCTGCAATGCTCCAGATGAAACTGGCATTTCCTAGAAAAGCCCAACAAGTGAGAAAATTAAAATTCAGTGGCTATGCAGATATTCCAGTAAAAGGGCAGTGTCTGGAGCAGCCTCGGGGCTGCAGTTTCCTCTCTCCCTTTATTCCCCATGAGGGTATCTCAGCAAGCTGACTCAAGCAGAGCTGGTGGCTCAGTGCCCAGCACCACGCTCAGAGAGTGAAAACATCACAGCTCTGATACCCACGTGGCCCTAGGGCTGTCCTTAACAAGCTCTAACCCAGCTCCTGGGAGGCTGGCACACCCAGCAAAGCACATCCAGGGCAAACAGGGTCATAGAGTAGGATTTCTAGCTCTATACTGACAATGCTGAATCTTTTTTGTTTTATACTACCAAAGGACAAACAAAGAATTTTATTATAAAAGTAAACAAAGGGAAGCAACTTTCTGTTCACAAATGTTTAACTTGCTTCTTCCAATTCTCATTCTGATTTATGAGAACAAGATGTTGAGTAAATGATGATCATTAGCTTGGAAGAATTATCATGCACCCAGTAACACATAAATCACACCAAGGCACTGTTTTGCAATTTTATTTGTATCTTTTTATGAACCTGAAATACTTATCTATATTAAACTATTTCTACTGATTAGTCATCTGCACTTTGAATGAAAATATAGATTCAAGGGTCACATGTGCCATTAAGAATTTTTGCCCAGAAATATTAAATTCTGTCTATGTAAATTCAACTCACAAAATGAAAGTAATTTAGGCATTGTTTTCACATGTGTTCATCACCTACCATAATACTGAAATTCTTGGGAAATAACCATGCCAAGTAATTGGAAAATGAAATGGTGAGTGTGTAGGCATCTAATCAGCATAGATATGAAAACACAGATTTGGCACCAGCATTTGAAAACACTGGCAGAATTTCCTTTGGCTTCCATTCATTTTGGATGCCATTGTTTCATCTTTACATGTAATTCCACTGTTCTGTTTGCAGGATCACCAGGACAGGGCTTGGCTGCACCCACCAGGTCCTGCCCTGCCTGGGCAAGCTCTGTGAGAGCAGAAAGCAGCTCTGGAGAGCAAATGACCCAGGAAAGTGTCCTGTCCTCAGCATCCAAACAGAAAAATCAGCTGTAAACCCAAACTCCCACAAACAAGCCTTCTGATCAAAACACATCAGCATTAAGCTTGTCACACTGGCCTGGAAAAGATTCTAAATTGCATTTTGGAGCACTTGCCAACAGATTTTATTTGGCTCAAAGATCAAGTCTCAGTTCCAAAAGGAAAGAGACACAAGCAATTAAGTCTCTATCTTAACATTATCATCATGTGCTTCTCTTTGCTTCTTTCAAAATTACAAAGGTGACACATTGGTAAGGGACATTTTGTGCAGCTTATCTCTACAATTAATTTAAAATAAAATGTAGCTGAATGGGAATATTACAAGAAGAAGAAAATCAAGGAGAGGTTGAACAATGGAATTCTTGGCAAGCCAGCAACTGTTCTGTACCAGCATGAACATTTAGGGGCAATTTGACAACATTCCCAACAAATGGGGGAGCACAGGCCTCCTCCAGGTGTGATGTGCAAGTGAAAGTAGACCTATTCTCCATGCTTTAGTCATACATGAGTTTCAAAGAATAAATATTTAAATTATGTTTCCAAATTTATCCTAATAGTTATTCCATAGAATTACACCTCCTACCTGCTTCTGATCAGAGAATTCAAGCAATTCAGCTTTTATTTTCTATTTGAATTAGGCTCCCTTTCCAGACTGACATTATTATTTATTTTATTAGTTTTTGGTTTTCCCTAAGCAAAAGTGTCATTTTTTCATTGAAACATTAACTTCATTAGTAAGTCCACACTTACTCAATAACTGCTTTAGACACACAGAAAATGTCCTGTTCAAAGTTTAACATACCTGTCTGGATTCCTTTTATTTTTGCACCATAAAAAAAGAGGAAAGTAACTGGAAGGATTGAATAGAATAGAATGCCATAGCTGAAAAATATGTACCTGCTGCTCATAATTAGCAATTATTAACTGGATCTAGAATAAGCACCATTACATTATGAGCATGCCTCAATAGGAAGATTCTTGAATTTTCTCCTCTACTCCATTAAGAAGGATATAAAGGCATGCAAGAAGGGCTGATCCAAACACATTAGCAGGAACAAAATTTGTTTTGGTGTAACTTTGCTTTTGGCAGAACATCCTTATTTTCACACCTAAACATTTTGCTTTGGAAGAATATTAAACATCTTTGTAAATTAGGGATTTTAAATTTGTTTACACTTACTCATTTTTGTCATCTTTAGCAAATATTTTCCTGATGGTGAAATTGTCAAACAGATTTTGTTATTTTAATTTTTCATGCAATTAAGAAACACAAGCGCTTCATGCACCTAATTGAAACACAGACAGAAATGCTCCTATATTTCCCAATTGCAGATCTCTTTTAGTAGTTCTAAAGACAAACTTAATCTAGTTTACAGGTTGTAATTTAAGTCATTACAAGGAAGCCACTTAGTAGTTCAACATACTCATATGAAGTATATGAATTTGATATTGTTTTCCAAATTATATATTCCAAGTACATAAAGGCTGGACCACCAGAACTGATGGAAGCAGAATGTATTGCACTCATTTTATGCAGTGCATTCAGAGATTTCAGGGCCAAAAGAGCTCATTATTTACTTCTATCCTGAATTCTTTCAGAGCCAAGCTTACAGGATTTTGACCTGAAATTCTGGTACCAGGCCTGTAATTTCCTGTTGTTTTTTCCTTTATAAAGAGCATGCAGGCTTGTTTTAAACACTTTAGTGCAAAACCTACCGCAGCTCTTGATACTATGAGCTGACAAACTAAAAAAACAAATCCTACTAGGATGCCATTGACACCTTATTTGAAGACCTTTCACTATAATAATGCCGGGGGGAATTAGCAATAAAAGAAATCCATTTAATTTTGCAATGTAATGTGAAGCACACTAAGGTGATGCCAGAAATTGGAGCCTGTTCTGTTCTGTAGAGCGCCCAGTTCAACTGCCTGAATCCAGTTTATGGCACTGAACAATTCACTGTTGGGGTAAAAACACAAGTTGTGGGATACAGTGATGTAGCCAAAGACCAACTACTCAATTTCTATAATATAATTTAATTAAGATGTGCCTATAAGTTTCTATACTCCGTATAAAATCACACATATTCAATTTGCACAGAGCAGAAACATTCCTTTTTCTGCCATGGCATTTTCCCTGAACATGAAACTCAACAGGAAGTGACAGCATTACTGTTTCTGTAACACTGACTTTCATCTTAGACCAAAAAAAAGAGCAGCATTTTATCAGCTTTCAACACACAGCCCTGAACTGGAAACAGAGGTATTCCAACTTTTTTCTCCAAGAAAAGAACCCAGAATTGGAGCTTCCCAGGAAGGAAACTACTTCCAGGAAGAAAATAGCTACTATATTTGAGGATAGATGTCTTGTTTCAAGCAGGTGCCAAGAACTCTTGGCCTGATACCAATGACTCCAAGAAAGACTTTTCACATTCCTTACTCAACAGCAGAGGAAGAAAAGCTTCCAAGCTCCCTGGAGTGAAATATCAGCACCATGAGTCTGTGCTCAGTGATGAGGACATGCTTGGCATGTTTGGTTTTGGGAGATGAGAAGAGAGGAGAGGAAAGTATTTTAATTCTCACTTCAAAAAAAAAAAAGAAAAAAAAAAAAAAATACATTAACTCTTGGCAGGAGCAGATTACTTATTCCATATAGCAAGGAAAGCAGCTAGGAGAAAAATGTAACTTTCAAAATATTTGAAACTCATTGCTGACAAAGTTTGGCACAGCTTGGACCTGGCACTTGCTTCAGGACTTAATCACTGTTCTCCTTCCCTCTAGGAGAAATATGGGGAGTATACAACATATAAAGCAAAGAAAAATATTCATTTTCAGTAAATAAGCAATACCTACAGGAGTGCCTATGAAATATAATTTTATTTTCAGCTATGAAAAGACAAAAAGCTGTCACTCATGCTTCTGCAGTCTTATAGCCAGTTAAACACTCCTCTTCTGAGACACCAAAAGGCAACAGAAATAAAGCATAATGTGATAAATAATCTGCAGCCCATTTTTTCTAACCTGATTTTTGTCTTTTTTTAAGACAAAAAAAGCTTTGAAATCTTTCAGCACAGAGTTATTTCCAAGTTCTAGGTTTCTAGGTACTACTTCTAATCAGCATTTGAGATTCTCATGCATTTATTTTTCACTTAGAAAACAGACTCTTGAGGGGGGATAAACAGTCTAATGCCAGCACACCCTAACCCAGCTAAATGCTAAAGTGATGTGCCATCTAACTCTGTATGGCATTTATTTTTATATATTTCATCAGAAAACGTTCATACACCAATTATGAATGCAATAAAAAAGTCCTATGAATATTTAACAGATTGTAAATACTAGCTACACTGTGTAGACATCAAGATTTCTTAAAACCTTGTATAATATAATACTCAACCTTTTTAAGAGCATACTCATCCTGTTATGAAGTTCTGCTACCTGTCTGACAATGCTGATCCATTGAAATTATTATTATTATTCAATATGTCCAATTAAAAATAATTTATGTCATATAATATGATTATTCATCACACATATTCCAGAATTTCACACACAGCTTATTTTAAAAAAGAATACATGTCACATTACAAAAATGTGAAGTAAACTCTTGTAAGTAGAAATCAAGAAATGCAGTGGCTATTAAAATCCTGAGTTTCATGCAAAATGAGCAGAGGACAGGGTGATGTCCAGCCCTGTGAGGCCAAGCAGCAACTGAGATCTGTGGCTGAGCAGATGCACAGAGAGGAGGAGGAGGAGGAGGAGGAGGAGTAGGAGGAGGAGGATGAGAGCCCTGAGCCTGGGAAGGGCTCATGTCTGAGACCAGATCTGAACCTGCTCCCCTGGCACAGCACCAATCACTTCATCTAGATCATGAATTCATTTAGATTCACTTGTGCACCAGGGATGCTGCCCCAACCAATACATAAATAATCAATACCATTGACAATATGCATCGGCAAGTGCAAAACTAGTGATTTTTTTTCCCTTTAAACAGGTTTCTCTTCCATAATTAGACTTTATTGAATGATTTTCATAAATGTCAAATGCAACATTTGAATAGTATGTCAGTTTAGAGAAAATGTTAAAATGTTTTAAAGCCTAATACAGTGAGGCAACTCCTGACTGGAAAGTCATAGAAGCAAAGCCCCAAGAGCAAAGCCCAGCAGTGACAAGGGCACTGCTTTCTGCATCACTTACACTGATCACATCCAGAGTGTTTTGCCTGTCACCCAGAGCAACTTCAGCTATAAAAGCATCCTGCCTGGCTTTGTATCCTTTGAGTTCAAAAAGATTTTGAGCAGCTTGAGCACAGAACCAGTTTATAATACTTTATTCTGGGATTGCTCACAGTGCCACTGGCAGTGACGGAGGTGCACTCTGACGCCTTCATTAGATGGCAGCCAAAATTGTGGTGGCCAGGAGAATTCCAAACACTCATATTTTCCATTTGGACAGCAAATAAAATGGACAGTATTTCTAGTTCAGATATTATGATAGGTTTATTTATGCCCCTGCATCCTTCCATTGACAGCATACCGTAACAAAGATTGAACTGATGCATGGAGAACACTTGAGCTCAGAGAGGCAGCTTTGGGAGTCATTCCTGCCTAAGGAAGGGGCACTAGAAAAGGGATTCTGCATTATATTTCATGGGAGAAATTTCTGTCAAGTCTAGAAGAATGCATAGAAAAGTAAGTTTCTAGTTTTTCTTCTGCATTTCTGCAGTAAGAGATGCCCTTTCCAATAGCCCTAGGCTGCATCAACCAGAAAGATAAAGAATTTATTATTTATTAGTTGAACCCTTGGATTGCTCCTTTTTTTTTCCCCCATTCTTTTAGGTTTTTTCACCGGGATCATTCTATTTACATCCAAGTTTTTCCAGCTGAACTGAATACTGGAAGATAAATGGATAACACTTATGGGGTTGGTTACCTAATGACAGTTCTAGAGCAAATCATACAAGCAGAGACCAGAAACAATGACACTGAAGAGTAAAGGGATTGTTAAAGTCACCACACCTGACCTCTTGCACATCATACTGGAAAACTAAATTATCAAAAAGCCCGAAATTCTTCTAGAAGGCAGCAACAAGAAGACATAAGTATGTCAAAGAGAGTATAACTCAAAAGAATACGTTTAACAGCAATAAAGGTGGACATGAGTCTACACCCCAGTACCTCACTACTACTACAAAGGTATTTCTAGATTCAGTTTTTCTTCAGAGAAGATTGTCTGAACTCATTAAACATGACACAAGAACTGATAAATAAAAATTCTAATCAGAGTTTGCCAGATATAGTAGCAAAGGAAGAATCTAAGTTTTTAATTTCTCTCTAAAGCTTAAAGCTAGAAGAAAATTAACTATAATCAAATGAAAAAAAAAAACAAGGAAGCAAAACAACAAACCAAAAGCACACACAAAAACCACACAAAAACTCCTGCCAAAATCAACAACCAAATCCAAAACAAAAAACTAAAACCAAAATCCTGGTTTTTGATATTTTTGATACACAAAGAATCAGTAGCTGTTATCAGTCATATTACATAACCATGAGATAGAGGAAGAGAAGTAGATGCCCTTACAGAGAAGGACACCCAGAGCACAAAATGCATTTCCAAATGTTCTTCATCCTGGTGGGAAGCATCTTCTACGAGAAGCAATAGATAATTTCTCTTAACTGATATGAAAATAGAAAATATGTGGGGACAATGCTACAGAAGACAATTGGCATTGCTTGTGGCAGAACCAGAATGAATATTTATCATGTAGATCAAAAAAATCTTAAAATTTTGTATTTACTTGCTTATACAGACATGCAAAAATTCTTTCAGGTTGTTCAGTGAAATCTTTAAATTAATCTTTCCCCCTCAGAGGAAATGACTAACACTAAGAAAGAATATAATCATTGTGGAAGACATAAGAGGTTATTTCAGGTCACCAACAGATGGTTCCAGTAACACAAAGAGACACAACAAACCCAAAATATTCCCATAAAATCTAACAGTCAGATTTCACATTCAGTCAACATTAAGAGTTATTGCTATTCATGAAGGACCTGTGCAGGTAATGTTTGAGTGAACAGGAAATTCACAGCAAATAAAAGGCACTGAAGTAAAAAGTCAGCTCCCTGGATTTCAAAAGCAAATTCATCCTTACAGACAAACATTTCCCAGTCACTTCAAATCTACAGCAGACAAAATGAGCTGACAAACCTCTCTTGCTCACCCTGCTATTTTTCAATGGATGGAGAAGATCTCTGAGTGGCTGCCCTGGACATTCATGAAGAGGATTACATTACACTGTATTATATTACATATTATATTATATTATATTATATTATATTATATTATATTATATTATATTATATTATATTGATACTATACTATATATATCAAAGAAAATTCGTGACTGTCTCCTGACAGTCAAGACACAGCTTCAAGTGATTGGTTAATTAATACTAATAAATAAATATTGATAAACAACCATCAGCAGAATCCATTTACCAAATCCTTTCAGGTAAACAATCTTCCTAACACATTCTACATGTGCAAAAAATAAACAAGAGCAACAAGTAGAGATAAGAATTGTTTTCTCTTCTTCTCTCTGTGTTTCTCCAGGAAAAAAACTGAGAGAGAGAATTATCTCTCTGTTCAGAGGATGTGAATGCCACATCAAATGACAGAAAGGTGCCACTTCTGTGTCACTCTGGCTACAAAACCAAAGTGTGAATTTCCTGCAGAAGCAACAGCACATCAGTGGTGTGACTTTCACCACTGGTGTGACTTTCACCACTGGCTTTCTGTCATCTTGCAAGGACTTTAACCTCATTATATTCTAGGTGCAGCACTTTCTATGGTGCTACATGTAATACTGCCACTGTAATTTTGCCTTTTAAAGCATCATACTAATCAATTTAATATGGTGTGTGGTACCACCACACAGACTTCCCATGAAATAAGGCCATTTGGAGGGTTTTAATAAGCCATTATCTCTTGGTGTCTAGTTTATAACTGTGCATAGTATTTCTTAGCACAGATTACCCCAGTATTGATGTGAGGTAGTAGCACAGGCTATAATTATTTAAGTTAAACTGGCTTTGAAACAAAATTCTACATCCAGCTTAACCAAGCACCCACATCAACAACACCTGCAGGGAACAGTGGCAGTCCAAGGGAGAAAATGAGTTCTCACAGCTTAAAATTCAGCTTCAGAATGCTGAAATACCTGAATCCTTCCAGTGATACAGAGAATTGAGTTTTACTCCCTGCAGATTGTATTCTGATATTGCCTATCACATGCCAGCCTGTGATATTTCTCTTAATGGGAAAAAGTATATTTTATAGCATATATAGCAGATATAACATTAGCACTTCTCCCACAAATACACTGATCTTAGCATAACAGAAACAGAGCCATCATAAAGTAAAGCAAAATCCTGATTTTTATTTTAATGATGACCTATTTTTAATGACTTTTCTTTAACAGAGAGAGGAAACACCTGACTTTTCCCTAGACATGTTGTGATGATTGAAGATTCCTGCACTTTCAACTTCTATCAATATTAACTGATATTGCAGAAAGGTTGCACAGAGAAGTCTGAAAAAGCTGGGCAAAATAAGAGGTATATAATAAATTTCACAGATCTACAGTTAGAAATTTCCATTAATTCCTCCAAAGGATTACTTTTTAGTTCTGAAAGAGAAATTACCTCATTGGCAGATGCTAGAGGCTCCTTGGAACTCAGTGAACCACACTAAGAGTTTGATCATTAGGAGAGTCAAGCATTTTGGAAAAAGGGAGAAGAAAAATAAAATCTCTTAGATCAGCTTTTGAAAATAGAGCTCAAGCTGTGTGCTTCAGCTGGAAATGTTTTACCACTATGCCTTTTGACATAACAGATGGCACTGTCACCCAAGCAAGCACAAAATCAGGTTCAAATAACCTGACTGGCAATCACAATGACTTTAAGCCAAGCTGTAGGAAGTAGGATCTGACTGACCTTACAGATAACCTGTCCCTGTCCTAACCTTTGTGTGGGTTGGTCCTAACTTTTCAGACTGATTGAACTGAAAATACTGAAAAGGGTTTTGCCACATCTCTAAAAAAAGTCAGAAAAACTACAAGACAGAAAAGAACTTTGTTTTCTTTCCTGTTCCATGAATTGCTCCTAAGACACTCTGTGATTCACACTCTGCATTTGTTCAAAATAACTCAAAGCCTCATTTACCTCAAAGTTTCCTCATTCAACAAAAATCCTTAAGCATCTGACCCTCAATCACCATTTTTACGTAATTGCACATATTTCCCTCTCTCTTTCTTCAGTTCAGCTGCTATAGCAAAACACTGTCAGATTTTTAGCTGAAAATGAGCAAGCTTCATACTGATATCAGAAAGGACAAAAAAACAATCACTTCAGCCAAACCTTGCTTTTATTACATGACACTCTTGAAAAAGACCTGAAAACTGCTATTAGGTCTGGGATCAATCAGTGCTGTGAAAGGAAAGGCTTCCAGAGAGGCTCCAGTCACACAGGTGCTGGACAATCCCACTTCTCCCTCTAATTGTCTCAACTTTATTGAAGAGGAAAACGTAACTCATAGAGATGGCGACTCTGTGCACACAGTGAATGCAGAAATACAATTTATCTTCTTCTTTGGAGATGCCTGAAAACAAATCCTATGATGAAATCTAATATTAACTTTAGGATAAAATCAATATTTTATCTATATGTATTTCCACAGGCACCATTAGTACAAATAGTATTGTGTATACATTTGATACTAACAAACTTCTTTTAGAGGGATTTCTAGAGGTGAATATATTCCATTTCTAATTTGGATGGTTTAAAGCCTCTTGCTTCAGTGATATGCACCCCCACAAGCCCCCAGCTGGGCAAGCAGAAGAGAACTAAAAGCCATTCTTTTCTCACTACTGTTGCAGGTTAGAAACAATTAAAACTATCAGTAGGAATTAATTATTGTTTAGATTTTTTTCCATTCTCTCCCTGAGGATGCAAAGGTCTGCAGGTCACTTGTACTCTCCTCTTCCTCTAAAGATAAATCAAATTGATTGATTTGTCTTGATATGGGGTAGAAAAATAAAAGCCACAAAGTAGAGAAAGCCTCCCCAGTAGAAGAATCCATTTTATTCATTAGTTTTTTTTTCCCTTTACAAATATATCATTTCCAGCAGCAAATCAGATTGAATACAAAAATTATCTGACTTATGCTATAAACAGGTGAATCATCTGACTAACACCAACAGATCTTGATTGTTTTATGCTTTTTATTAAATCTATATTTGAAAAGAGCACTATGCCTGAGAAATCTCTCTTACCACCAGAGATTTTATAAGAAATGTAAAGAAACACTGTATAATTATACCTGCTGCGCTGTGTATTTTTCACAAGATGAGCCGTTGTGGAATTTAACTGCCTGTAAGTGCCATCCAGGTGTTTCTTTGTCACACACCCCCCATGTCCCCGAGCAGGGCTTGGCATACCCTGGTGATCTACAGCTCCTCTGCCTCTCATGGCAAGCAGCATCACAGGTTCTGATATTTCTAGTGTTTATCTTCCTTTCCTTAAATCCACCTAGGATTCCTTTTTTTTTCACCCCTCGTTTTACCTCTTTTCCTTTAGAAGAGGATTTATGAGGAAAAACCCCACTGCTCACCATGACACCACATCAAACATCAAGTGTTTACATTGGGGTTCTAAAGTAATTAATTGAGATTTTTTTTTCCTTTTGCTCCTACAGAAATGTTACTTTCAGACTTTCAAACTATTAAATAATCCCAAGAATAGTATTAGAAACCCATATTTGAATATTAAGCAATCAGCATTAGCTGGTGCATCTCCAAATGTTAGGAGTGTAAATATTCACATGTAGGAGAACAAATTTCTGGATATATTAAGCAGTATTTTTAATACAATCTCCTGAAAAATAAATAAACATTAGAGCACTTTAGGCTGTGAGAAAACTGCAGAGAAAACCTCAGGAGCAGCTAAAGGCCATCCTATCCCTGGGTTCAGTTTTTGGGGTGCCTCAGCTCCCAGTGTCTGCAAGCAAGGCACAAAGAATATGACCAACCAGAAACTACAACACATCTCCTCTTCCTCCCCCACACCACTTTGCCCCTTTCCATACCTCCTGATGTGTGAAAAAAGCAAACATAAAAATGCAACTTTACTGATCTGTGCTTCCTTAAAAAGCATTGAAAGAAACCCTACCTATTAAAAATAGAATGAAACCCACAGAAACATCCTGAAAGTTATAAAATACGATTCAGTGATCTGCAAAGACAAAAAAGAAGTCTCTTAAATAAAGCTTTATGAATGATTCACAAGGCCCAGAACTCCCTCAATTTCCAGCAGTGATCTCAAGCCAGTTTAATATTTCTAGGTAAATAATTCATGTTACTTTTGTTTCTAGCAATAACACATTCTCAGAAATGCTGGTTGCACAGTGTGCTCTGCTCCCTCCCTGGATTTCCAGGCTGTGCTGTCTGAAAGTACATCACTTAATTCCACTTCCAGGAGTGATCATCACCTGGTTTTAGTATGAATAAAGAAGAATGAATAATGACCAAGGTTTCAGGCACAGCTTCAGCTGTGATATATTAAAACGGCCATGAACATGGAAAAGTAAAGTTGGTATCTGTACATTAGATACAGAATCACCACAAATGATGGAGTACTTCTGAGAGCAGGCAGACAGTGAGAACTGAATGCTCAGGATTTCCAAGGACAGTCCCATGATAATGTGGAAAGGCACAGAAAGATTTCGAAGGGCATTGGAGTTAAGAATGGCCTCCTAATACAGACTTAGCTTTTATACTTTGCAAGGATAAAGTCTGCAAGCAGTACTGCTCTTTGACTCAAAAACTGTCCTTATGTATGCCACTTTCTGCCACAGGGAAGGCAATTATGTTACAAAGATTGTTATTTAGCAGGTTTTTGCTATCATACTGAAAAAGATCTTCCTATATATGATAATATAGATCTGTTGCACCCTACTGCATACTACAGCTGTAAACATTACAAGGTGACCCCTATTAAAACAGCTAATTTTGGGACCTTACAAAGATAGCATCGCTTCATGCATGGATTCTTACAATTATCCCACACAGCTCCAGCTACCAGAACAAGCAGAGGAGAACACTTCTCCTGAGCTATCTGCAGAACTATCTTTACCTTCCCAAACACAGTGGGAGGCTGGAAATCTCGGGCTGTCATAATGTGGGCCATCACGGCCAGCAGGCCTCATCCCAATCGCGGCGCTGATTTACAGCAGCACGGAGGAGCGAGGAGCCGTGGTGCTCTTTGCTGTTTGTCTCCTGAAAAGCACAGCAGCTGCTCACAATTGACTGCTCTCGTTATGCTTCCCCCCACCAGCTTTATGTCACAAAACTAAGATGCAAAGCCATTATGCTCCACCCGTGATAATGCCTGCTGAACTGCAGTGTGCTGGGATAAAGCAGCTGTTGTGTCACTCAGACGTGCATGAAATCACAAACTGGGAGGGAATACAGCTATTCTGAGCCCAGCTGGAATCCTATCCACTCTGATCAATAGCAATAAGTGGGCTAAGATCAATTGCACCAAGCACAGTATCAAGCAATAATATAACTATTGCAGTGATCACATACAGACATAGGGAAGCATGAAGTGGGAGCTCAAGGAGGCATAAGTTTTATTATTTTATATACAGTTGAAGCAGAGACAAAGAAAAATGTAATTTTCAATAATATTTAATACTTATGTGCAGATGGGAATACCTCCTACACGTTATCTGTTTGTTCCTATTGGTGATCTGCCTAAAGAACAGTCTATTAATCACATATTTTTCTGCCTTCAGCTTTGATTGCAAAATTGCCATGAATAATAAATAATTTCCTGTACCATCTCCAGAGGCTTAAGAAAAAGTACAGCAAATTCCTTTCATCCCCATATGTATCTCTCCCACAAATTTATGCCTCTTTCACTTTCAGCTCCCCCTCAAATGATGCATTCCAAGCTTTAAAGGGGGGAAGGCAGGAGTTATCAGGGCATGCTTCACTCCTAAATATCAATCACTTAGTCCCTCACTAGCAGTGAAATCTATTTTACCATCACTAGTGGGGATACACTTCGATTCTGACAGAAGCCATTGAGACAGACTAATAACAGCAACCAACAGAAGAATAAAACAGAGTTTTCAGCAATTCCAATTGGTTTCAATGCCAGGGTAATTTCACCTAATCAACGGAGACTGATTCAAGTTGGAGCTCTAGATAGTTATTGATTTGAGTTTGGATTTTTTAAAAAGGAAGAGCCAACATCTTTGCTTCCAAGCGTTTCTGCAACTGTCATGTTTGAAGCTATAGATTTTGCAATATTTAAAAGTTTATGATAATTTAAGATGATTATTTGATGTTATTAGTTCTGCTGACATTTAAGAACTTCTCCTATCATAGATTAAAAAAAATCCCTCTCTCTCTGCCAACTTAAAGGTACAAAGATAAAAATAAATAACACAATTACATCAGTAATATAATTCACTATAATGCTATCATTAACTTAATTGACACTATGCAAATTTACATTAGCTCTGGATGTGACTTTTATTTATAAAGGTTTTATTTTTAAAGATAAAAACAGTAACCATGCCAGATCAAATCCTGCAGTTTGAGTGGGTTTAATCTACCAATTAAACCTCCAAGATGTACTTTAAAAAAAGAACCTGGTGAAAAATTGCCAATATTCTTTCAAAATACAGGTGATGTTTACCTGTGTTCTGGGTGCTGGCAGAATTTATAAGCATATTTTAAATATATTTTAAGCAGCACTTCTGTTGTCTGCCTTATTCCTGTAAAAGTGAATTTGACTCTTTAGGGCAAAATATTTTCTAAGCACTGGTGCTAATTTCGCATGTTTATGTCTCAGCTTAGACATATCTTTAGTTACTTCTTGTCTTTGTCACTTGTTCTGTCCTTACAACAGGCAAACTTATATAACCCTGTCATTTCAGTGTGCATTTCAGTTCATTTCAGTGTGCAGCACCACAGACAAGAGAGGAGTTTGCAATTGGGAGGTTTCCAAAAATCAGATTTTAGCCCAGTCTCTATACACTTCAGATTGATATTAGAAAAGAATTCCAAATTTAAGTAACTGATATACCAAATGTAGGAATTCTTGATCTCTGTTGTTTATGATCATCTTTAAATTCCAGCCCTAAGGTCAGTCTGAACAATGATCTTCACATGGCAGCACCACAGCAGAGTGTACTGCATATGGAAGTATCTGGGGTTTTTTCTAGTTTCTTTAGAAACCTGCACATTCCATAGAGTCTGGCTGACCTATGCTGAATTTCCAGCTCTCAGAGATTGCTCCAGCTCTGTGGTTCACTGACCAAACCCAGACTCCCATGAGGAGCCACAACAACACAACCTCTGTAAGAATTAAAGGGGAAAAGGTGCTTTCCCCAGGCAGAATCAGGAGCAATGCCATGGCATTTCAGCCAAGCAGCCACAAGAGTTCCAAGGTGTCCCTTGGCAGCTGATCACACCTTTTCTGTGGTTTCACCCAGCCTACAGGCACCTTTGGACTGGCTACTGATTATCACTGCAATACTCCAGCACATAAACAGAAACATTCTGCATGGCTGTTATGATTTTAGAAAAAAGGAGAAAACACAAAGCCATTCTGGGAACATGAAAGATAGAAAGAAACGTTTGAAAGTGAGGTTTTAGATTTTTCCCCCTAGATGTCAAACTGCACTTTTAACTCCCTGAGAAGATGTAATAGGATAAAAGCAGGTCTGACAGCTATTCAACAATCCAGATCTTTCAGTAACAAAAAAACAAGTAGCAGTTTTCTGTGAGCACTCTGAAGAGTAGCCAAGTCTTAGAGGAACAATAAACAACTCAATTGTTCCTTGTCTTAGGGAAAAACGGTCCACAGATATAAAGGACCTGAATAAAGGCAAGGCACAAGTCTCTTCTCCTCATTCTCTTTCATTCATTCAGGCAGAGGCTCCAGAGAAGAGACATTCACTGCATGAGCCTTGCCCAGTGTGGGCACAGTAAACTTGAGAATTGAAGAGGATGGATTCTGACAACCACAAAGTGCACCTTGACATTTCAACATCCTGATTAACCTATGATTTCTTTAGTAAATTTGAAGATATAATTAGCATGTGAGTTGTAACAATAACAACATAATGCACAAGTGCTTGCTTTTGGTTTTGGGGTGTTTTTTTTGTGGTTTTTCTTTAAAGAACACAAAGTCTATGGCAGGTCACTTGGCTGGGCTATGATCCTGCACCCTGGCCTTTCACCACACTGAGCTATTGGCAACACTCCCTGAATGAAGCCTCCACTTTCAGTAACTTGTACAAAAGCCATCTATCACTTTAATGTGCTCTGCACTTAGTAGATAGAGAGATGACAATCATTCTGAGACATATTCTTTTCTCCTTCTCTGCAGAATAGTGTTCAGAATTATTTAGTTGTCAAAATGTGACACAATAATGCAATAAAAAAGGCTTCACTTGGTAATGGATATGGATGAATTTTCAGAAGAGTATAATCAACTTCTTTTGGGTCATCAGAATGAAGAACTGAACCTTCAGTTTTCCAAATAAATGTGTTCAATTGCTTAGGACCTGAAACAAAAACTGTGATCCTGAAAGCCCCCAATGACTTCCTAAACACAGAGAATCCTAAATGGCAAATGAATTTACTTTTTAATGCCACCTTTTTCCAGATGCTGTAGCTTCTGTACATTCATTACAGGAAGAGATGAACAGTATGTCTACCTGCACTCAAGCCCCAGCACAGATCAATACAATATCTGTCCCACAGCTGAAATCCTCTGTGTTTCTCAATCCAGGCATTTGAAAACAGACAGAAAATGGACAGGGATCCTGCCAAACTGAGTAGAAGAAGCTTTTGTTCACAGTCAGCTGGACAAAAAAATCTTTCTATCTAGTAACTGAACAATAGTCAGTCAGAATACAGAAAAAAAACCTTTTTTTTTAAATCCAGCTTCTCCTTAAGAATTTTATATTCCACCCCCTATGTCCCCTCAAAAAATGCTTCCAAAGCTGGGGATCTATCAACTGGAAAAACTATTCCTGTATTGAACCTGCCAATTCCACATCCTGAGCTGGAAGTGTCACCTCTCTGCTTCTGCTCCTGCTCAACAGCTGCAGGAGCTGTGGCCTGGTCCCACTCCTCTGAGCTGGTTTCTTTGCCAGAACATCACACTACAAACTCACATGTCCTTGCTCATTCCTACAAGTAAACCTTCCTCAGTGCCACTGGTTTCTAAAATACACCACAGCAGTGTGACTGCAACATAACCATTTCTTCCCTAGGACTACAGGTATTAGTTTTAAAAGAAATTCAAAATACTCTTGGTGTGCATATATTGTTTTTCTATATGACACAGATATTCAGATTATTTTTACTCCCATGAGGATCTCAGCATCATTGACAGGGGATTTTAGCAGGAGAGATCCTCTGAGCTCCCTGCTGAACAAACTGGGCAGTGTGGGACCCACAGCTCCTCTGGGGGAGCCCATTTCAAACCATTCTGATGACATTTGGACTTCCCACTAACAGATACATTTTAAGGTCTGTCAATAGCCAATTCTTAATCCATTTCAAACGGATACTGCTATTCTGGTTAACGTGAGAATGAAATAATTTACTTAATTCTAAATGACAATATTTTACTTAAAAGTAGTCATGGGCTCAAGTGTCCCATTTACATCCACCTTTCCTACTACAGAACAGATAAGCATCCACAGACTAGGTGGAATTTAGATGTTTAAAAACCTGTCCTGGAGACAACAAAGCTTTAAAGCCAATCAAAGCCTTTGTTTTAGTCTGTCAGCACTAAAGCCTAAGAACTACAGCCAAAAATCCTCCATCTCAAGCAAAGGTTACAGAAATGAGTGAAACAAAACAAGAGAGGATGGTTGGAAAAGCTCTTTGAAATGAAAAATAACAATGTGTGGCTGAATGGCTGCCCAGAATTAGAAACCCTTGACAGAGAGAAAGAGCAGAAACTGTGCTGCTGGAGGCTTCAATAGAACGTGGAATACTGACCACCCCAAACCTCAGCCTACAGAGGAGGCAGCCTGATTTCCTCCTGAGCCCTAAGGGGCTCCCTGTGCTCCACGTCATCAGGGATTTCATGTGGGGACTGGGAAGGCAATGCTTGGCATTTCTGTACCCTGAGAAACAAATTAACCATGAAATATGCTTCCAAATACATAAAAGAAAATTGGCCTCCACTATCGCAATTAAATATACATTACAGGCAACCTTCTGACTGTGTTAAGATTTCAGTTCTTTCAAAAACAAACACTCACTTCACCACAGGCAATTGCAGCTGCATTTCTGTGGGAAATTCCACCAGACACTCCTGACAGAAAGAGCTGATTTCATTCCTGAGAATTCATAACTAATTTAAATTTCAATGAAGCAAGTGCACACCTGTCTGCCCATTTTGTTCCTCCAAATCTATCAAACCTTCAGTACCAAGCCAGTGAATCTTTCAAAGCAAAAAACCCAAACAACACAACAAAGCAAAACACAGACCTCCAAAACCACCAAATATGAAGTATTTTAGGAGTTTGGGATTTTAGCACCTGCCATTGATGTCTGTATTGGAAGCTGGTTGATACGCTCTATGCTAGAATAGATTTATTGGCAAAACAAACATACTACAATAAAATTTTAAAAAGCCAACATCATATAACAAACATTTTATAATTCCATCAGCCTGTTCCAAATAATTCCATTCACTGCTCCAAACTTACATGGCACTGGCCATCTATCCATGAAAGAATATGAGACTGCATTTCAGTCTTTAATACAATTTTCACCAAACAAGGATCAAAATACTGTTTTTTCAAGATAAATGGATCCATTTTGGCTGGTAACAGTCTTTCATCAAAAAAACAAATGCAATTTGGGTTTGTGCAGCTTTTTCAAGCAACAAAGCAGAGGAGTTTATTTGCTGTATTGTTTTTAATCACACACTATTTGCAAATATTAGATGACAATGATAAACACAGACCAGTCAGCTATTTCTAATAATTCCCTGGACAACCTTTGCATGTCCCCCTCAGAATATACATAGATAAATGTGTTATAGTGACTTAAAGGAAAGTTTTACTTTAAATATAGATTTTCAGTGTTGGGTCAGTGCAGAACTCTTGAAGTGACATAAGTTGAGTCAAGTGCACAATTAATGAAAGAGCTGGTGAGCTGCAGAAACCACATTTGTGTGCCAAGAAAACACCAAATGGACCATCACCATGTGGCCCAAGGTCTTCACAATTTCTACAAAGGCACAGAATGAATAAAAATCTCCTCTGGATCACCAAACAAACAGAAAAGACAGCAAGGAAGAATGAGAGGTCTGTGAGTTAAATCCCCAGACACAGGAGTTGCCAAAATATATTAAAAAACCTTCGCCCTTTCAGAAATTTTTATTTCTCATTTTGTTTACTTGCTTTTTACATATGACCTGCAGTTAATCCTGATGAGAGCCCTGATCCAAAGCAAACAGTCCTATATTAAAGGAAGTCAATGTAAACCTCTGGGAAGTTTGCTCCCCAAGAATCTCAGACTGGATTTGGTTGTAAGAATCCCTCTTTGAGCAGCAACACCACTGAATTCAATTCACTGAGTTAAATTCTTTGCCATGACCATTCATGTAATGGTTACTCAAAATTAAGGTATAATCATCTGCACACTGCACAAAAAATCAGTTCAGAAAACTCAGTCTAAAATATTTCTATTTCCCTGATGTAAGAGCTTTCAAGCTAAGCCTGAGCATGTCATGAAGTCTTATAATGTGTTGTTCTAAATGAAAAAAAAAATGCAAATCTCTCTTGCTAGCTAATTATTGCTCTGCAGAGATCAAATGAAAGCTGTTTGTATATTCAGGAGAGCTGTAGCCCAGCAGAAGTTCTCTGTGGGCAGGAAGAGAGCTGGAGATCTGAGAAAACCCCCACAGATCCACATAACTGAGGAGCTCAAGATTGTCCCTGTACCTTCAGAGTGAGGCTGACTTAGGTCACAGTGCCCCACCTTCACCAGGAGTATTTGACAAGTGATCTTCATTGTGGAAATTCATGGTATAACTAAATGGCCCTTTCCAACTGCACTTGTATTATCATCCTGAGTGTTGTGTAAAGGCTGCAATGTTTCATCAAAATTGGCTCACAAATATCAATATGGTGATTCACATGAAAAGTTATGCTTCTGTGCTTAAGAGCTTGCAAGCCTGAGCCTTTGGTCCAGATGTTTGCAAAGTGCTGGATTAGAATGGCCACACATCTGTTCCCAGGTGTTTTGCAAAGTATAATATTCACTATTATTCATCAAGAGGAACTCCACTAAAATCAGACAGACAGGGCTGGAGCTGGTAGGAGTGAATACAAATCAAGGTGTAGAAGTCTTCCTTTGCTCTGTCATTTACTGTCCCTAGTGGTAGAACGAAATACTAATTATGCACAAGCAAAAGATTTTATAATGACCTTGGAATAACATAAATAATATCAAATTAGTTTCTGATACTTAGAAAAATATTACAGCAACCTGTTTACAAAATGGTTATTAATAAGATTTGTTATGTGGGTCAGGCACTTAGTTCTTAAATAGTGGCCTTTTAATTAACAGGAAAGAAGGAAAAACTCTCATTGAAGTTTTAAGATTCCCCTTTAACTTTGTCACCTAAAGGAAAAACAGAGGTTGACATTAAATGGAAAGGCTTTGATATTTCAGACTTATCTTACTCTGTGTTTTACACAACTCACTCTTGTAAAGGTGAGCACAGACCTGACTGAGATGAAGAAAGAAAACTGACAGTGCTATGACCTCTGTGGTCAGAGCCAGAGCTAATAGCTCTGGGAACTGATCTTTGATTAACTTCTTCCCCCTCTTTGCTTTTTTGAGCCTTTGAAATCAGTGACAAAGTTCTCTGTGCTGACTCCAGTACCACAAGTTCTGTATGTACATGATGTTCTTTCAGAAGCAGCTTTGCAACAAATCCCCATAAAGAGAGAAGTTGTATTTCTCAATTCTCCCTTCTCTGCTGCCTTATCATCACTGCAACGTGCCACTGAGACAAGATCAGACAGAAAAACTGGCAGCCACGCTCTCTGTGCATGCAAACCAGGAATATTATCCTGGCTGGATGGAGTTTTTCCCACAGGGACATGAGATAGAAAAGCAATGTGTTATTTCTGGCATTTCTGGTGTATTTGTCCCTTAGCAGAGGCAGGAGGGAGAGCAGGGTATATTACATCATGTACCACGTTTTTGCTTTTCATGGTTTAGGAGAGTGAGTCAATTCAAGGGGTTCATTACCCCTGGGCAGAGATACGAGTCTGGGATATAAAATATTGTGATTCCATCTCTTACACTAATGTAGAGGTCTCACTTGGCAGACTTATTACTCCTACTCTGACTCATTTCTTCAGCTATTAAAACGGAATAAAAAAAGCTTTTTCATTCCTGCATCGATAAACACAATCATACCTGTAAGGCAATTCAATAATACGACAAAGGAGTTTACAAGAAAACACAAAAATGACTATATCCAAAAGCTGGTCTCTTCACCCTGTCCTTTAATTGCACAGATGTGACAACAGAACATCTGTATGATGGGACTGCTCACAACAGGCATGACCACCTGAAACAGCAAGGACCAATATTTTTATAATTTAACATGGTTTTATTAGTCCAAAAATCACCACTGCTGCTGCAACTTGCCCTCTGGGGTCTTTAAGTTAGTAAGCAAATTATTTTCATCAAATTATTTTTATCAAATGAGCTCAAGGAAGTGAAAAGTGTGAGCATTTGTTGCGTGACTACTATAAATTCACAGCATCTATTTTTTATAAGGATTTTTTAGTAAGCAGCTTACCATGCACACAATGATTTCTTGCAGCTTACACAGAATAATGATATTTAAAAATTAAACCAGACAGATTTCAGCCATTCCAAATTCCTTCCTACATGAGATTATTCCCAAAACCTAAGAATAAATGCCCATCCCACCCAACTCTACCCTGGTGTACAACTACAACCATTCTATGGAGCTGTCAAAAAACCCCCAAAAACCCACCTCAACACTAATTACATTGGCATTTCATTCCAGCTTTTTCTTACCTTCTGTTTGACTCTAGAATTTCTAAAAGCCTCATTCTGATCCTCACATCCCAAGAAGCTCACATGCATATTTTTGCTAAAGTGCAGGAAGAACTCTCCTGCTATTAAAGGTCAGCAGCTGATGGCACATTCAGCCATCAATTTCCACACTGGCCCTTGGTTACTGGGTTTTTTGGGCCACAAAACCCTTTTAGCCCTTGCTTTCCCCATTAACTGCTGATGTAACACAGCATTGACAGTCTGGTGATGCACCTAAAAGCATTAAAAATTTTTCATATAAAGCATTTTAATACCCAAAACTCCACAAAATTAACTGAGAAAAAATAAAGGAAGAATTTTATGCATGAAATCTTTTCAACAAATCTACTTAACTCATCAAATTGCAATTGGCTAGGAGGAGCAATGCAACTGTGATGACTTTTAAGCCACATTTCACATTCTGATCAGTGTTCTTTGTTTAGGCCTTTGTACATACAAATCACTTTGTTCTTTCCTGCTCTTTATCACCCACTGTCCTTTCTTCTGCACACAATGAGCTGCTAAATTTTGAGCCATTTAGTTATATCTAACCTTTATAGCATTTTTGTTCAGATGGATGTATTCTTATGAGATGAAAATTGCTCTATAATAGTAGAGATTTTTCAATAAAGTAGTGCTCAGTATGCAGTAAGAAAATGCTAATCACATGAATAGTTTTTCATTGCAGTTATGCAGCATAATATTTAATAATGTGGGTTTATCACAGAATTTCACTAAATGATGTAAAATTCACTACTGCAATATAGAATTCATTCTCTCACTTCTTCATGAGCTGTTCCCTCTCCTGGACAGCTTTGCATTCTCACTTGCAAAGCACAGGAAGGGAAAATGTTCTGACATATAAACTGGGAATCTGCTTTGTATGGGCTATTTCTTCTTACTGATGGACTCCAAGCATGGTTTTCTTTTTTTTTTCCTTTACTTCTCTTGGGGTTGTGTTTTAAGGTTTTTTTTATTAGTTTAAATCTCTTTTATTACAGGAGACTGGGTAAGAAAAATATGGGAATGCTGCTTGTTAAACTGATTGGATGTGCAACCACAAAGATTCTGGTAGCAAGCATGGAGGTGAACTCCTTCAGTTTGCTCTAATACTGAAAAATACCATATTGCCTGCTGCCAGACTGAAGGTTTCTTTCTGTCTAAAGTATGACAAGTAACCAGGGAAATCACAGACATATGATCCTTTTTTTTTTTCTATTTCGTCCCTAGAAAATATATGAAAATAATTATGAGGGAAAACACTCTTTCAATTGCCCAAAGCACCAAATTAATGGTCAGTGTATTATATGACATTAGTAATAAGGTAAGAAAAGATTATCAGCTTTAATTACAAAATAATTTGAATCAATTATTTTACTCAGCTACCGGTGAGCAATTGCAAAGAATATTTTCTCTGGTATGGAAAGATAATAAAACCAATTATAAAATTCAACCACCCACAAAAGTACTACTTTACAAGATGTAAATATAAATATTTTTCTTTATAAAATTATTTTTATAAGCTCTTCTTCAACCATCACATTCTGTGTAGCCCTACCCATTTTAAAGTAGGGGCCATTTTATTCACTTTTTGAATAGTCCTTATACTAGCTGGCTCTGAGATACAGATAATGCTTTGGACATTGAGTGCTGAATATAAGAAAGAACTTTTTTGACATAAACCAGTGTTCTACCATTGAAGGACCTCTTTTCATCTCGAGATGCATCTTTTCAAGGTTTTGAATTAAACTTGTATTAGCATTTCATTGACTAGCACCTTAAAGTATTCCAGCTATTCAAAAGAACGTCCATTATGTTTTCCTCATGAATTTTAATTGTCTTGAAGTCAGTGTCCTATAGCTGTAGACACAATGGTGAAGATGTATCAAAGAAAAAATTTCTATACCAAGAAAGAGTATATTTTATTATACAAATTGCTTCGTTAGAGCTGGAGATAAAAATAAAGACAAACTAGAAGGGATGAAAACTTCATTGTCCTTCAGATGTTTCTTTCTGCTTTAATTATACAGAAGTTTGAATTCAGCTGCTTTTCTTGCCATGAAGCCACATAGTAGAAAACAGTAGGATAAAATGCTACTGAACCATAAATGCTTGCTTGACTCAGAAAATAGTTACTAATAAGCTGAAGAAGAATGAGAGAAGAAAACATTTGATCAGAGCCTTCTGAAATGCTCTCCATCCATATTCCCTGTCTTTTCTCACTGATCCTTGGACCTTCAAACCACCAGTCACAAAACTCTGAATGCACCAAAAAATCCACTCCTTATAGGAGAGAGTTGGCAATATTCCCTGAACATCCAGTATTTATAACTCACTGTCATTAGCAGTAATAACCAAACATCGTGTCTGGAAGAAGAGACATTGATGAGCTCTCAGCATTGCACACTCAGATATTCACTGTGGAAAATGTTCTTTCTCCAGGGCAGTGGTAATTTATTCTGGGCCATTCTGGCCAGGACAGTGCATCACTGAGAGCCTCCCTGCACTTGCAGCACAAAGGAAGAAGTCACAGTGACAAAATGTCCCTTCAGCCAGGCTTACACCCCTCTGAACCCTCCTCTGGGGGCACAGGGGAGAACCTTTGTGCTGAAGAATACTCAGTGCAGAAAACTGCTCAGCAGATCATTCCTTTCACCAGATTCTTCCAAATCCATGGACTGAGTTGGTCACAAAACTTGTCCTCTGAACCTGAATATTCTTCATCTATTTTCAGTGTTATAGTGGATACTAAAAAACTCAGAAAAACTAACTGAAATTCAAAAAATTTCAGTATAAGAAATAGGATTCTTGGCTATTAGATTCCTTTCCAACTTTATGAGCAGGATTCTATCACATTCACATTTCTTGAATAAAATCCTGCCCTCATGGAATAAACACAGACACAGTGCAGCAACAGAGTCCCAAGGATGACTGAAAACTCCAAGATTATTTGCAATTCAGATATTAATGAAAAATAACCTAAAATTGCCAATTAATAAATACTTAAATAGAAATGGATTAAGTTATAAGAGGGTGAAGCTTCTATTACAATGAAATCAATGGCAAAATTTTTAATGCCTGCAGACTGAGCAAACCCAAGGTGATGTAAATTCTTTACTTATAAGCTGGGACATATCTGCCACTCAGGAGAATCATGTCCAAGATTGCTGCTGAGTTTGTCCCAGGGTTTGTCACCAAATATGAGAAAGCATTTGTCCAATGAAACAAAACTGGTTCAGAGTTTCGACCAAGTCATCAGAAATTCCACTTTTCTTGAAAGAAATATAACCTGATATTATCTATTTTTTTTTTTTTAATTGGTAGAGGGAGTGAGGGAAAACAAGCAAACAAACCAACCAAACCCCAAGTATTAATGCAAATAACTGTACATTAAATCAGGAATAAAGCAGCATAGCAATCAAATCAAGGCGAATCCAGAGAGTCAACTTCAATATTCTATTTGAATCAAATAATCTAATTAGTTAAATTGTTGGATTAATACAAAGTTAATAAATCCTTTTAAATCCAAAGAAAGCTCTAAGAAAGCTTCTGTCAGTTGAATTATAAGCCAGAACTAAAGGCTTACAGCTGAATGTAATAAAATCTTTAATTTAGAGCCAAATAAATATTTTAATACCAAACTCCTAGTAAATCCTGAATTGATGCTGAACCAGGACCATCACTTTTTTCCCAGCAGATCTCACATGTTACATTCACTTAATTCTTCTCACAGAAATTAAGAAACTGCCATGCAGCCTTAAAGAAAAATTCTGATGAACTGAAGTCATAAAATTTCTGTGCACACAATGTACAGCTAGTTAACATTTGACTATTTCAGATTCTTCAGGGCTCAAACAGTGCAGCAGGCACTGAGGAGCACATTCCCCAAGCTAAGTTTTAGAAATGGAGTTTCTATTAAATCATTAGAATATTTTCTACCCTAATGGCTTCAAAGATTTTGCTGTTGCCTATATGGCCTTACACACACCCATTAAAAGAATCTGAAAAAAAGGATTACAATAAAAATATCAAACTAGATACCAAAAAAAATGTGCACTAACTCTCCTCACTGGCAAATCCACAGATGCCCCAGGAAAAACAGTCCAGGACTATTAGGGTGCACAGCTTTTTTTTTCTTTTTTGCCATTAGAAGCCCTGCAGCTGTGAAGATCTGCCAAAGGCTATTAGATATTATTCTTTGGTATTGCAATTTTCTCTCCATTTAGTCTTGGGATTCTGATACATTAATGCTTTAAGAGCTCTGCTGAACAGCAGAAAGCAGATTTTTGTCTTTCCCTTGTCTCCCACAGTCATAGAACACAAAGCACAGCCAGAGCCTCAGCTCCAGTCACATTCTATACAAATCAGGCACAAAGCCTCCCTCCAGAGCACACCAACTCAGATTTGCAATGCCTACTTCTCCTAGCATCAAATTGGAAAAGCTAAAAGCTTATAATTTTTAATTATGAACCACAGAAACATCAAAGGATTTAGAAGGCTAAAAACATATTTTCACTCTATCAGGTTTTATATCTTAAGACAGCATCTGAAATTAAATCCAAGGAATAACACTTTCACCAGGCAGCTCAGGGCACTCCAGATCATGGCTTGGAAGAACCTTTCATTTGAGCAGAAAGAACAAAGCTAAATCACTTAATCTCAATACATTCCACATCATCCTCTCACACAATCCTTTTTGCCTTCCTTTTACAACCCTGTCATCCCATACTGGGATGTTTTAGCACTGAAAGACAAAACAAACAAACAAAACCCCCACAAGACTATTTTGGAGGCATCTGGCACAACCTGGCCTTGGTCAAGAAACTTTTTGATAACACATTTGTCACCAATTTACAGAACACTCCTCCCAAAAATTTATAGAAATTGCTAATGGAATGGAATTAACAACCACAGCTACTCAGCATTCATCTATCAGTACCATTAAAAATAAATTTTAGCTCCTTATGACTAGATGTCACCATTCATCTTGCAAGCAGCTAAATTTAGTGGGAACTAGGCTGTAAGTCAAACAGGCCACCTTTGAAACTTTTAGTCTGGGAACAGAACAGGTATTTCAGAGCATCACAAAACAGAAACCATTTAAGAACACAATTTAAATTGAATGAAAGAGCTGTTATCAGGCACACGGTATTTCAGGTACCTGTAATTGTAGTGTGATAAAACTGTACAATAGTGCTGTAATCAAACATTCCAGCAAAAAGAAACCTTGGATGCTTTTTCTACTCCAGCACTGCACTGCTGTCTTTTTTATTAAATTACATTAAAGCTTTTTACCAGCCACTTTCTATTCCAGCATGCAGGCACTTAGCTAACCAGAATTTAGGGAAATTAAAAAAAGAGAACGGTGCATTTTTCACAGCCAGTCTTTTCTCCTTTCAGCATATTTTTATAAATTGTTTTCCTCTTGTTCTTTCAGCTCAACAGTATTTTGTTATGTCACTTGTCAGAAATGAGGAAGCTTACAGGCTCCTGGGCTCACCTTTGGTATCATTCTCTATTTAAAAACTCAAAGATCCTTTCTTTCCCATGCTTGCTGAATTGTTACTTCAGGTGACCAAATAAGTGGGATTAGGATCTCTGTCTAAATTTTATAATTTTATAGTTTTAAGCTATGCAGCACTGGATTGCATAAAACATGTTGGAGACTTTTGATGTCCAGTTTGGGAGTCAAATACCCCACTAGTGCTCAAGTGCCAATTACAGACTGTGCAACACTCAGGGCCAATCAAGGCTTAATTATTATATCCAAAATGAAATCTCTGCAGCACAAAGCACTGAAAACCCCTTGCTCCAGAACATACCAGAGGGTGGTACTGTTGTCAGTCAGGTGGGAAACCAGAGCCAGTTTCAGATCCAGAAAGGATTTGAAAAGCAGAAGTGGAGGTTTTTTGGTCCTGCAGTCCATGTCCCCACAGCCCCTGTGCCAGCACAGTCACATCAGAGCATGAAAATAAGGGGGTAAAAAAATCCAAACCAACCAAAAACCCACTGTATACAAAACTGTAGAGGATAAAATGTTCATTGCACATTACACAATGAGTTCCACCTCTGGACTCCACAACACCTGATGCATCTTTGAACCAAATTGATTTTGCAGTTTCCAAGGAAAGAATGCACAAGTGATGAGGCTGAAAGACCACAGAAACTGTCAATAAAACAAAAAAGGAGTCATCTGAATGTTAATCAAAAGCTCCTGCTGGTTCCTCCTGACAAATGGCTGGAGGAAGGGCTGAGAAACCTTGGAAGAATTTCGGAAGCTTAATGTTAATGACAACAAATGGAAATTATTTGCATCCTCTTGGACAGAGGATACTTAAATATTCAGAACCCTCTGATCTTTTCTTGAATTATGCAACATAATAATTATTTATCCAAAGTATATCAGAAGAGTTACATATCTAACACTGCCAAAATAAAATAATGAAGCAGATACAGTAGCAGAAAGACATAAAATTTAATAAAATTAAAAAGATGAGACTGACCTTCACAACCACAAAGAAGTGACCTTCCTATATTTGTTAATTCAGATCTTCTAGGACCACAGCCTTTAGCAAACCATATTTATGCAGACTGAACAACTGTCAACATTTCAGTTTTAAAAGTCAAACTCCAAGGACAAAGGATGGATGAACCAAGGTGACAGTACATCATCACCAATATTACAGCACTTGGTCTTTTCTAATAATATTTTATTAACTAAATTAATAAAACCAACATGGAGGTGAAGAGTAGAGTCAAGAGTTCCTAGCTCTCATTTTTACCCCAGAATTTCATTTTACAACCTAGAAATACAATTTCTAATTATTTTTATTAAATATTAGATTCAGCTGTTTATGAGTTTTGTGTCTTTGCTCATCACTGCAATATTCAATATCAACCTAAATTAGTTTGATATAGAGAAAACTCCAGTTTTTGGAATTCCCTTGTCTTTGTTCACCTGCAGCTCCCACAGAGCAGACTGGGTTTAGTTGGGATTTTGCAAGAAACAAGGAAAAGACAGGTAATAAAACCAAGGGCCAAGGCATGTAAGTGTTATGTTGCCTACAGATGATCACATCAAGACTTTGCTCCACTTGCTCTCCTTATCTCAACCCCATTTCTCAGCTATTTCTTCTGCCTTTCTGTACACAGAAGAGAGGAAGTTGCCCAAACCCACTCTCAAAACTCCATTGCAAGAGCAATTCCTTCTGACACAATCCAAAAATCTGTGTTGCGGTGATTATCAACCTCTGTGACACCACCACTAAAGTTTATGAGTACCAATAAGAAATGTGCTTTTGTCAGGTGCCTCACTGGCTCAGAGTCAGGAATGCAGTGTCAGTTCTCTTATCTCCCCAAGAGCAGCGAGGGGAGGACAACCAGAGAAACATCATGAAAATCAGAAAAGCCTTTAGCATGAAAAGAGATCCTCATTTTACTGAGTCTCTTCTCCCAAAGTGACTGGAAGAACACTCCAACAGCACAGACAACAAAATGAGGGAAGCAGAGACAACGAGGTTTTGGTGTCTCTGAAAGAGTTTCAAACTAGTCCATCACTGAAGGGAATGGAAGCCAAAAGAAGTAGGCACAGGACAACAAGTGAAGAGCAAATTTCAGTTTCACAAACCCTGCTGCCCACAATTCATGCAGTGTTTTTTTCTCTCCCTTTTAAATGGGGACCATTCCCAAAGCTTTGTGTTGGTGTCAGGCAGCTGACCCAGCCTACAGCCATTTGTGGAACTGAGCCTGGGGCTGGTCTTCAGGCAGAACCACAAATCTAAGTTTGTTCTGTGAACATCTCCGTCTTTTTTGTCAAAATCTAAGTTTTTTCTGTCTAAGTTTATTCTGTGAAGACCAGCTTTATATCCCCCCCATGGCAGTTCTGTCCCTTTGACAGATTATATCACAACCCTCATGGTGCATTTCAGCACTCTCCTTCCTGCTCCCCAGTAAAGGGCAATAGCCACAAAGCCAGGAACACAATGCTGCCAGCAGAGACAAACACAGAGGTGTGCACCAGGAAGAACATTTTAAAGAATTGAGTTCTGAATTGATTACAATTTCTTATTAGGAAAAAATCCCCACAGGATGAAACCAGATATACTATGTTTTCAGTGCAGTACAGGATCTGACTGTGTGAAAGGGAGGTGTTGAAAAAGACAGGTTAAAACCAGCCCTTTCATAGAGGTATGTTTGTTTTATTTTCTATTACACAAAATATTCTATGAAAAGCAAAAGAATACAGTTGGAAACAGAAAATAAGAAAAGAAAATTAAGATTATATATTCAATTCAGGAAAAAGAACCTGATAACACCACAAGTACAGTGAAAAACAACATATATATTTCCTTTCTTCTCTGAAAGAGAAGTGCTTCCTTGATGATATTAAAATGAAGATATAATATGGATAGAATAAAGATTTTCCTCAGAACATATAATGAACCTTTTGATCCTGCTGTCATGGGACATCTTGATGCAACCAGTAATTAGACTCAGCAAAGCTTTGACAGCACATTTATGGTGAAAGCATAACCTTGAGTAACATGTCAGAAGTCCTCCTGATTTTAATTGTAATGTTACAATAACCTCAGGATCACAATGAAACAGTATTTTCCAGAAATGGAGGAATTTGCCTAGTTTTGGATCTCTGGTAGATGAGATCACTACATGCCGAACTTCATGCTCTCTGTAATTTTATTTTTTTAGACCTGGCATGTACTTGTCACATGTCTTTTAGATATTTTATGGAAAGGTCAAAACACCAAAAAAAAAACAAAAATCCATCCCCGGAAGTCTGTCCTTCATGCCCATGAGGCATGACCCCCACTTCACTGTCAGCATCCTCCCCTGGGAATAAGCACAGCAAGTGTGACACAGGCCACAAGGGCAGAGCCCACCCCCTTCCCTTCTTAAAATTGTCAGTATTTGTATTGGAGCACCCACAACACGATTTTTAAGTGACCCCATTCACCCATACAGACAATATATTACATCAGACTGATGTAATTCACAAATTTAGAAATATTTACTGGTATTTTTCTTGGCAGCCTGGTATTTTCCCTCCTACCCCCATCTGCCTAAGCAGAGTCTTTCTCACTAGAGCTCCTGAGATCAATTCCTTTTGCCCTTCACCTAAATTTAGGGTGCAAGAATTTTATGAAAGGTCTGTTTTTGCAAATGTCCCTGCAAGGTGCTGCTATTACAGCTCCTGTAAAAGTAAGTGTCTTAGTTAGTAACTGAATTATCTTGCAGTATTGATGCTTGTTAGTTTTCCCTGAATTTATCCTGCAGGATAAAAAGAAAAAAGAGATAGTCCTTTTCTGGGATCACCTCATTATTCAGGTGCCTACTGCTTTGGATTCAACCATGGCAAAGATGTTAACAGAATTATATGTGCATTCAGACTATCCATTTTCCAGTTTAGTTAGGAAGGAGCTCCTTCTCTATTCTCAGATCATTAGGAAACAAAGATTACATCTAATTCCTCCTGTTTTATGTGATCAGGAAAAGTAAGATAATCAATGAAAATGAATTTTTGCAATCTTATTTACCATAATTTCTTCTCCAGCTATGCACAAGGTGCTACAACACCTACACACAAATGGGATGGCTGATCTGAGCACAGAGGATCCAAAATCTCTACAGTGCAGGGCCACATGCAGCAAACATCAGCTCCTATACCACAAATTTAGTGCAACGTTGACATTTTCACTTTAGCCACTAAATCACTTTGTTTCCTCCTGTCAGAAAATACTCTTACCTTTCCAGAAAAATAATATTTAAAAACTCCCATTGCAAAGGGTAAAGCTAAAAAAAACCCCAAATAACCTCTGGGAGAATAGAAGCTGTGAAGCTGATTACTAATGGGGTATCTCAACAAGATACTCACCTAAGGGTGTTCCCACTCATCCCTGACACATTAAACATGATGGAGTGGGGCTGTCAGTGCAGGGGTTTTACTGTGGAGCACATCTCACAGTGCTCTGAGAGAATTCAGCTGCTCACACTCCTGCAAGCACTAAGGGCTGACCT
>JAHXMQ010012342.1:29554797-29589827 GCA_020466415.1 Ammodramus savannarum pratensis
TCACACCTGGGACCTGTGTGCAGCTCCAAACCTGCAGCTCTGGACAACCAGCAAGGATCTCCACCTTGTATATTGTGCATTTTGGGCACACCACAAAGAAATGGGACAGACTTTTCCATAGAGAAAAACTAACAAGAGGCAAAGCTATGGAAACAGATTTATGCTCAGCCTCAAGGAAGATGGGACATAAGTTTACAGGAAGAAAAGCAATGGAACTCTATTTTTTGCTAGAAACACAAGATCTTGGTCATTTCCAAAAATGTAAGAAGCCAGCATCCATGAAAATATGCTTTTCTTTTTAATTCATAGGGTGAAGTCACAGTTTCTATGTACATAACTTTTTTATTATTCTGTTGGAGAAAAGAATCCCTGTCCAACAGTGTTTCACATGCATGGTGGAAAACAAGACTTTTCCTTGAATTTTTCACTTTCTCACACAGCTTTGTAATTTAAAAATGAAACTAACTTGCTTAGGCAATGTTGAGCCTGTAGAAGAAGAATATTTCAGTCTAAGTTTATTGTTAGAGAAAATAATTAACCCTTGAAAGTCCTGAACATGTGTTGCTATGAAATCAAGGTGAGAGATGCAAAACAAACCCTCTTATATATTATTATAGTTGTAAAATAAAAGAAAATCTAGTTGCAAATATTTTATCCTTGGGTTTCAAATCTGCACTATTTTCAGATAGTTTCTGTCAGGACACACTGTCAGCTAAAACTGCTCTAAATTTGTGATCCCTCACCAACTACAGAGTAAGTGGTTTGCCTCTGTCACCTCCCTGTGGGCAAGTGGCATCTTCTGCAGAGCAATTCCCTTGAAATTATTTTTACACAGATACTTTTAAAGGTTTGCCATGTTTCCAGGCACAGTGCTTGCTCTGGCAGTACAGCAGGGAGCAGGGCACAGGCAGTGAGCACTCTGACCTGGTTTTATGTCACTGTCATATTTTCTGAAAAATCCCTTCACCAGGATTTCTTCTCCTGGGAAGCTGAGAAGCCTCAGAAAATAATTAAAATCATAATTATCTGATAGCTTCTCCTGTGTTTGCTGCTTTGGAACGTGGTCTGGAGATTGTTTACCAACTGGCCAATGTTTGATTGGTTTCATGTGAACTGTTTTTACTTAATGACCAATGACCATCAGCTGTGTCAAACTCTGAGGAGTCAGTAATGAGTTTTTATTATTCATTCTTGTTAAGCCTTCTGTCTGTATCCTTCTCTTTCTTTAGTACAGTTTTAGTATAGTGAATAGAATAGAATAGAATAGAATAGAATAGAATAGAATAGAATAGAATAGAATAATAAATCAGCCTTCTGAGAACATGGAGTCAGATTCCTCATCTCTCACCTCGTCCTGGGGACCCTCACAAACTTAACAGATTTACTGATCCCTTGGTCTGTTTAAGCAGCTCTGTCTGATTGGTTGCTGATGCACAGGAAAATTTAGTTTTTCATTAAAACGCCCTTTTTTGAACAACACTCAGGGATTCGAACGTTCTGTCTTTGGCTTTTACTGATTTCCCCAGCTTAAACACATTTCTTTATGTTTAACCTAAAATTCATCATGAACTATAAAGCAGCACATTAGGGCAGGGGAAACTATGGAGGCTCAGTAATAAAGCTACTGAAATTCACCTGTAACAGCAATTCCAAGCAACTTGAATTCCTTCAACATTCCTGTCATTGGCTAGAGCACAATCACACCTTTTTTGCACTGAGTGCTAAATACTGGCATTTAGACACTGACAATCAGGTGTACATGAAAAAAAGGTGATTGGAAAGATTTTGTCAGCAAAATGGAACTGCAGGTCTAAATAGTGCTGTAAGATATTATTCTTCAAAGATGACATTAATTTATGTTTTGTATTGACTTGATTATTTTTTTTGCTTTTAGCTTTTTGGGGAACTGCTTATTTAAAAATGGCATGCAAAGAAGAAATTGCTATGTATTGAGGCTTGGACAAGAGGTGGCTCCACTCCAGTAACATGTATTTAATCTCTCTAGAGCTTCATTCAATAGAAACAGGAGTGTGTGAGTACATTCTTTATAAAAGCATCACCATAATAAGCACTTTTCATGACATTGAAGTTAAAACTGCCCATCAATTACCACGCACTTTAAAAAAATAACTTTCTGCTAGAATTTTAGCTCAGGGTAATCTTGTTAAATAAAAATAAGTTTCATGCAGTGTTGGGCACAAGTTTAAAAAAAACCCACAGTGTTCAGTACCTAAAACCCCAAAGCTAACACACAACTGCAATTAGGTTATTGAGTGTCCCTCCTCTTTGCATCAAATTCTGAAAAAAACAGCACACACAGAAATCTGTTTTGTTGTACCTACTGTAAATGAGAATATTTGGGCTTTATCAGAGAAGTTATGCAGCACCAATCTTTAATCCCAGTCCATGAAAATCATCCACCCTTGTGATTTACTTCAGAATCAGCCCTGTGGCACCTCTGAGCCACCCTGAGATGAAACAGGCAAAAATCATTAAGCAAAATTCTCCTCTTCATTCAAATCAATTAAATAGCCATTGCAATGAGTTTAGTGCTCAACTGTAAATGTCAGTCTAGACATACCACAAACATTTTTTGATTGCTCTTGGTAATCAATTAAGCCCAATTAAAAGAGATCAGCAATGTAGCCAAATCCTGGAGGATTTAATATACATATTATGCAAATTGAATCAGCAGATTTTTTTATTTTTAATTAAACTTTACTCTTTATTGCTACCCAGGAGTTTTGGGTGAAATCATTTTATTGTTTTACAGAAATATTTTGCAAGCCTGGAATGTATTTCTCTCAGGGTTTGGCACGGCAAGGCAGTCATCACTATAATATGTATAGAGATAAATCACTCTAACAATGCTCATGATGGATTTCCCAGGCTAATCAATATTCCTAGTGAGGAAGAATGTCCTGCAATAATAAAAGCACAGGAAAGGGAGCAAAGAAAGCTGAATTCACTTTGCAGAAACACTTCCTTCCCACGATGCTATGAAAATTCTATGAACTCGAAAATGAGAGAAGACAGACCAGAAAAGACATCAAGAAAGCTTTTATCCTCCTCTCTCAGATATCTTCTCCCCTGATCTCTTCCTCCTGCAACTTCCCCTGCTCTGCTGAGAGCCAGCTGCATCCAAACCCCTCCTGGAAGATGCTTGTCTCATCATCCCATTTCTCTCCCTTTAACAATGCACACACAGAACAGCCCTGGAGCAGAAACACTGCAGCCCTGCACGGTGAAACCAAACTCCCCCAGGAGGCACCTGGTGCATTTCTGCAGCTGGGCTGGAATAAAACCCCTGTGAGCACACAGGGAGGAGCTGCTCCTCACAGCAGCAGATTCCCTCTGACAATCCTCTCCTGCAGCTCTCACCTGCTCATGGACACACACACAGCCTGAAGCATCAATTCTCCCACCATCTCCACCCTGGAAATAGGCAGTTTGTAATTCTCCTCTCTTTCCTTCAGCTACTGCTTTCATTTCTTTAGTACTATGCCTTAATTTCCTCATGTCAAACCAGGGACAGTGATTGTGCTTCTCATTGATAAAGCACAATGATAAAGAAAATACATTATGGAGATGATGCAGATCTTCACTGAGGTCATTATTTCCATAGGACTCCTGCTCAGAGCAGCAGCTCTTTTTGCAGTGGTGCAAAGGGAGGAACTGCAGCCCTCTACCAGGTAGTGACTTCCTAATCCATCCAAGCTTTGTCTCACAGGACTTTCTTTATGAAAATATGCATTGTAACACCCAGGCTCTCTTCAAAAACCATGAATCATAGTTGCATATGGCCCTCAGTGAAGAGCCAAACAGAGATTTACATCACACTCCAACCTTCATTCAAGAGAATTTTTAAGTTCACATGCACAGAAGAAAAAAAAAAGGCTGGTTCCAAACTCAGGTATGACAATTGATTTTATAGAAGAAAAAAGTTATTTTTTGTTTAGGTTATAGATCTAACATACCCATAACCACAGAGAGAAATCTTGGTTTCTGACACAAAAGATAAATTATTTAAACCAAATCAAACATATTTTTTGTAGGCAGACAGAGGTCTAGATGAAATTCATTCATATATAACATGTATATTTATACATCATATGTGTATTCATAAATCAGCCTCAATGAAGCTTGTTCCTGTTTTAAATAAAAGCATTTTAATCCATTCTCCAGTTGTGCTGAAGGACAACAAAAGCAAAAAAAAAAATAAATATATATATATATATCCTGCTAGTGCAATTGATATATCATACTCAAATTCCAAGGCAGAAATCTGTAGTTAGGGCTGACAGCTCATCTGTGTCAGCACAACACAAGCCACTGAGATGGTCTTTTTCCATTTCACAGCTGCTTTAAAATAAGACAGACTGTCATCCTTAACTCTCAGTTTCTTCCCTTTGTCATTTCACATCACAGCTCTAATTTTATTTAAACATCCTCCTCTGCTGAGATTACATCTCTCAATTTGTTGCAATACAAATTAGAAAGATCCGTGCCAGCTCTCACCACTATCAGCAGAGTTCTCTCCTGGTGCCTTGATTAATTGCCCATTTTAACAGATGAAACAACAGAACTTACAGTTTTGAGACTGTCTTTTGTTTGCATTAAGGGAGGAAATCTGGGTCCCCACAGAGACTTGCTCTTTTGCCATTACCATAATTACATGTTTTCAGACTAAACTCTCACATCAGCACATCCACTGCTGCTGCAGTGAAGGGTGTCAGGATTTTCATCAGCAGCTCTGCAGCCAGGTTGGATGGAGCCTGACTTCAGTCAGCAAGAGAAAATGTGAAACTCAATACACAAATACAAAAAGAAATTTCTCTAAATGTAGAAAGAACTCGTACTGGATAATATTAAACTGGAGACAAAAAGAAACAGAATCCATAAAACGGAGCTGAATGTGTCAGGCAGACACAAAATCCAATAGTAAAAGTAAATTACACCCTGACCATAACCAGAAACCTGCTCCCTCTTTTTGGCAGATTCTCTAGGTGATGCATTTGCCAGCATCACAGTCCCTCAGGCCAAGAGCAGAAAAAAAACCCCAAAAAAAACCCCAAAACCAACTTCTGGGGATTCTAGCTTGTGGCAAAGCTCAGCTTCAAATTTTACATTGTTTGTGAACAAGAATGAATATGAAAAGTATCATTGCATCCCTATTGATCTTGCTCAGTTCTGAGCTCCACAAATCAGAGTTTGAATGCAATTTGTATTCCTCCAGCCCCAAATAACCCCTGTGGCTCACAGGGAGGTTTCAGCCTTACAGAAGATTTGTCGGATGCCTGGGCACCTCCAAGTGTCACACATTAGGGAGAAGCAGCAGAGATTAATATTAATAAGCTACTTTTAGGGAAAAGAAATAATTAGGTCTCTTTGGTCCAACTGATTCATCTTCTTTCCCTTTGTGCTGATCTTCCTACACTTACATGCCTCTTCAAAGAGTAAATTGCTTAACTGCTTTCAGCTCCCAAATGAACCTGTTGCATCTGCATCACCTTCAGTGCGAGTGACTTCCAGCAACAGCTCATCCTTGCTTTCCTCCAAGCCATTCACACTCCTCTCAAGGTTTGTTTCCTGTTTGCAATCAGATTGGAGCACAGGACCCAGGGACAATTTATTTGTTCCCTGATGCTTGTTGTTTTCTGCTCACAACAAGATTAAGGCAAGGCATAAGGAACACAGCTCTCTTGTCTATCTCAACTTCAGCCAGGTAAAACTTGATCTGAGGTTAACCTTGGAATTGATCAATCAAGGGAACAGATATTCAGCTGTCACCTAAAGGCAAGCAGGGAAAGAGAGAGACTGACAGAGGGTGGATTACATATCTAGGAATTAGATGTGAGATGTCTTTAACTATCAATATGTCACAATGTGATTTCAACTGCACACAATACTCATATTTACAAGATTTCATGACAACATGTCAGTCAACATCAAAGCATTCACAGAGCAACAGGGAACAGCAGAGAAATTCAGGGGAAAAAAACAACATTTCAACACTAAAGGATCTCTGCTTTCAACAACATTTCACATTTCCTTTAAGTGTTATAACTAATTGGAGTGTAGACTCTTCAAAGCATAAATGCATAACTCCCATTAGCACTAATGGAAGTTAGACACACTCATCAAAGGGAGAATATACTTCTATCTTTACAAAAGTAATCAGTGTGTCACAAAGCTATATTTTTCTGAAGTTATCCTTTGCATGCTATGCAAGCTGAGTACAAAGGTTTGCATTAATTTAAATTCAGATTAAGCACTTAAAAAGTATTTCTCCTTCACTGGAAGAACTGAATGCAGCAAATCAGTTTGCTATTATGTAAAAAAAAATACATCACAAAATGCAGTAAAAATAATCACCCTTATAATTAAAGGCTGTCATGGTAAAATGCTTAAAAATAATCCATTATTGAAAGAACATTTCACTGCTGTTCTGGGAAAGATATAATCAGGCAATTCCTCTCTGTGGTCCTTTCTTTAATACCCTCCCAAAGAATCACTGTGAGTTCAGCCACCACACACTGCTTTGCTATATCTTTATTATCTATCATTTTTAGCAGGGTCTTTTGCAACAGGACAAGGGCTAATGTTTTGAAGCTGAAAGATGATCAATTTAGATTAGAAGTAAGGAAGAAGTTTTTTACTCTTTTTACCAGAACAGGCTGCCCCGAGAGGCCGTGGCTGACCCATCCCTGGAGCCATTCAAGGTGGGATGGAGCTTGGAACAGCCTTAAATAACAAAAACTCCCAAGCATTTTTTAAATTTTAATTAAAAATTATTATGCAAATTTCCTTTTTTGAGTCACTGTAATAATGAAATATATTTTTTAAATATAACATTGTGCTGAAGTTCACTACTAAAAGAATGAGTAGCTGCAGATATATCAGTGCACTCTGAGTTACTGAATGAAGTTGCTTGAGAAGTTTTCCTCTGAAGGTTTTTATGGTTTGTTTAATAAGCAGGGACTAAAGCAGATACTAAGTCAATCTCCACTCTTACTAAGAACTAAAATAACCTTCATCCAACACATTAGGGAATTAGGAAATGTCATGGTTTCCAACAAAGGGACTCTCACAGAGCAGCCTGGAGCCAGGCTCTCAGTGATGCCTCTTTCCCACTCCCAGCTCTGCAAAGTCCTGCTCTCAGATAAAAGCAAACCCTGCTTCAAATTCATTTCATTTCCTGGCCTTACCCAATGCAGAAAATCATTAGGCAAACAAACAAAAAAAAAATTAATGCAAAATATTGAATATTCAGACTTGTTCAGTTTCATAATAAGAAACAAAATAAAACGCACCATTAACTCAGAGTATATTTTAATCTAGAGGTGAGGCAATCCGTGGTTGTGTGTTGCAGTACCCAGGACAGACACATCCTGTACTCAAAAAGTGTTTGGTTAAAATTAATAAAAGGTTTTTTTGAAGATGGCAGTGAGTCAGAAAGCATTTAGTCCTGAAAGACATATTGTCTGCCTCTACTTCCATATACAACTCATCAAACAATGATAGTGGCAATAACAGTAACTCAAGTAAAAAATTCATTCATCTTCATTTTCAGGTCTTTCTCAATACTCTTTGCCCTGATTTTAGCTAAGTAGGTAAAAATAGAATTTAACATTATAAATTCTGGAAGAATACAGCAGAACTGTTGCTGTTATTTCAAATATAGCAACATGCATGAGTTAATCAAGGTCTTCAGCAAGAAGTTTGAGTTTGAAATTGTTTTCAATCAACAATTTATCAAAATAAGAGCTCAGAAAATAACTAGAGAAAAGGGCAGAGTATTTAAGCAGGGAGGAACATTTATGTAACATGTTATAAGACCATTTTAAATTGCTAAAAAAAGAAAAAGCTAACTTGCTGGAACAGTGAGTCCTTGCCTCTAGGAGGACAAGGTACAACACTGGGTATGAAAATGGAAAAAAGATAAAAATTCATAGCTTACATAAATTTCATTACACGTGCAGTTGCCCAGAAAGCAAAGAATTAGCATCTACCTTTGAAGCACCTCATAACAGGAGCCCATTTCCATATCTCTGTACATCTGGAATCCATCAAGAACCAACGGAAATGCTGCAGATTACAATATCCACTCTGCAACAGATTTCCATTCATGGAACATGACATCATAGTTTGGGAAATTTATAATGTGCTTTAATTGATAATATGGCTTAGAGCCTCCTTCTCTATATTGCCCTCTATAGAGAGGAATAAATATTGGATAAGGCAACCTTTCTTATTCCAAATTAGAAGAAATTGAAAACCTCATACATCACAATTGTTAGTTAAAATATTCCTCAGAATTTCAAATAGAATATATTGAAATACTTGTTTTTGAATGTTGAACTGTTCACTCCAATAATACAATACATCATTTCTGCATGAATAAAATAGTGTAGCGAAGTGATATAAAACACATTAAAATAACAATGTCAAAATGAAATTATTATGCCAAAGATAAGATTTCAACATTCAAAATTAAAAATCACATTGTCAAAATGTGAGAAAGCTGAAGCAAACTATCTAAACCTTCTTCACTAAGTTTATACAGAATACACTCCATACAAAACTTGCAAGTGAAAACCAAAAAGAAAAAGAAAGCATTGGAAAACATTTCTAACAAATGTATCTGCAGCCAACCATACTTGTCCCTCTGAATCTGACAGCTTAGTGACCTTTAGAGATGAGCTGTCTCAGCTGAGATCCTGATAACAAATTCATAATTATCTGAACCATCATTACAGAATTAACAGACCCAGTCTGGCACACAAGACTCCAAGCCTGAGAAGAAATGAAGCTGCTTTTTTATCCCAGAGACAGCTGCTCTAAGATGGGGTCAAAAACCAACTTTTGAAATTAGTCAAACTAATTCTCATGTAGTGCCAGTCCTCCCTCACCTGCTTCATGTATTGCTATTGCTCACAATAACAACCCAAAGGTCCTGGGTTTTCACAGCCACATTTTAAAGTGCTTCAAATTTTTACTTTTAAAATGCAAGTTACAGATTTGCAGAAAACTTGAGGCTTCTAAGTAGCTTTGGCTGAACTTAAAAATCAATATTCCACATGCAGAAGAAATTCAGTCAGTCCTATGCCTAAAGTGGGCTGCAAGTGCAGAAAGCACACTCTGCATTTCCCTTTGAGGCACAGTTAAATCAGATGCTCTGTATTCATCAAAGTCTCAACTATGGACACCCTCCTCAAAACTAAAGTCATGCTTTATCCCTGAGGAGAAAGATATCATGGAAAACACAGGCAAAAACTGGGTTAAAGTGAAATGACTCTTAGCATGGGAGGCTGATATCTAAATTCTGCCAGAAACCTGATTGATTCTCCCATTCCCCTGTTTGAGTAATAGTTTTTTCACAAGGTGCCTGGAGTTTAATTTATCTCACTAAAGAGACTCTGAGTTTGTACTGCAATATTAGTGGGTCAAAGCCAATCTATATTTACAGATGTGGAAAAACAATGCATGGCTACTCTAATGATTACCAGCTACACGTTTCTCACACAAATTGCCTATAAACTTTGTCAGACTGGAGAAACAAGCAAAGATCAAGTTGCTTCAGGTTCCTCTCAACACTACAGTGCCACACAGAAAGTATGGGGGACACATTTGATTTCTACAGCAGTAAATTAAAAATGTAATTAAAGCCAATTGTCAAAAATGTAATAATTTCAAGTTCATAGCACTGTTGTTCTCACTGCACTTCAGGCTTTATTGTGAGGATTGAACAGAACTGATGCACTTAACAGACCTTGAAAGAATCCCAAATACATGAGCTCAGTATTTGTAGACAGATAAATCCAAATATACTTTCCCAAAAATACTAAAACCTAAACATACTAAACCCACCCAAGTCCTTTTGCATCACACTGAAAGAGATAACAAGCAAAATTGTTCAAGTGCCAGTCACGTTTTCATAAGAAGAATAATCCTGTCCTGGGCAAAACAGACCAGGAAAATGGATGGATGAGTGGCAAATGTGAGTCAGTGTCTATGAAATCTGCCACAATGGAATCAGTTAAAGAGAGCTAAAAAAGGACTAAAAGTGAAATAAGCTTGTGTATATCTATCTTCATAGATACAAACATGTTTAAAAATGCAATTTTTATGGATCCATTATGCAAACATTTGAGCTAGACAGAATGGCATAGAAAGCATTGCTTTTACTGTCTCTTAATCCAAGAAAAAACATGAATGGACAACAAAATGTAAGAATTAGAAATGTAAAACTTTGGCTTTCAGAGACATTGACTTCAAGCACTGTACAGCTTACTTATCTGCCACAAAACACAACTGAGTGTTTTTTAAAGAAGTGTCTAGAAAGAAAATTGAAAAAAATTAAAGGATTTGGTTTAGGCAAATGGAAACCAGGCAGAATCAGCCAGCTGTGCTGCTGCTGCACGCAGCTACTACTCCAGGTTCATCCCTCTCCTGCTCAGCACTCCTTTGAAGAAAATCCAATTGCTGATGAACACATTAGAGCAGATTTAAATGTGCCTTTAAGAAGGACCATGAAGCCAGCTGGAGGTATAAACAGCAGCTCCCAAAGGATAAGTGAACAGGGCACCCCAAATCCATCCCCTGGGGGAAGGACTGCAGCTCCAGCTGGGCAACGGGTACACTCTGTGCTGGTGACAAGTGGGGAAAGCTCAACCAGCAGGCACAGGGTGGAAATATCACCCTCCATGTGTCCATGAGCCTGCTGGAGCACACGGGCACATCCCTGAGGCCTTGATGAACAAGAAAACACAATGTGGAAGCCTGGAGGGAGCTCAATGTCTGCTGTGTAGCACCCACCATCTGTCACCATTCCAAAACGCTTCATCCACTGCTCAGCTCTGCTCATGCAACAAAAATATTCACCCTGGGGGGCTGGTGCATCATAGGAGTAATGGTGTAGCACATTCAGTTTGGACCTGTTGATCACATTAAAGACTGCTGGCTTAGCCAGAAATGTGTTACTGAGAAAAGGCCTCCCTGTTCCACCAACATCACTATGGAAACGATGGGAATATTTAAAACTTCCTCCTGCACTGCACTCAGGAGAGTTTTGCTTCAATAAACAGGGAGAACTCAGGTTTATTTAGTGTCTGGTCCTCTTTCCCAGGGCTTCACACACAGAACTGATGTACTTAACCTTTCAGCATTAGGTTACTATCCAGAAATACTGATTAGAAAATGTAAATCATTCTGCTAATCTCTTTCAAAAGACACCTTGTGCAACAGATACACTCTCCCTGTGTAAATGTTTTCAAAGGATATTGATGTCTTTGTTAAATTCTTAATGCTTTGGGCTGTGGAATAAGTAAAAAATCAATAGGGACATAAATTTTAAGAAGGATTGCAATGATTAGCTGTGTGTTTGGCTATTGGTGGCAAAAGGTAGTTTGACCTCCTACTAGCTGGAATATCTGATTTCATTTTTTCCTGACTTGTGTTCCAGTCTCTGGATTTTGTCCCATACCTAGAGATTTCAACTAGCATGGAATTAGGCCACATCTCAATAAATACAACTAGAAGTAAGTTGTTACAAGAAGCAAGGACTCTTAAGGAAAATATATTTCAAGTATTCTGTGGACGGAATACAACACACCTAGTAAAAATCAAGAACAAAATGTCAAAATAAAAAAATGGCCAGGAAAAAAAACATTTTGCGACTACTAATGGTGATGCTTGAGAGAAAATAAGAGTCACAGGATACTGCAGAAGTCACAATAACACAATATTGTCCTGGTGTACAAAGAATGCTGGTGAAGGAAGGGAGAAGCCATTTGCAGAATCCAGTGGTGACACAAGTTAATGGCCCTGAATGCACAGCTCTGTTTAATTCTTGTTCATGATCATTAACAGTGGCAGCAGTATCGATGCAGCCACAGGGATTAACTGAGCTGAGCAGAAACTGCCCAGATCTGCTTCTGAGGAGGCAGAAATGTGGCACCTTGGGGACATCAATTACAGGAGAGCAGAAAGGGGCAGAGTCCCTGCAGCAGGTCCTGACAGTGTGCTGGGGCAGGGAGATCAGGTGAAACAGCCACTGACTAAAACTTTTTAAAAACTACACCAGAGCCAAGAGGAAAAATTACTGACTAAATTACCTCATTGTGGTACACACTGTGGAAGAAAGAATTTTAATGAGGACAAAACACCACACCACCCACAAAAACTAAAACTAACGAGAAGATAAAAATTCTTCCTAAATCAAAATTGTCCATTGCTGGAGAAACCACAATTCCTGGAGCAAAGGACACCACAATGCACATTATTCTTGGTACAGGGGTGGTACCTCCACAACCCTTCCCTGAATGACCAATTACCCACCCACAGCTGGCTCACAGAGAATCTTTAGCATCAGCACAAACACAGCCCCAAACTCCTCCAGTCTGTTCCCTAATGAGAGAATTGAATCACTCAATCTGTTTCACAAAAACATTGTTTAAATTCTTTTGTTTAAGAAGTTATTTCAATAAAGCAGTGGAATGGTATCAATCAAGCCTTTTATTCCTCTTTTTAGCAGTTTCTGAGAGAAATATCAGCAAGCCTGGAGATGCTTTGTGTATCTTCTCAAATTTTCTGGGCCTTTCCCAAAATATTGTCTTCAGACTTGGCAAAACTTGGGTGTGTATTTCACACAACTTGCTGGAGTTTTAGGAAAGAAGAATTTCAGCTGAAAGCCTCCAAAGATTGGAGTGCTATCTTAGATTTTTTTTTTTTTTTACTTGTTCTTCCACAGGCTGCTTTTTGCAGCACAGAGAATCAAAGTGCAACCCCCTCTGCTGCCTTTCAGAAATAAACCCTTCACAGAGAAGAGACAACAAAACAACTCCCTGGCCTGGCTTCCAGCTCCAGGCTCTGCACAGATTCCAAAAAAAAAATGAAAGCTCTGTGCAGAGCTGGCACAGGTAACACTGAGCACACCCCTCTTCACTTCTGCCCAAGAGCATTAGTTGATTAATTAATTAATTAACATCACAGCAAATTCATGAGCACCAAACAGAGCCTGCTACATCACAAGAGCTCTCCTGCTCCATGGCTGCATTCCAGCCTGGCCACTTCCCCCTCCCATGTCATTTAGGGAATAAAATAGCATATTTTCACTCTTAATATCCATCCCTGATTGCAAGGGTAACACCAACACTCATAGATGTGTAATTCTAAAAGAGGTTTTTCTTTACTTCTTCAATCCAACTCAATTTCTGGAGCAGAATCTCTTCTCGTACTGCTCAGTGCTGGATTATTTCTTGCATTGACCCATATCCACTGACAAACACCACAACACACTCAGCTCTGTGAAAACAAGTTTGTGTTTATCTCACATACAGGAAAAGCTTCTTTAAGAAATGCCAAATGTTTTAAACCATATTTTTACTGCACAAAGTTGGCATATGCACTACTGCGGAATCCAAGTGCTGTGCCTCCCAAACCACTTCCATTTCCATCACAAATCATTTAAAAGTAGTTTCAACCACCTTCATGGCAGGTTTCCCAGGCCCACTGTTTATTTTATTTTTCAGGATAGACAAGAGGCAAGAGGGACCCAAGGGAAGCAGCAGCTCCAGCACAGGCCATGGCCTGCACATGTCACTCCCCAGGTGACAAAGGCAGTGTACAGCATGAGAAACATGCCAGGGACAGACGTAGATAAAATTATGGGCAGACAGTCTCTCAGTTGCTCTTTAAAGATAGAAAACATGTTATGAGAAGCTGAAGTAATGTTTCTTCAGCCAGGTAATATCTTTCCATGTGAACTGTAATACGCAGTCTACAAAACATGACAGTGAAACCACTCGTCCGCTGTAAAGTAGGAATGCTTCAAAATTTATTTTTTTTTCCTTTTTTTTGGAGAGACTACTAAACAAAATAAATGTTTGCAAAATAAATGTGGAGAGCAGAGGGATTTCCTCCCTAAACCAGCCCCATGTTTTCTCTGATGTTCAAAAGGGTTGTCATCACCTGCTCTCTTTTCTCCTCACTGCATGAAAATAAAGATGCCCACATCAGAACTGGCAATTACTCAGCAAATGACAGCTTCTACTGAGGCTGATACAGGAAATCTGGAAACACCATAAAAACAAAAAAATAAAACAAATAAATAAATTTAATGCAAAGGCTTGAGTTAAAAAAAAAAAAAACATCTGGAGTGAAAATATTTCTGACTTGGATGGAGTTGTTTGTTATAATGTCCAAATAAACACATTAAAACTGTAAATGGGGAAGAAAAAAAACAAACAAAAAAAAAGTTGAAGAATCTTCGCCATGAAAATATATATATGTGTATTAAAAAATTATTAGCTTTCAAAATTAAATGTGAACAGGGTGTGCCTGCTGGGACTGCTGGCACAACCTTGGATTTTATGCTGGAAAAAGTGATAAACCTAATTCCAAAACAGGGGTTTACAATAAGAGAAAAAAACATACGCACACACAAAAACACACCCAAATAAAAACCATAAACACATGCTAAGGTGATTTAAAATATATGAAAATTACTGTCATTGTGCTGGCTATGCACCCATCTGACAGTGCCACCAAGAGCCAGTGCACTCCATCATGTACAGGAAAGATGGGCAAAGAATGTCTGAACAGAAAAAAGTGCAAAAAATTCATATATTCACAGAGGAATACACAAAAATATTCTGAATTTTATTGTCATTTACAGCTATAGTCCCTGAAACAAGAGATGTAAGTACAGACCTCAGTAAAAGAATGCAAATCTGTTGAGTCCTCAATATTTCCCAGAGGGCAGCACACACATTTCTAAGTAATTTGAGAGAAACTGGGAAAATATCCTGAAAAATTTCTTCACTCTGCCCCAATGAGCTGTCAGGTTCAACCTGACACATTCCCATTCATTATTCACTGGCAGCATGTTAAATTCTTATTTCCTATTAGAAAACCTGAAGATCAATAAGGCTACAGGGAGATGTACTCTCATTCAAGGTCTCCAAAACTAAGCCAGACAACTGGAATGCCTTCTGAAATTAAACATTTTTCCAGCTAACAGGGACTGGACTGGTTAATGGTTGTGTGCACTCTCCACCATGTCCTTTTGCAGACAAAGTAATCAGATTTAAAACTAACAAAGCTTAGGGCCCTACTAAGTTACTTACTAGCTATCATCCCTATTTCTTATTCTTTCTATGTAAATTCTTTCAAAGAGGAAAAAAAACCAACTCAGGTTAAAAAGTATATATTGCCTTTGAAATAAACTAAAATAGAAAGAAAAAAATGAAGAAGAAACCTGGATCTCTGCACAGCTACATCTTTACATTTTATATAAAATGGGAATATATTTTGTCACTATTAAGACTAGCTCATAGTGTTTCTTTTATTTTCTTCAGCAACATCTGACTATCTCAGATAAAGACCAACATCTCCTCTCCAACTTTAGACATTTGCATAATTATTAACTTTGGTGGCAAGCCCATAAAATTGTGGACTCAGTTTCAAGCAGAAAAGGAAATGGACTGTAAAAAAATATCTGCATTTAAGGGTTGCTCTTATTAAAGAGCATTCTAGAAATAGCTGCATAGGGATGGGGTTTGTAGTGAAGGAGCTTTCAAACAAGGAAGAAATAATGCAAAATTGGAAGATAATGTCAGAGAAATGCAAAGATCAGCAGGGAAAGTTTCATTAAAATTAAATACCAGGCCTTACCTAAGGACACAGTGATTCATCCACCACTTGAAATCCTTAAATCTTTCCTTTTGTTTTTCTACAAAACATGCTCCAGACCCTGAAGACACTGTTTACAGCAGGAGCCACTTTTTCAATCTCTATCTCTATCCCTTCCCAGGAGGGAAAGATGATAAAACTTTCAGATGGATACAAATTATCCCATTCCAAGCAAGAGGAGCAAAAGGTAGTAAGTAGCTATTTATTTTCTGCTAAAATCATCCTGTGCAGAGTTCACTTATCCTGCCAATATCCAAAGAAAGTGCCAAATGCTCCCCTCCAGCTCCACAGTAATGAATCTGAAGTTATATATTTCATTTTCCATGCATATAATGCCATCACTGCAATGCCACAGTGCCAGGAAATAAAGTCTTAAAAAATAAAAATAGAAGCAGGAAGAAGAAATGCTGCTTTGCAAGACTATTCTTTGGGGGTTTTTATTGCCCAAGATATTGGATATCATTAACTATACTGACTATTAAAAAAAACTAAATCCCAAAACCTATGCATATTTTTTCTGTGTTTATCAAAAATACTAAAAAATTTATAAATCCTTAATTACTCCCACTTTTTCTTTACTTCTCCTACACACACATACTCTAATAAACAAAATGTTCTTTCTTTCCTCCTATTTTTTGTACTATTGGACTTCATTGTTTCTTTGGCCAGTAAACTCAGGAGAACACGTGAGTTTAATGTAAAAAGCTTAGAAGTTTTCACACTGACTCAGAAAACCATCATTGCAGAAAGACTGGATATTAGTACCAGTGTACTGTTAATAAAACACAGGGTCTTTCTCTAATAAATAGCATTTCTAATATTATTTTCAAGAGATGGAAAAGTTCATACCTGTACAATCTCATAGGTTTTAGACTGGATTGCTTACAATAATTTTTTGCATGATACAAATTATATTTTGCATGATGCTAATAAAATTCTATTTCATTGTAGGAGGTTTTTAAGATGGATTTTGAAGATCACAGAAGAAATCTGTATCCAAGCATCAAATTCTGCATTTCTTTTTACCACATCTGGAAAACTCGTAAAAGAAGCTTTGCTGTTATTACAGGCTATAGAAGAGAGTTAAGAAATACAATTAACTACATGTTTTATAGCTTCAGCAATATTTAATGTAGCTCCATCCACAGCCTTTTAGTTTTATTGTCCTGGGTTTTGAAATTAGTACTACTTTAATGCATAGAATATTATGCATGTTATGAGGAACTACTAGAGTTCTTAGGAGAATAATCTCATGGATTTTTTAAGTAACAAGAGGAATAGATAGAACCAGCATAATGATCTTCTTCCACTATGTACTTCCCTGCTTTTAGTGACCCCTTTAGTTTACAATACTGGGTCTGGGATAACTTTATTTGACAATTAGGACCAGTGTTTTTCAGATAGGGTGGGGTCAGAAGCAGCTGTTTTATGAATTTAACAGAGAAAAGCAAATTGAAAACCTGCTTTTATGATTTCATTAGCAAAAACACAGGAAACTGCTCCTCCTGGCAATAGAACTGCTCCAGCTTTACTCAGTATCACGTTTTTTAGCACTGACTGCAGACAGAAATCAGTCCAAAGAAGAAACTAAGGGCAACTCAGCAGAGGTGAGAGGAAACTGAACTGAGTGTCCCTTCTCTTAGCCCTGAACTAATGGCTAACAAATAACAACAGAGCAGGTGCTGGGGAAAAAAAAAGATTGACCATACTTTTCTCCTCTTGATGCTTTTGCATTTAAATGCACTTATGTTTATAATACCCACTTCATTCTTCAGAATTTACCACAAAGCAATAATTCAATCACAAAACTCCCTGCTAAGTAAAGCAGTTCTAGTTAAAGTTGAATGCCAAAGGTGATACAATGAGGCATTATTTCCATGCAAGGTCATTCTGAATTTACACACCCAGCCACAGACTGCCAGATTCCTGCCTTGCACAGAGCACTCCTCAGCAGTTTTGTCTTGCTCAGTTTTGCACAAATCCTGCTGTCATTTCTTTGATTATGTCAGGAACGCCCAGATTACCACAATGACACAAACCAGACAGCTGCTACTGCATTACCTGTACATTTCTTACAGAGAGAAAGTGAACAAGGCAGGGCAACAAGAGAAAAGGAAGTCAATGAGTTGAAAAAAAGAGTTTGAATTTGTTTTCTTTCTTACATTAAAACTTAATTTTAGAGAAATCTGCATGCCAAGCACAAATCATTTAGTAAATCAGAATACTAAATACAATTTGTAGTCATCAGAAAATTATGTACGAGTATATTGTAAAAGTATAAATGACTGTACAATTATATTGAAATATTCAAGTCTTTTCTAGATGCAAAGAAAACCAGTTCCCAAACCCCAAAGTTCAGGTTTTTATTAATAGAGTTGATCTTCCTGTGAATCCACAAAGAAGATCCAGTTCTTAAACACAATTCTTCATCACTGCTTCCAACCAAGTCAAGAGCATGAACAGATAATTTTAATGGGTTTCTACTAGACAGAGCTTTAAAATTAGAAAGCCACTTCAAAAATTAATGCAAGAGACGTGATTCAGAGCAACAAGGAAAACTGGGACACTGGCCAATTTCAAGAGGGTTTGAAATTTTAACTGATTTTATTTTTTTTTTCCTCAGTGACTGGATAATATCATTCAAGACTTAAAATTTTTACCTAGTTTCAAATAAAGTGAGAGTTTATGAACTTACCATTAATCCATTTGGCTTCTGGATTATGAACTACGAACTCTTTTCTGAAGAGATCTTCCAAGGATAATCTGTTTTCTGATGAATTTGCAAGTTCATCTGAAATAAACACAACAAGATCATTTTAGATAAATATTGGAAACAATGTATTCTTGGTTGTTTGCAAAACAATGGAATTTAGAACCATGGTATAGAACCTTGCTCTTACTCATTTTTTTCACAACAAGTAAAAGTATCGTTTTTGTTTAGTAAAGCTTCAGGAAACAAAGAATTGGTACCTTTTAGACGGGAAAACTACAGGATTTAGTGTTTGGCTATTTATTATATTGGGACTTTCAGAGCAAAGCTCTTCCTTACCACAGCACCACACCACAAAAATTTACAAACACCAAAATTTCCTGTCAGCCAAAGGACGTTGGCCACATTGAGTAACATACACTAAGAGAAACTAGATAAAAAACTTCAAGTAAATTTAGAACTAACTTCACCTATTCCACAATTTAAAATAAAATTTAAAAAAAATCTACATGCACATTTTTTAGCCTGTGCTTGCTTTCTAGTGACATGAAAACCATAACTTGGCTAGCAGCCTTGTGTTTTTCCCAAACATGACCCAGGAATATTGTGCTCCTGAACATTAGCCAACATTGACTTACAAAACAAAATAAACCAAAATTATTTTTCTGCATCTAAAATCACCTCCAAACTTCAGAAAACTAAAAAAGGAGCTCTGCTAAATATCAGTGTTCTTGTGCTGGAAGCTATAAAAATAAGTAGTGAAGATTTCAATAGTGAAGACTCAAGAGTGAACTGCTGCACTACCAGTGGTAATGTTGAACCATTACTATTAAAGCAAAAGTTTTAGTGTCAAAAGACAAACCCACCAAGTTTCCAAGCAATAATCACTGGCAGTAGCTTGCATCTCACCTGACTGCTTTGGGCTGTTTAGAACAGAAAAAAGATGCCAAAAGCTGTGCTGGTTGTTCCCTCTGCAAAAAGATGCACCTGTGCACTTCTCACAAAACCAGCCCAAAGCCCTGCCAGGTTTTTAAAATAATTTTGTGTTATTGGGCAGGTTACCATAAATTGTTGCACTCTTTCTCTTTTCTATGAGTTTTTCTTTCCTTCTTTGTGTTAGGCAGATTTTCTTACAGATATTAAGCAGTGCTCTGGTGACAGGCACATACAAAGACACTGCCATCACAGCACTCAAGCATCTTTGTTATCTTTGTGTCAACCCATGATGCTACCAGGACATTTTTAACAAAGAAACCTGCTTTGTAAAGGTCATATCCTGTAATACATTTTGGATGAAAATGTGACCCTTCAAAGGAAATAAAGTCAATCAATAGTTTTGTTATTGGTCTTTATTCAGCCAAATTTCTCAATTAGAGGGCCAGCAGAAAGTTTACTACAATCAACAGCAATATTATATTTTTGCCTTTAAATGTCAGCACTGCCTGCTGCAGCCACTTCAGCTGATATTAACAGAAGTGCATCTTTGGTGTCCTGAAAAGAAACTCCTTTTTAATGCACATCATGAATTTACAATGGACCCAAGGCCATCCCAGCTGCTCTGCTGCTTTTTTCACATTGCTCCCTCCCAGGTGGCAGCAGGGCTCTGGAAGCACTCACCCACTGCAACCAACTCTTCTTGCACTTCATGTCTTGTAAGGATTCCCCCTCATAAGACAAACACTCTAATCCTAAAATAAGCTTTTTCCCTCTTCCTACCTTCCAGGAATCAAAATAGTCTGTTTAGGTTTGTTTTTATTTTTCATCTGCCAGTCCAGCATGGGACACAATATTGCACTTGCAGTCTTACTGGGGCTTTACAGCAGAGCAACATTATCTCTCTTGATTTACACCTAATCCCTGTTTACACATCGTGGGACCTTGTTAGCTCTTGCTCCTGCCACACACTGTGTTTTTATCTTCAAAGTGAGCACATGTTGTTATGTGTGCTCTGCTCAGCTCCTGTGTCTTCAGAACACTGCTTCTGACTTGACAGCACCAGACATTGGGTTCTCCTCATGCCCATTATCCCCTTTTTCCACAGCCTGGTTGGCAACCTTACCCTGCAAAAGCTGCTTTCCATCACCTCTTTGGATTCCACACACCCTGGTCCTGATGCTGTTTGTAATTCCAAACGTGTTCCCCTTCTAACCTCACCTGAGCCTGTTTCTGCTCATTGTGACCCTTTATTTCCTGCCAGTTTGCCAACTAGCAATCAAGCTCACACAAGCTGTTATGCTGTCAAAGATTGCCTTACCTATGACGGATTTTTTTCCAACTACTTAAATAAAAATCACTAAAATAATACATCAGCTGAGTACAGAGAGGCTATTAGAGAAGGAAGGAACATCAGCTCTGCTCTCTGTTTGCTATCACATCCCAGCAAGAAATCTCGATATAAACTGAATTTTATAGTAAATTTTAAATTATAGTTAGCATTTGTAAACTGAATAAAACATGGTATTTTCAAGCAACTTTAGAAGATGTTTTAGAAGTTTGGTTTGTTTATTTTCTAATGGTAAATTTTAACCAAATCAGAGTCCTGTATGTAACCCTTAGCTCCATCTTTGCCCTGTGCCAATATCTCAGATGCCCAGTTTATCTATAACAGGATGAATTACACATCCTGGGAACCCTCAAAACATCAGTGGGTCAATCTCTACTGAGCACAAGCACAAATTAATTTTACCCCACCACGTTTATACTCAGAGGCAGAGGAGAACAGGAGGGGTGGCCCTCTGTGTTAGGGACCAGCTGGGATGGATGGATGGATGGATGGATGGATGGATGGATGGATGGATGGATGGATGGATGGATGGATGGATGATGGATGGATGGATGGATGGATGGATGGATGGATGGATGGATGGATGATGGATGGATGGATGGATGGATGGATGGATGGATGGATGAGGTGGCCTGACTTTATGTGTCAGGATTAAAGAGGGGCCAGGGACAGGTAACATTATTGTCACCTTGGTGGCTGCTACAGGCCACCCCAGCTGGGAGACCAAGGGAAGTGTCCTCACATCCACAAGCCCTGGTCCTCGTGGGTGACTTTGGCCACCCCAATTCCTCTTGGGGGACAGCACAGTGGGGCATAACCAACCCAGCAAGTTCTTGGAATGCATTGTTGGTAACTCTTCTCCAAATGACAAGGACATGGACCTGTTGGAGCAGGTCCAGAGGAGGCCACAAAGATGCCCAGGGGGCTGCAGCATCTCTGCTATGGAGAGGGGGAGATCTGAGACTGCTCAGCCTGGAGAGGAGAAGGCTCCAGTGAGACCTTAGGGCACCTTCCAGTACCTAGGGGAGCTCCAAGAAAGCTGGAGAGGAACTTTTGGGCAGTCATGGAGCGATGGGACAAGGGGAAATTGCTTTAAACTGAAAGAGGGCAGGTTGAGATTGGGGAATTCTTGGATTCTTCCCTCACAGACTGGAAAGGTCCTGGCACAGGGTGCCCACAGCAGCTGTGGCTGTCCCATCCCTGGAAGTGCTCAGAACCAGGACAGGGCTTGGAGCCACCTGGGATAGTGGAAAGTGTCCCTGCCCATGGCAGAGGGGTTGGAATGAGATGATCTTTAAGGTCCCTTCCAACCCAAACTAATGTTTGATTCTAGGATATACTTGTTTCATTTTAAAGACTTCCTTTTACTACTTTGCATTTATTACATTGCAAAATAGCCTACTGTCTCTTTTTCACTTCCCTGTAAATTTTATTGAACTATTCCTTAAAGGAATGGTATTTCCAATGTTCTCAGGCTATTTACCACAGATTTCTGTATTTTGGTCTGAAATTATATATATATATATAGCTATAGATATACATATATAGGTATATATATGCAGCAAATGGCACTGATTACACAGACACAAACAAAATCAAATGCTAAAGATTAAATGACCACTTTTACATTGTACACCCAATTAAAAACAGTTCCAATACTGGCATGTATTAATTCAAAGTGACAAACCTGTTTGTGCTTACTAAACTAGAAGGCTCCAAAACTTGAAATTAATGGCCTTGCTACTTTTCATGAGTTTATAGGATATTATTTTTGCAGGTTAAATATAGTCTAAACACCTCATAAAATTTGCCTTCTAACTTAGCAAATAAAACTAATAATTATGTACTGTAGTATGCCATTAACTGAAGCTCCCTACTGACTTTGCTGTGGAAAAAAAAGGTTTTATGCTAGAAATTAGGATAAAGGCTTGATGTTAAATTCCATCTGAAAAAAGAAAAAAAACACCACTAGTAAATGGTATGCAAGCTAGCAGGTGTAACTGGGAATTAGCACAGCTCACTTTGTGTTATCATGATAAAGGAAGAAAACTTGCCAGAAAATAGCTGGATATCAAAACCTGCCTGCAAATTTACAGTAGGCACAGGGAGTCTATACAGAATTGAACAGAAATCTGAAAATTCTTGCAGTGAATATCCACATCACAAAAAACAACAAACAAAAGAAAAAAAAATAAAACCACAACAAAACAAAACAAAATAGTAGTTTGCTTTCTTTTCCTTTAAGAGTAGTATGAGAGGGTATGGAGAGGTCAGTCCTAACCCTGAACAGTTTATCTGGACATAATCCAAATGGATTCTCTTCCCAGAGCTTGATTTCACTCCACCCTTTCCACAAAAAGTGTTTTTCTGACTATTTGTCTGACCTTAATGTTCTCTAAAGTAATTTTTCTGAAAAAGTGTCTTTCTTTTTCTATCATGAGTGAGTTTTCCTTGAGTCTCTAATTAGGCAGGTGCTACTTTGCTCAACAGCAAGTGCACATATCAGCAGGCATGGTTTAAATGCCAACATCAGTATCTCAGTAATCAAGTCCTAGAAAAAGCATTTGAGTTTTCCACACCTTCAGAAACTGTAAGTTAACATGAAGGTAGAACTACTAACAGTCCAAAAAGGAAAAAAAAACATGTTTCAGTATTGTGGCAAAAGACCTGTACAGGGGATGCCAAATCCATACAACTCTTAGGCTGCTCTTGAGGGGTTTTTCATATAAAAACTTTAAGCTGCTAATACTTTCAATTGAGCATTTGTCAGTTCTGAGATACAGATCAACAGTGGCTCATCAGATAGGTCTTCACATAATTCCTACAGTGTGGAACTGTCATGATGCAAAGCAAGAACAAGCTGAATCAAAGGCAGGAATGATTTAAAGGCATTGATATCTAAAAATCTACCAAAGACTATTTCAGCATATGCAGGTGTGAGATGAAACCTCAAAAGCATAAAATAGAATAAAAGCAGCAGAAGAAAGGTGCCTGTGTTATATTTATACTGACATACAAACCAAATGATGGCATCTCATGGATGTCTCTGTGTCTCTGCACTGGCCACTGATTCCCAATATAAAGATATATTTATAAGATTATTCCCAAGGTATTTTCTTTGTTTTTCTCTTAAATATTTCTCCAGTCCAAATCTACTCCAAATATTAAACAAAAATCACTAGATTCATAATGCAGTTGCCCCAGAGGACAGAGAGGCTCCTGTTCTGAAATTTGCAAGTTTTTCCACTCCAGTCCTCTGCTTTAACAAGGGCACCTTCATTCTTTGGCATCTCTGTGCACTTTCTTTATCATTGCACTTTTCTAATGAAGAAAACCAGCAGGGATATTTGCCTGCAAGCCTTCTACTCCCAGGTAAGGAGCATTGTAGCAATTTCTACTTGCTGGGAGCAGAGGGGTTTATTTAATGTACTCCTCAGTCCACAGGGGCTCACAGAGAGTTCCTGAGCCCCAACAAGTGGTTACTGGGCTGAGAGTTCATTCAGAGTCTGCCACTAATGTTTTACATCACTGGATGATTTGTTCATCCACTTTTCCATCTCTTTTTTGAGAACACTCAGACATTTATAAAGATTCTGAGTATTATCATAGATTAAAAGCAAGATGAAATGATCAGAAATGTTACTAATATTGTTGGCACAATACATTTACTCAAACCACAAATATAATTGTAACACAGAGGTTTCAGATTTGAACAAAAGCCAGGATATTAATAGGTCAAAATACATCTCTTATTTCAACAAAAATCCTGCCTAGTATTGTATAGTCAAGTTTCTATTACTATTTCATGTAATAGAATATATTACAAAAAGAAAATCAAGATTTTCCTTTTAGTTTTAACATAGTTTCTATCTTTAGTGGAAGCTAAAGCCTCTTTGAAGCCTTTTGCAAATGAATTACATTTTCTTTTAAAAACATGCTATCCCATATGGAAGCGTTGATCCCTCTATAACAAGGCAGGAAAACTGTTGTTCAAAATCTGAGAGAAGTCAAATGACAACTGTTAGTGTACACAGAACTAGGAGTTTCTTATATTGTGGACAAAACAATGTGTAAATAATTACAGGCAAAAGAGATCATTGCTGTTGTGTTTGGCATATCAGTAAGTACACTTTTGCCTCCAAAAAATACCAGTGAAACAATCATGCTTCTGAGCCATAGTCATCTGAAATTATCATCATTTCCAGAAAAAGAAGCAGCATGATGTACAGTGTTTAGGGGAATTTACATGAAATCTAAGAAGCACCCATCCATACAGGCAGAACTAAATAGGGACAGAACTCTCTGATGCTCAAAACAGTACTAGAAATGAACACTGAAACATCCCAGGGTAACAAAGGATATTTGCACTGAATACCTTCATTCAGACCTATTATATAAATGAGAAGGATTTTCAAACTCAAATATTTATAATAACAAATTAGCATTAACTTGGAGCTGAGCACTTCACAACAGCCAGATGTGAGCGGGGGTCTCTACTTTTTTCCTCCCCTTAATTTTCCTCCCCTTAAATACTGAACATCCCAAAGTGATCTTAACATACATTCATGACAAAGAAGTGTCAGCTATAGTGCTTAGACTAGCAAAATATCTGCTTCCCAAACCACTAATAATTCATAATAATCAAATAATAATGAAAGTGAAGGGGGAACAGCAATGATTAGGGCCAAAACAGGGCAATGATCTATCCCACCATGCACCTCAAAGCTTTCCATGGTGAGCATTTCCAAGCCACAGGAAAGCCCATTTTGCAGAGCTAGACTGCTCTGGGAAGAAGGTTTTCATTCCTATCAAGCTTCACAGTCTCTATGGGATATCTCAGAGCATCTGAGCTGACAGAACTAGTTTCCACTTGCATGACTTCAACTGAAATGTAGGTCCCAGCTTACACAAGTTTTCAACCAAGATCTCTGTATTTTGAAACAGCCTCAGAGATGTTGTAATTCACTGAGCTTTTTTTTACATATTTTTTTTTTAATTTAACATTCCCCTAGGTTGTTTATTCTGTTTCCATGAGTGCCTTCAAGGATTTCAGCTTATGTTTTACATCATTAATAATTCTACATAGATATAAGAGCCACAACTGAAAGTTATTATTGTAGGTTCCAGCAAACACTTGATATTTTATAAGTCTTCAAAAAAAGGGAAACATCCTCCTTGAAACAAAAAATAGTCTTCTGTCTTAGAGTGTACTAGGATACACTACCATGTGCTCTCAAAATCTCTTTTTTCTTATTCCCTGAAGAAGGCTCCTATTCACTGAGACTACAGCAGCACAACTTTGCTTTTATTTCTCTCAACTTGATCTAAGTGGAAATAAGCAAACAGTTATTTTGGACAGCACCCTGCATAAGGAGTAGATATTTATACAAAACAGAGGAAGCAGACTATCCCATAGTGTTGCTGCCTTCTTTTTCCAGCTGCCTCATCCCCTCTGACAAGCACAGCTTTCTGATCCTTTCCCATTTATCCTCACCACCTTGCTCTAAATCAGCAGCCCTGTGCTGCTGAACTTGCTCATGCACAGCTTCCCTCGGTGATTTCATCTCGTGGCCAAACAGCCTGGAACCATTATTTACATATTTACCATTATTTACTGAAAAGAGCTTCATTAACTTTCTGGTTTACACAAACTGAGCACTTCAATGGCAGAATATTTGCAGACCAATATTTACTATCCAGGCATGCCATGCAAATCAGGTACTTTAAACTCCAACTTTAAAACTGGCAAAAGGATTCTAAGTTAGGGTTTTTTTTAAACTTGTGCAGTGTTTTCTCTTTTTGTCTACTTCTTCTCTTTTTTGTCTACTACTTCTTGCCCTCTCCCTTTTTTATTCTGTGACTGAGCCATTACTTTTCTGTTCCTGTTTCTGAAAGAAAGAACTTGTGCATGTACAGACGGAATATCCCTGTTCATGATTCAGTGAGAAGTTGCATTCTCAGAATCAGTTTTCCATGGAATACAATTTTCTCTTAGCTCATCTCTGAATCTGAAATCACACAAAAAACCAACAACAAACTCTTGAAGTCAGCTCACACCTGCTGAGGCTCACAAGGATTGCTGTAACCCCCTCAAGACAGAATCCCAAGGATCTATTGCCAACCCCAAATATTTCTGCTCCCCAAGGCCTCCAGCAGCTCCCAAGTCCCTACAGCACCAAATTTACAACAGCCACAAGTTAAGAATGCTTAAAGTCAAGAGACACTTTAACATCCATTGCTTTATGACTGCATTATGAATCACAGACCTTTAATAAGATGAAATAAAGAAGAAGGTTACCTGGGGTTAAAAGAATGACTGACATGGTGATGAGTGAACAAACAACCAGAATCACCAGCAGCGCAATTGCAATTCCCTTCCAGTTCCTCTGCGGAGGGCTGTTACTTCCAAGTTCCTACAGGAATGGAAAAAAGTGAAATAAAAGGAAAAGACCACGTTTCTCAAACATACATTTCCAGAACTATTAGCAACAGGAAAATTGCTCTGTGCAAGCTCATAATGTGCAGGGGAGGTGATCATGATCCCTCCCTTCTCCACAGCACACAGTCTCATCCAAAGGTGTACAACTCTCATGCTTTTTTAATAGATTTTTTTCCCTTTTCTTTAATATACATATGTAATTTTGTACCCCTAAGAGACAATCAAATGATGTTATGCAAGCTGCCCAAAATACAACTGGTGTTAAAATGTCCTGAGCATAAACTTCAGGACAATATCAACTAGCAGTTTATAAGATAATTACAGAAATGAAATGTAGCAATTTACTGTAATTCCACCTAACATGGTATGGACCATAAAGGTTTAAATACACATCCTTTTTAATGTACACTATTAAACTTATTTGTAATAGAAAACATTAGCAAAACTGCCTGAGGCTGCAACTATTCCATCTGAAGCTACAAGCTCTTTTTCTCTATGCAGTAGATCAACTGTAAACTGCTCCCCTCTTAGTTATAAAAAAACAACAGCAGCTTATAACAAATGTTAAATGAATGCTTCTGTAAGTACCAGTGCACTTAAGCCTCCACCCTCTGTGCTACACGTTTAACTCCTGCCAGGCACCATTTACATATTTTCAATCCTAGCCATGTATTGCCCACATTCATGGTACAGTTTGAGACCAAACAGCCCATAAACAGCTAACAACACAATGACAAAACTAGTGCAATTGTTTCTTACAACCCCAACCTTCCCTCACAGAAAACAGTATTTTTTCTATCTAGATTTGGCAAGCAGAAATGTTTCTCTACCACAATTACATGTGCCTTTAGTTACTATTAATTTTATTTAATTAACAACTATTATTAATAATAATTAATTAAATATCAATTAAATATTATTGGTTTTGTTATGGTAAATGCTTTAATTTTATTTTCCTATAATTACATGCTATGGGAGGACTGCAAAAAAAACCAAACCAAAACAACAAAAAAAAACCTCCTGCTATTTTTACAAGCTTCCAAAAGCATGGTAAATTTTTTTCACATTCACATTATTTCATTTTGTATTTCTGGGTTCTAATGAGTGTGAAATGAGTAAGTCTTAACAGAGAGTGGCAATTTTCTTGTGCCTTCTTGGCTCACATGCGCTACTTCAGCATCACACATCACCCACAGGAGCAATTGTGTCTTTGACTTTTTAATGTTGTTTTTTTAACTCCTTGCCAGTTCATTTCTACCTATAAAAGACACCTTCTCTCCCTGGTCCTCTTTTCCAGAAATTTAAAGGGGAATTGCCCAACACAGGCTCTAAGCAATACCACGAGGAATTATTACAGCTGTCCTCAGCACATCACAGCTCCCAGCAAGGAATGTCCCCACTTCTGCCCATTGGACACATCATGCTGCCCAGCCTTCCTGAGATTGCTCATTTTTGAGCTTTTTACTCTCCAGAGTGGCAGAGCAGCCATTCTGTCTCCTCAGGGCAGCCCATCCCATGGCTTCAGCACTCAGGGGGAAAATGGTGTAAACAGGAACTCCTGGCATCCATCCCCTTTCCTCCACCCCATTGCCCCTGCTTCCCAAACACTTTCAAGCCTGCCTGCTTCTCTCATTTTCCTTCCATCCTTATGAGGAGGAAGGAAATTGTGAAATACTAATTACCACAGCCTGTGTAGCCTTAGACACAGGTCTTCAATGCCTGCATGACTGCTTTGGGGATCCCTAGGTGATGAACATCACCCAGGTTATGAACCTTGGGTGGTTCCATCCTCTCTGGACAGCCCTGGCCATGGGACATTGGAGGGATCCACAGCCTTTCCACAAAAACACAGAATTTCTGCATCCTGCAGGTGAACTCAGATCCAAGCTATGATTTTCCCTTAAGTAAGAATCATTTTAATAGCACAGTCTAGGAAACACAAACTTATTCTAGAGCATCATAGTGTTAGCCTTATTTAAATGACATCTGGCAGAGTCCAGTTTAAGACAGGAGCTAGAAGCTCACAGAACCAAGTGCTGGTGAGAAAACTTTAGTTTCCCTGAGAGAATTGTAAAACCCTATTCCAAAGAACTGACTTAAAATGACAGAAGCTGGACAACTTGATGAATGTGCCAAAGCTTCTAAAAAATGCACCAAGTCCTTATTATTCACAAGGTTCTTCTCTTCAGACATGAATATTGTTCCGTTTCTAAAAATAAAGCTTCATTTTAAATACTTCTGCAAATCTGTGAAAGGAGAATACCAAAGAGATGAATCAAGCACTGAGCATATAAAGCTTAATGGTACCCACAGTGAGAAAGAAGAGAGTTTCCAGCTACCTGAAAACTTGGGGAATGGCATAAAAAGATGGATTTGTCTCAAATTAAGATATTTCGCTTTAATATTTGGATAAAAATTACAAATTTAATCAAATTATTATATTAGAAATTATTAAAGGTCATGATGATGTTTTGTTATTGAGTGAAAACATTCTTGTAAGACATTTATGAATTTACTGTACACAAACAATATTAGAAAACTGAAATATTAAAAATATTGATGAAATATGAAGAAAAATTGAAATTAAATTAAATTAAATATTAGAAAAATTACTATAATGAAGTTAATTCATAGCACAGTCTCTATCGAGGCCATCTCCAATTAACTTTTTTGATGCTAACCAATGCAACTCTTGGGCTGTAACCTTCAAAGTTTTAAAACAAGCTGCAGTCCTTCAACAATAAAAACATTTTTTAGCCTCTTGCTGCTTTGAAATGGCCATGAGCAAAAGGCAGTTAAAGAGATCTCTGGGCTGTGTATCAGTGGCAAGGCAGAAGCTGTGATTTCTGAGTGTGACAAGAAGATAGAGCCCTTCAGGAGGAAACATCACAGAGAGCCATACAAAGAGAAGCTTTTGACAACATGTAGTTTCCCCATAACTATCTGCTAACTGGCACATGACAACAATGCAGACACAGATGGAGATTTAAGGATTTAATCTCCTAAATAGGCTCTTTTATTAATGTGGTTTGAAAAAACACCAGCTCTTGAATATGGTGGTTTATATATAACACTACCTATAATGTTATTATAGATTTTACAGTCTAACTCTAATGAATCAGAAAATGGCTGCACAAAGAATAATACAATTGCAAGTTTTCTCATTATTTATAGCAGCTTTTACCCAAACCATTTAATTGCATTGTTGCCAAAAACAATCCTCAAGTAATACATATTTCTGAATGTAATTTGTGATTGAGTAATACCTTACTAAAACACAGCTACAAAGAGAAAAATGAAACACTTCTTGCACAAAATCCTTGTACACCGATGTTAGAGGTTCCAATGCATGCAACCAAAGGACAAACCCCAAAGTTTCTGCTCTGTGATTGTCTCTATTCAAACTTTGCTCCTTAGACCCCTAAAAGACTGGTCTCACAAAGCATGCACCATATGTGTGATACAGCACCACAGAGGCTGCAAATCCTGCAACCAAAAAAAAGGCTGAAGTAACAAAAAGAAAGCCTAAAGAAACCAAAAGAAAGTCTAAAGTAACCAAAAGGAAGGCTAAACCAAAAACCTGCAGGGACTGGGTGTGGGAGGTAGGACAGGTTGAGGCTGTCAGAGGACAAATGAGTCATTTCAACCCTTCTGCAGCCCTCTGTTCTAAATCCCACTCACCACTGCAAAACAAGGTATTTCACAGGGAAATGCTGAAAAAAATACATCCAGCAAATATGCAAAGCAAATATAATTTAGATAGGCTGAAGCATCTTTCTCTCTCCTTTTCTAGGCTGTTTTCTAGATATATAGTCCATCTCCAAACACAGTTCTCAGGCTGATGATGAACTGATTCACTACAGGCATGAAAATCTTTGAAGCAGCAGCAAGACATGGCTTTGAATACCACAAGCTATGGCACAGAATCATAAACAGTTTGGGTTGGAAGGGATCTTAAAGATCAGCTCAGTCCAAGCCCCATCTCCTTCCACTAGATCATCTTGGTCAAAGCCCATCCAGACTGGCAGGAAACCCACAGCTTCTCCCAGCAGCCTGTTCCAGATCCTCACAGTGAAGAATTTCTTTCTTATATCTGATGTAAGCCTGCCCTTTCAGTGTAAGGCCATTCTCCCTTGTCACTACAAGCCTTTGTAAAAAGTCCCTCTCCAACTCTCCTGTAACCCCTTTACAAGCTGCTCTAAAGTTTTCACAGTTTTCACTATCACAGGCTGAACAACCCCACCTGAACAGCCTGTTTGAACAGGAGAGGTGCTCCAGCCCTCTGAGCACCTTTGGGATCTCCTCTGACCTCCTTCCAACAGGGCCCACACCTTCTTACCCTGTAGGCCCCAAAGCTGGATCCAGCCCTGCAGGAGGGGTCTCCCCAGAGCAGGGTCGAGAGGAGAGTCCCCTCCCTGTCCTGCTGCCAAGAGGACATGGATGCAGCCCAGGATGCAGCCCAGGATGCTGCTGATCCCTGTCCTGCTGCCCCAGGGGATGGATGCAGCCCAGGATGCTGCTGATCCCTGCCCTGCAAGTGCACATTGCTGGGTCACACTGAGCCTTTCACTCTGCAGCACCCCCAAAGTCCTCCTACTCCTCAGGGCTGCTCCCAATCCATCCTCTGCCCGGCCTTTATTTGTGCTTGGAATTGCCACAACCCCCACGGAGGACTCTGCACTTGGCCTTGTTGAACTTGAACACAGGCTCATCTCTCAGGCCTGTCAGGGTCATGTGGGACAGTAACAAAAGCCTTGCACAAGTCCATGGCACTCTCTTTGCCCTGATACACCAATGCTGTAACTCTACAAGGCTGTAATCTCATTCAGCAATTCTGAGCTTTTGTTCTCTATTTTTAAATAAAATACAGATTCTGACACAGATGTTTTATATCTAGAATACCAAAACCATGACATTGCCTCCATAATGGTTGTATTACACCATACTCTAAAAAGAAGACCTAAGTTCCTATTACAACAGAAATAAAAACATGAAACTAAATTCAGCTAGATTTATTTCAAATGAAAATATTTTTTATCCCTTGACACAAAATTGCAAGCACATATTTTAAGTAGTATTGGGGATATTGATTTGAGAAAAAGAATCACTCAGAATCAAGAGACGTAGTAGAAGAATGCACAAAAAACTTTCAAATATTTCCATATTTCTACCTGAACAAACTTGCAATCTTTCTTGTAAGCAGCATAACCAGAAAAAAAATCACAGCTTCCTTCCTGAAGCTTATCGAGTCTCACAGTTTTATTGTTAATCAATGAGGATAAAAAGTCTTTAAGACATAATTTTTCCAGCAAGTGTGTACAACTAAGGTTGTTGTAAGAGAACAAAAGATCAGAAAATATTGGCATAGCATGCTGCATTAGTAAGTCAGGTTTCTGAATTATCCTAACAGCATTTTCTGGATTTCTTGGAAAACTCTTTGTGTAAAGCACAGCTCAATTTCCACCATGGAAATCATGCCAGAAGCAAGAGCAGAATGCCTGGTGGGAGCAGAAATGTGGGAGGGCACTGGGTAAAGCCTGAGGAGTTCTGAGTGCCTCTGCCAGGCTTTTCCAGAAGACATTGGGTAGTTAAAATGCAGCATCCCCTTTGGGAGAAGGAGTGAAACCCAAACTTTCAGAGACAAGCTAACCCTGACAAACCAACCTGCTTTTTCTCATAGAGCTTCTGCTCATGCTGCATCAACTCAGCTGATAAATGCAGGAAATATGCATTTCTCTATAATAAAGCTAAGAACAAGAATTCAAGCAGTTTTAACTATTTCTGCTGCGTTCAGCTCAAACTGAATGCAGAGATTCTACCACAATTTCTGCAGTCCAGAGTGAACTTTACCAAGCTGCCATGCCTGACAGTCCACGTGTGCAGATGCACACTGGTGTTTACCCCTGCACTGTGGTTATTTGGAGCACAAAACCCACCAGCAGTGTCTGGGGCTTGCCTGGTTTTGTGTTGAGGCAGGTGAAAGATCTTAGAGGAGCTTGATTTGGGCTGTAGCAGTTTCTGCCAGCACGGCATCTTCCGATGCTCTGAATAAATAATCTGCTTTCTTTTGTCTTTTTTTCTTTTTTTCTGTCACCAGGACAAAGCCAACAGAGAAAAGCACTAAGGAGAATCACAGCCCCCTCCTTATTTTGGCAAGAATTTCAGGGGCAAAGTGCATTAGAGTAGGAAAAGCAAACGTAATTTGCTTTGCAGTAGGAATGAGAATGAGTCTCACTCTGCAGCTCAGATGCAATCACAACAACATCACTTCATTAAACTCTTGCCATTTGCATTCCCCAAACATAAAGAAAAGGTGACAAAAGAAAAAATAGACTAATAATTTCATGTCACATTTCAGGTGTTTTAAAAGACAGACTCAATACACTTGTAATGGAAAGATTGCAGTCTTTCCACAGCTCTTTGTAGAGCTGGGCTTGCAACTGGTATTAAGTACTACCTGCCCTGGGTTTGCAGTGTGCTGTTTGAAGGGAAATTACCCCAGCAAGCCTTCTGATTTTGTGATTAAGTGATTGTGTCCATTCCATTCCAGCTGTTTTTGACTAATCCCACAGCCTAGATAGCAAGAGAGATTAAAAGACAGATCCACAAAGTGGCACAGGATAGTTCCAATCCATTTGCATAAGTACCTATCATTTTCATCCCTCATGTTCCTTTACAATCCTCTGTGTTACAAGATCCTGTTGCTACAGTTCTTGTCTCAATGATTATGGTCACACAATTGCTTTCCCCGGTCAATATCTTTATTCATGAAAACATTGGCACTTCTTTTCAGAGTCACTGTAAAATGCCACTTTCAGAGGAATTCAGGATTCTGTCAGCTCCATGGATAACTGGCATTTTAAAAAGAGAGCAGCTTGTTAGCAATTACCCTGCTCAGAGCAGGTGCAGGGTTTGGATATGGGAACAATCTCTCTTCATATTTTTATTTCTTTGGGCTGCTCTGGTAGAACAAAGCCATCCTTTTGCAGAGCCAAAGTGAAAACAAACTCAGACCAAAACAACCCCAAACTCACCCCTCCTCAGGAAAAATAAACTAAAACAAATGTGCACATACAAGTCATTCTGAGAAGTGTTGATCACTTGCACTGGTTAATAAAAATATTTTGTGCTTTCTTTCAGCTTGATCATTTTTGCTCTAAGTAGAGAGATCTAATTCAGTTCATGAATGGGCACTTGCAGGTCCAAGGTCTTTTCCTTGGACCTGCAAGTGCCCATTCATGAACTGGATTTTGGTTGTTTGGGGTATTTTGGAACAGCTTTGTCAATACCTTTAGTTCCAGCTACTCATAAAAAAAATACTAGAAACATTTATGGAATCTATTTAATGTATTATGGCCAGCATTAAGAATACATTCCACACCTTCCCACTCATTTTGCAGTGTACCTTGTAACACTTACTCAGAGAAAATGAGCTAGCTATTACACTAGACAAACAAGTAAAAGCTTAACTTCTAAAGCAGTCTGCTGAAACCCTTGTTCAAGGTCTAATCCCAGCAGATGAGTTTAAACCTCAGGTCATTATTCCTGCATGTAATAAATACAAAAGCAGAGATGGATCAGCACAACTGATCAAAAGAGAAGGGAAAATTTGTGCCCATCACTAACACAGTAGCATTCAAACAGGGAGGGGGGGGAAGTAAACCATCACAGTTCTCAATATTAAAGAAACTACAGAAAATGCAGGCCATGGAAATTACTGCCATAAGCACTGCTGAGGAGCTGAGGCACAGGGAGACTTGAATAAAGTAACAATGGATGACAGAAGAGGGTTTTATCTGAAAAAAACAGCAGTCACAATGTAGAGTGAAGCTGCAGCAGGCAAGGGAACTCCTCCTGCTTTTGCAAGCTGAGCTGAATGCGAGGCACTTCCATGAAGAGGAGCA
>JAHXMQ010012342.1:29589927-29602192 GCA_020466415.1 Ammodramus savannarum pratensis
TCCCTTTCCACCCTGTGCTCACAATCTTTTATAGTTTGTTTCTAACAAAGTTTTGGAAGTAAAAATACTGTACTCTTTCCTTCCAGTTCAGCAGAATCACTTGGAGAGCTGGGGGGAATAACAAAATTCTGACAAGACCTGAGGAAGCATCTTGAGGTGACAGGAGTACGGAGGGACATGAAAGCTACAGGAAGCCACCCATGGGGATCTCTGCAATTTCCTGAGGATAACAGCTAATGAACAACTGCTTTATTAAATAGGACTCCAACATGCACTGCAACGTGCCCTGTGTACTCAAAAACAAGCTGCTAGAAGTCAGAATCCAGACCTATATGGCCAACTAAACTTAATAACCTCATTAATAAGCTACAAAAGGAATTCTCCCAGATTCGTGCCATGCAAAATCTCAGCTCCAGACAGAAGGTTGTCCAGAGGAGTCTCACACTCCTTTGTGGGGCTGAGCTCACCAACAGCTCTGCTCTGACCTCAGGTTGTGTTCCTTGTGTCCTCACCAGACCAAAGCCCAATACTCACACCATGCCATGTGTTCTTTTCCTCACTCCAGTCTCATCTGGAAGCTAATGATTAGGAAAAGCCACCTCTGTAACTTGAAGACTGCCTGGGAGATTACAAGGAAATGAAGCAAGCAATTTCCAGTGAGCGAATGCACCATTCCTACAGGAAATCAACAGTTCCTTTGCCATAATTAAAGAAAATTCTTAGGAGTATTTCACTAAAGCAAGTAAGGCCAAGGACAGAAAAAGATGACAAAGCAGCAGGCATAAACATGAATTTATCCACGTTACTATGATGCAACACAAGAAGTCTGTATAAACACATAAATGGCACAGGCATTTATGGCCATAAAGATATTTTCACATATTTCTATTGATCCCAAGTCTAATGAAATGTCACAAGATAGTAAAATATGTCTTCCATTCTTATCACAATCCCCCAAGTAAAATAACATATCTCAAGAAAAAGGGACTTGAAAAATAAATTAATACAGGCTATCCATGTTGCATACCTATAGGCTTTTCTACAGATATAACAAAGTTGCTCCTGGAATTTGTACTTTTCATTGCTCAGAAACAAAGTTATACTTTGTCTGATTGCTTAAATAAAAAAGGCTTTAAAATGTATTTTTATTTCCGGCTATACTGGCAAGGTCCCATAAGAAATGATCTTTAAGACTGACATCAACAATTTCAGCATTAATAAACAGATCTGCTTGACAACACAACGCTGCAGTTCACTGAAGGTTAGATAAACAGCAAAAGTTACCAAACTGCAGCAATGTCATAAAGTCATATTCAGATCTGTGCCACATAATTTTACAATTTAAATTTAACACAGTGTTCCTGTTTTTAATGGTGCAAAACTGCCCTGGTGCATGACTTTCAAGTAAGCTCACTGTTAGAGCAGAAAGAACAAAATCAACTTTTGGAGTTTCTTACTGTTCAGCTATCTGTACATATTCTTAATTTTATGCATTTAACAGTCCTGGAGAATGGATCTGACAGAAACTATTTTAGATGAGTGAGATTAAATCAAGATTTATCAAACTATGAAATACATTTGCAAAGGTTATTTTGCAAATTTACATCAGGATTTTTCTATTTGTTTTCGGATTTACATATAAATTACATGCAAATAAAACAAGTAGTTTAAATCCAAATGTGCCTTAATGAGACAGTGCACATACATATGTACACATGCACATATCACTGAATATATGCAGAGATAAATATTATTGAAGTCAACATTCCAATAAACAAATAAAAATGTTAATTAACCAAGGAGTGCCAGTACCAGAAAAGGGAACACAAACACAATCTCTGTGTTTAGAGGGATCTAAGGCAGTACAAAGTTACATGAGTTTGCCAAGCACAGGAGAGAATGGTAAACCAGCAACTCTTTATGGAAATATTTGTCAACAAAAATTTAGCAAGCAAAATTACTCAGTCAGTATCACTGGACTCTAATTGGAAATTCATCATTTCATTTTTCCCAGTCTGCTTCACCATTAAATTACCTGTTTTTCCAGGAAATGGAATTCTATTTAAAGCACTAAAATAATATGATTCTATGATCAGAAATGAAGATATGGGTTTTTTTCCTGCACTTTTTTTAGGATAAAAAGACCAGAGAGGTGATCAGGAAATTGGTAGATGTAATACATTATGCTACATTATATAGAGTTAATATATATATATCTAATGACCCAGCAGAGCCAAGATCACATTTTGCTTTAAAACAGTCTAAGTTCTCACAGGAATAAGGACATCACATTTTTCCAACACTCATACACACATCTAGAGCTTATAAAAAAGCATTTATAGAAAGACAATGGCTCACAAAATCATCTCTTTACATACATTCCACTCAATTAAATAGCAAATTTAGTACTAGGAGGAAAAAAAAATCAGGAATTTCTTGGCTGTTTTATTGGATTCATTGATTTTTTTCAGTATTCTTCCAGATAATATAAAAATCCAGCTTTTCTTTCCCTGCAAAGTCATTTTAACCTGATGGCCAAACCTATCTGCATTAAACACCTCAAAGGCCCTTTATCCATTTTGTTTTTGTGGGAAATGTGAGCCACCCAAAAAGAGGCAAGGTGCTCCTATTGGCAACATTTTCCAGATGCTGCTTTTTACAGAAAAGCAAAGAAATGCACAGATCCACTAAGGACTACTCTAGCAAAGCCTGGACACTCTAAGGAGCAACTCAAATGAACCTTTGATTGTAATATAATAAATATAATAATTGCAATTATATCACAGTTTATTACAATAAACTGCAATATAATAATGGTGCCAAGAAAAACGGTGCTGTTGTCAAGCACTCTGTATATGCTTTAATATTTTTACTAATAAAGGTGAGAGCATATCACTCTCTTAGAAATTTTGGCAGAAATCCACCCAAACTAGGAGTTTTGACTCAGAGAAAGAAATGAATGGCACCTTTCATTTTCCCTAATGTCTTTTTTCTGTCTGATTCCAATGACAAATAAAGCAAGGATGAGCTCTTTAAAACACATCATATCTATTTCTTTTGGGTTCCTTGCCATTTAAAAGTTTGAAGAGTTATAACTAGAGTTCTGATAAACAGAGATAGAAGAGAAAGATCTTACCAAGGCAGAAGTGGGTACCTGCCTTTGGCAGAGCTGTTACACTAAACATGTAATAATTCATGATTTCATTCAATGATTTCATCATTGGATGACAAGTTCCAAGCAGCCCTGTCACTGAATTTTCCATTAATGCTCTGGAAGATCATTTGTTGTCTACAGATCCAGTACTCACAACAGGCACTCAGCTCAAAACCTCTCCTTGGCTCTGAGCTTTAATATAAGAGCCAAATAATCCCTTCAGATCCATTTCAACAGCTCCTACTGAAATGTCTGGAGGCAAATATTTGACTCAAATTAACGTGTTGGGCTATGAGACAGGCTGTACCACCATGGCTTTCTTTTATACAATAGGCCTTAAATAAAATGGATTCTTGTGATACTCCATAATTGCCAACATTAATAATTTAAAAAGTGTCAACCTTCATTTCCTTTTTCTAAATACTTGCTTAGCTTTTAACAAGAATGAATAAACATATTCAGTGTGCACTCAAAAACAAGCTGCCAGAAGTCAGAATCCAGACCTATATGGCCAACTAAACTTAATAACTTCATTAGTAAGCTACAAAAGGAATTCTCCCAGATTTGTGCCATGCAAAAATGGGTTCACAGGTAATCTTGAATGTTCATAAAATACAAACCACTTTCAAAGCAAAAACAGGAGAAAAAAAAAACCCAAATTAAAGCAAACAAACCACCCACAGAACAGAAGTCTGGATTTTATCACAGATAAGTGGCAGTGATTAACAAATGTATTTTCAAACTGATGGAAACTCGCCAAGAGTTTGGGTTTCAGCTAATTTACATAAAGGGAGCTGTAACAAAAGTGTTGGTGTAGTTAATACCTGACTTTTGCAGGAGAATTTCTTTCTTCACATTTTGTGTTGATTTGATACCTGTGGGGTTTCCTCCTGTTTTCTGCAGCTCATAGCACCGTATGCTCCTTATTCCCCCCTGAGTAACTGAATAATCTTCTACATCCCTGTCTCCTCAGTGTAAACAACTTATGAAATTTTCTGGAAGCAGCTACCATAAAACTCCTGAGATTGCAACTTTAGGCAGCTCTAGCTGTTCCCACTGGATCAAAATTTTGAGGAATATTACAATTGAAACCAGCAAAGCTGCTTGCAGCTGACCTGCCACACGCCAAGTGGCAAAGCCAGCAGCTGGCTGCAAGCCGCTCCTGTGATTTCTGGCTCAAGTGGCCCTTGGAGGAAACAGCTCCTCAATCACAGGGTGTGGAGATGTGCAGCCAAATCCCTGTGGCTCTTTCCTAGGCACAGGCTACTGAAAATAAAATAAAAACACCAAAACAGCACTAAAGTAGCTCTTCTGCAGCACCTTGAGTGGGAAAACAAAACCCAGCGACTGCACTGCATCTTTTCTGACTTCTGCACCTACTCAGTCAGAATACATGGAACAAAAAAAAACCAACCAAACAAAACCAAAACCCCAAGAGCAAAACAAACCAGAAGTGGCTCTGACAAAGCTGACTTGGACCCAAGTTGGCCTGATGGACCAGCTGGTGGAAAATCTGGTGTTTCCTCACCTCTGCCCTCAGTGTTCCTGCTCATCACAAGCCTTACAAATAACTCCATCACACTCTTAGCAACAGAGGACCCCAAAGCATTTTTCTCTGCACACTCTGCTCACCCAGACTTGATTGGAGGTTAATGGGGACAATTACAGGGTTTTTTTCTAATTTTGTCATGAAAACTAACATCAGTGAAAAGCTCAGCTTCTAAAACCCAATCAATCCTATTTGATGATGGAGCACTATTTCCATTAGTGCTTTCCACAGAAGCCTTTGAGAGCAAAAACCATCACTTTCCACATATTTGAAAGTGAAATAAAAATATTAATCTAATCAGTTCACAAAGACTACCTGTCTACAAGAGAATGTTCTGCAAAACAACATGATACTTTAATTACATGATGTTTCAGCACAATGCAACAATAGAAATTGAAGCAATACATCTTATAGGAAAAAAATTTGAAGGTTCTAATCCAATATAACAACTGCATATCTACATTGTTAAAACTGTTCTTAATTAAAATATATAAAAATAGTAGCTTATGTACCACAGTTGGAATGTAGCAAATGCTCTTCTGACCTAGGAAAAAAAGTTTTGGTAGTTTATTCAATTATTTCCCCTAGAAGGGGAGTATGCATGTATTATTCTATTTATACTTCATACTGCACACAGGATTTTGCAAAAGAGAAGTCTGACATTTTGACTTGATAATGTTATTACCTGTGTAATTTTATACTGAGCATTTGGGAGGAGTGTTTACTTCCTACTACATGAAGAAAACTGGATTGTTTTTTAAGAATGGAAAAATGAATAAAAATAGCAGACATCTGAAAACATCCACGAGGATAATGAAGAGTTTTGCAATGTACAACTGCAACAACAGTAATTGTATACATCAACTTCTGAAACAAGAAGCTACTAAAAATATACAAAATAATTCTTCTGGGTGCCCTTAACCAAGTGGGAATCAAAAAATTGCAGTTTATCCAAAAGCTGCCTCATTACCACTCACTATCTCACCCCAAGTACCACCCATCTCTGAATATATCTGCATCAGTAGCCAACACACTGCAAAGCACTGCAGTAAGAATGTTTTATTTTCTGTGTTTTATGCACTCCCTGTGGTGTTTAGTTGCATATTTAGGTAACCCTGCAAGTGAGCAACGAAAGAAACCCTTGGTGCTTTTCCAATAATTTATTTAAAAGCTGCAACTTCAAATATTTAAGCCAGAAAAGGGCATGAGATGTTTAACAAAAAAAAAATGAGACCATTCTGATTCTTCCAGCCACTCAGTAATTACTGCATTAATGTGAAAGTTACAAAGAAAAGAAAAACATATTATTGAGATTACAAGTGGAGCTATTGTTGCAGGACAGAGAAGAATTAAAACATTGCCTCAGCTACAGCCCCTTGGTGAGGAAGGGCCACAAACAACCCTTGGCAGGTCCCTTCATGAGCATGCACATCTCCCCAAGCCTCCCCTTGTGCTCCAAACTGAGGGTGCAATCAGGTGAGCTCTGACTGCAGCCAGGCTGATCTGCAGACTGCACTGGTAATTGGGCAGGTGAGTGAAAGAAGTCATCAGGACAACTAATTGTGGCTTAAATGTAGTTTCTGAAACCCTTGTCAGATAGGAGTGGAGGAAAAGTGGAAATTCACTCAGCTCAAACAGCACCAGTAACCATGAACAGCTCTACCTCCCCTGTGACCTCTTCCTTTTGTTCTTATGGAAAAAATAAATGATAATAAGGCCTCTCTCATCTCAGAGGAGAATATCTTCATGACCCACACCTGTCCTGCTGCCTGTACCTGAGCAGCCAGTCAATGAGAGCTAACCAAGGGCACATCTGGGTGCTGCCACATGGCACCAACACAAAAACGTGAATTTAAAGAAATAATGTCACACTTTCAATTATAGATCTGATTTTCAATCATACACCTTTTATGGGTCACTGTCTTCTGAGATTACGACAGTAATTTCCACACCTGAAAATTAGACTGATAATCACAGGATGGGTAAAACTTCATGAAGTCCTTTATCAGTTATAAGTGGCTCTGAACCTGGCTGCTGTTTAATGAACCAGAGATGATACAAGGTCAAAGGAGAATAAAATACTTGGAGTATGGAAAATTTCCATGCCAGAAGAACCATGATTATCTACAACTGAAGAGAGGCAAAATGTCACTATGAAGTGCATTTCAACTTTTTTTTTTTTTACTCTTATTTACAAGTTTCTCATCTTAATTGTCAGATTTCTGTCCACGTTTATATCCAAACTGGTACCAAGGTTTTCTTATACCAAAATAATGGAAAATTCAGGGAAGAAAAAAACCTTAGAAGACAAAACATACACTCATAAATTCAAAATTTTCTAAGACTGGCAAATTTAGGTGCCTAAAGCTTCAGAAAATCAGAGCATTTTAGAGAGTTTTCAGTAGACTGAGAACAGCAATCAGCTTGTGGTGTATTTCAGAGTAGTGTAAGTTTTTTGCTCTATCAGTGAGTGCTTGTCCATCTCAGCAGAATAAAACCAATAGAATAAAATTAACTTGGCACTATTTTAAGGGTTTTTGACTCATTTCCTATAACCTTCAGAAGGTTTTTCATTTTGTCATTTTGCCACAGAAGCAATCATCCAGAAGAAAGACTAAGGAACATCACAACCCTGGTCTACTCAATTCTTCACCAATGAGGCATTAAAAATGACCACCTGAGTTGCAATTACTACCAGGAGTTGTTAATAATTCTTATATTCATACATCTGTCTTGCTGCTTTACAATGCAATAACCATGTTCAGTCTTTAGGAGTAGCCACTCAAGCCTTTTGAAAGTTGCCAATAATGTCTTAAGACTTCTCTTCAAATTACTAAAATTCTTCCTACCACTCAATTCCTTAGAAATTAATTTTTTTAAAATCTGTTATTAAAACAGGAATAATTTGCAGAAAACATTGGCTATAGCAGGTGACTGAAATTTCATTCCCCTTCCCATTTTAGCCCATTATTCTACACTTACTCTTGGTTTTGTTACCCCTAATGCTGATAAAAGAGAGTTTAAATTATCTCCTTTTCTTCAAAAGCTCTACACTGCCTCTCACCTTTACCTGTCCACATTGTATAGACACTATAGAACTCTATCTCTTCCCTTCCACAATTCTCATTTTCTATGCATTGGAGTTTTACTATCTAGAGCTATAAGTAGCTCTGTTAACAACAGTGACCATTAAGAACTGGAAAGTTAAAGCCAAATCACTCTGCTTTAACAAATGCCTGTGGCCCTAAGAATAACTTCCAAGATTTCTAAACATATATAAGCACAAAGAGCTTTCTTTGAAAAGGATTGTATTAAAAAAAAAATAAAAATCACTCTATTTATGAGCAATGAAGAAAGCCCATCATGGGTCATTGCACCATTCACAAGGAAATATGTTGTACTAAAACTTTATTCACCACAATGAACATCTGCATAACTAAAATACAGCACAACTAACCTAGCAAGATGATCCTCCTTCACCTTCCCATAGCATCAACCAAAACTTCAAAATGGTAAAAAACAAGCAGCTTTAAAAAATGTAAATGAATTCTGCATTGACCTTGAGCAGATGCCACAGGTTGAAATCAAAGGTAAAAATTGCACCTGAAGACAAGTCATTAATTTGAAATGAATATTGCATATCAGTTTTGAGTGTGGACTCTGCTCTAATCTAATAAGGTTAGAATTCAAAGAAATTCTTCTCCAAAAAATAAGAGCTTCACAGAAACCTCAGAGGTGCATCATTTTGCAATCATAAAAGAGGGAAAAAATAATTCACGTTTATAGGCAATCAGCTCCTGATTTTGAGTGTGTACTCTCTGTTTGTACTGTAGGTACTTTGTAAGGGTTCACACATTCTGAATTAATCATGTGGAACCACGGATGGATCTCAGATCTGCTCTGAAGTCCTCAGCAGCTTCTCAGGGTGATGCTTTAAATAGCACCTAAATTAAGTCTCTTTATTTCAGTGGAGATGACTTATTTTAAATCGGTACCAAAAGCCCCACTCAAGTCCTAATCAAGTTGAAGTACTATGAAAAGCACTGCATTTTAATTTCCCTGCACTTCAGTAATTGCACACAGAACCATGCAAACCTGCCTTGCACCACCTGGACACTATACCTTCAAAAACAAAAAAGAAAGTCTACAAGCAAATGTGAGCATCAGTTCAAAACTGGTTTTGAGCTAACACAGAGATTTCTGGGTTGATTATCCCACTGTACAATCAGAGCAGATCTGCTTACCTGCCTGGAATCATTCCTTATTGACAGAGCTTAGAAGATTTAAAGAGGATCAGCCATCCTGCACATCTGGGAGCCAGTAATTAAGTCACAGCACAGGAAACTGAAGTGATGCAGGGATCCACAAAGAAATGAGATACAATTTCTCAAAGTTTCACAGGGCCCCAAAGCAGCCAGCAAGAGTTTTGTGCCCAAGTGGTGAATAAATGCTGATTTGTCCTGAAAATGGGCTCATGTGAAGAACTGCCACTCAGCTCAGAGATGAAAAGTGTCTTCTGACAGAGGAAAGTTCCCCAAATATATTTGGGTAATTTCATTTCTTCCACCAGAGGCACTATATTCTGTAATTTAGAGGATGTGACTTAATGGATTTATAAAATACATTTTGCATATCAAAGCATGTAAGTTCAAAATAAAACCCAAACAAAAAAACCCTTAAAATTGTGGATAAAAGCACTGAAACAGAAAATTAGTTTTGCAAGGATGCCATTTTGCTGAGAGGCTGAAATCCAGAGTTTTAATGTATATAGTAGTTTTTCTTACTAATCATTTTCCAATGCAAAATCAATTCTACTGTCAGTGCCTTCCAAGGGATGCCTCTAACTCCTCACACATGAATTTAAATCTCCCACACATCCAGCTTTCAGGGATGATAATCTTATTTTAGCAGAGTGGCTGGAGACATTGAGCCTACTCAGATGGGAATTCTCTAACTCCAGAAAGGAAGAAATCCCAGAGCTGCTTCCATCAGTGCATGTACTGTAGCAAGGCCATTTTGAGGGCAAAGCCTAATTATCATTTGGATACAGTTTTACCTTCAAAACCAAACATGAAAGTAGTAGTGTAATATGCCTCATTTCCCTTGTCTATTTTTTTCTATTTTAATTTTCTGATTTTAATGAACAAAGGCACTCCAGAAGCAGATTCCATATACATAAAAATAGACTTCAGTCTTCAAATATGACATTTTAATTAAAATATAACAGATCATTAAAAAAATTATTTCAACAGTTGAAAACACTGGAAATAGAATTATTTTAAAGCAATATAAAGGACAGAAGTAGTGGCCAAAGTTACTTTCATTCTCAAGAGGAAACTCACACTGTTTGTACAGTGAGTGGGGCACACAGTACATCATAATTACACCAACTCATTTTAAGCTGGACTGAGACAACTGAAACACAACAAAACCTTCAGTTCCCACAGCACAGGTTGGGCTGCATTATTGAAACAGCTGTGAAGGACTTTTGGAAGAAGGAAGATGACAGAAGATGGAGTTGTGGTGTTTTCCCTATTCCAGTCAGAGCATCATCCTGGACACAGCTTCCATGGAGTGTTCTCCATGCCTGGCTCAGAGCAGGGGCAGGAAACATTGCTCAGGAAAGTGAGGAGCCAAAGCTGCTTGGAGAGCAAGTTAGATAAGTCCCAGGGGCAAATCTGTGTTCTATGTTCTAACTCATAGTAAAACCTGTCCCAGTAACCCTTCACAAAAGTCACATCAGGGTGGGTGCTTGGAAGGGGTGTTGTGAATGGAGAGTTTCAGTGAGTTTCTCCACACAACAGACAGAACAAGTGAGGGGGGAAAAAAGGATATATAACAGGTCTTACAAAGGTTGAGCAAAGACTCAACCAGGTTACTACAGGAATTTGTTGCTGAGGAAAGCCTTTGAAGAGGGGCTGCAGCCAGAGGGGAGGCAGAGCCTGGGGGCTCATCCTGCAGGCTCTGCACTAACACAGCTGGGCAGCCCTGGATGGAACAGGAGCAAGGGCCTCTTATCAATGCAGAATGCCTTGTAAGCAGCAGTTTCCCCCTGGAAACTTCCCTATTTCTGCTCTTCCTGACAGAAAGCACTGCCTAGCAAGAAAAAACAGAACAGCAGCACTACAGAAACAGCAGGTGAGCTCTGCTGCCTTCCAGTCACTCCCACCACACAACCTCCAGAGGAGTGGATGGGGAAGGAGAGCCCTGTGCTTTCACAGCAGAGAATGAGGTGCACACATGCTGCATTTCATAAGGAGTCATGCAGGAAACCTCCAGCAGCTGACTTTCCTTTGATGTTCACCCAGAGATGGGGCAATTTCCATCATCTCTACACAGACACTGTCACCACTTCCAATCCCAAAGCTGTGTGTGCACTCAGCAGTCTAGCAGGAATGATACTTCATCTTCCCTAGAAGCTTTTAATGGAGGAAAGTCTCTTTTTTTGTCTTCTGCTCTTGATATCAGTAGCAGAAGAGACAATTCACAATTACAAATTTTCTTCTGCACTGCAGAAGAAGCCAGTAAAATTATCTCCTTAAATTTTCTTCTAAGCCAGTAAAATTATCTCCCTCATGTCATGCTCATTTGCACATCACTGAAGACAGGTTTGAGGGCTGTGTTTTATTGTACTTTCTCCCACTAAGGAAACTCTTTTTATAAATATTTCCTTAATTCCAATTTAACAAGAGGTACCATTACTCACCCACTCCACATCTATCATGGCATGCCTATCTGATATTTTTATTCTTCTTTTCCTCCATTAGTTCTGACCTAAAAGACACATTTTTCTTGGACTGTTGGTGACAGAGATAAGATAATATGAGGAGAACAGTCATGTATTGATTTCCAAACATTTGGAATTGCCAAGTTTGAAGGAAACTTTCTGGGTTCTGTCCATAGCCATGGTTTCCAGGGCAAACAGGTGCCCTAGAAGTCTGCCTTTGCTAGAGTACACAGCAAAATATTTTTCAGTGGCTGCACAGTGTCTCTTCAGCCTGCCAAATCCAGAGTTTTATTATTAGGCAGAAGGTAACAATTCACACTGCATTTCAAGTCTCAGTATTTGTTTGATGCCTCACTCTATTACTCAGAGGAGTTCTGATCTCTGTACTTCAGATGCCAACATGGATCAGAGCCAGCCTTAAAAATATGTAAATTTGAATTGCCAGAGAAGTAATGATTAATTAAATTCACAGGAAGTTGATTCAAAACATGTTTGAGGTAACATTAATTTTAAAAATGCCTCAGTTAGTATTCCACACACATGCTTAAGATTTTAAATATTGCCAAACATTAAGAAGATGACTTTTGAGAAGGATTATGAACAGTATGAGTTTTCACAACAGTCTCCCTTTCTGACTGCAGAAAAATGAGATATATAAGACTTTCTTTTTTTTTCTTTCTTTATTTCAGCATCTGGAAATGTTCTTGTAATTTTGTGAAAATAATTCTCTTTCTACCTTGTATCAGTACTTCATTTCAGGGTTAACAGCCACTTCTTTACAGAAAATAAATCCAAAAAGAGAGAGTAGAAGATTAGGGTTGGTCCTGCTTCAGAA
>JAHXMQ010012342.1:29622926-29652084 GCA_020466415.1 Ammodramus savannarum pratensis
CACTGAAAAACGTGTGTGGCTCAAGCTCCCCGAGATCACACACGTACGCAGAGCAGGTAACAGGTGTCACACACAATGATGCTCCTCAATTACCATCAGGAACATCTCACCAAAACCAGATCCTGCTCACCCCTGCCCCACAGAGCTCAGAGCAGAAGACAAGAACTGCAGTGAAGGTGGAAGACAAGCTTCAGGCTTTTTGTGCCAATCACCAGCATCAGTACAGGCTGAACTACATGGAAACAGTCACAGGCAAAGAGAAAGGGAGTAAAGGCCACATGTACTATCTGAAAGATGACACATCTGTGCCTTCCTCTAGAATCTGAATCCTGAACAATATTACAACCACCACAGGTAATATATTTTCCTATGAGCTTCTTGTGAAGCTGGTCACACAGTCAACAGATATTGCAAGCCTGTCATTGCCCTTGCTGGATCCAGCAAAGATACAGAGGGGCCTCTATAGGATGTAATGACAAGAATTTAAAAGTTTATGTTAATATTAAAACAATAACTCTTTATGAAATATTCATGGCATAGCAATATAACCTTATTTCACCACTACTATTGGCTTTTCTTACCTACTGCTTGTGACATTGTATTGAACCTTGTTGAAAGCACTAAGTTGGGTAAAGAGTCACAACAAAGCAAGGTAAAAGTTCCACCAGGCTGTTAAGCAGGAAAAATGCAAAGTCACTTTGGATTATGTACAACTGGATTTCTTATTTCAGCCTGAAGCCAGCTCTGCACACAAACAGGAGTGGGGGACATGAATTTGGCCACCTGACTGAATCTTTCCAGGACTGGAACTGTTGTGTGTATGTGATTAAGAGTTCAGGTTTCCTCCTGACCCCCCAAGCTCAAACTGCCCTGAGTGGGCAAGGGAGAGCCCTTTCACCTTGATAAAACCTCATTAAGGTGAATATTGCTCTGGACAGACACAGCCATCCATCAGTGTTCTTTCCACTACAAGATCAGTCTGGTTTTGGGAAAAGATCAAAAGCAATAAAGAAAGACATAAAAAAAAAAAAAAAAAAATTTGGCTTTAGTCACTGAAAAAACAAAACACAGATAATTGTCTTTTATTCAGATACTTTTAGAATGAGCCACTTGTCTGGTGACCACCAAAACTGGTCCTGAGACAGAAGAAGTCAACTCTTGAAATCAAGACAATCAAACAGTAGCCAGTTGTCCTTGGTTTTTTACTAAACGTGTCATTTAAATGCTTACCAAATAATGTCCCAATTTAGTACAACACAGCATCTGATTTGACCTTGCCTGTTTTAAGAAGAATAATGTAGTAGATTCTAAAATTATATACAGTAAAAAATCAAAAACAAAACAAACAAAATCCCAAAATCAAAACAAAAACAAATAAACCAAAAAAACCCACTTTTTTTCTGCTTTAAAATCAATTTCAAAAAGACATCAGGTTGGGAGAGTAAAAGAGGCTCAGGAGAAAATGATTATAAATTTCAAAGGTCTGTCTTCTGCACACACAAAGAACAGCGAGTAGCACCAGGTGGTGTAGATCATCTGGCTTCTTGTAAACAGACTGAAGCCTCACAAAGGTAATACCTAGAGGAATTATCTCAGTTTTTCATCTGCAAAGACAGAAACATTCATCACCTAGCAAGTCATTCAGGTACATTATATTTTTCAAATATGTTGTGTCCACTGACTACCAAACTGTTGTGCCTTTTAAAAAAGATCACTAAACATCATTGTCCAAGACCCCAAGACAGTTCTTAAGAGCTACAAGATGAAAAACACTCATTTTTGTCCTCTGAGGGGAACTGAAGGAGCCACATTAACTCCTGTCACAGTGCTGAGCACTTGGATAGAGCATTCCAGAAGTACAGATAATTTACAGCTATTTTCCTTTCTGCAGATATATCACCTGAACGTAAAACTGTAATTTTTGCAATAAATATGACTCATCATTCAGCAGCGAGGTGAGAATAAATCTGGCTAATTTATCAAACCCAATGCCAAAACATCATTAGCACTGTTAATGGAAGTTGTTATTGGATGCCTTGTCCCAGGGGAGCCTTGATCTAAAAGTACTATCAGAGGAAGTGTTGGATATGAAATTGTATCCAATTATTCATAAGGTGATGGCTGTGGATGCTTCAGTCAGTCAATCCAAGCTTTTATTTAACGTGGAGAATCCCAGCATTAGCCTGCTGTGATCTGAAATCCCATCTTGGGTCACAAGCCTATACATTGATCAGAAATGCTTCACCTTTGGTATGACTGCTCTCAGAAAAGTAAAACCAGACTTTGGAAGCAGGGAAGAGATTTACACTTAGAAGATCTTGGTACAACTCCTTATTTTTTCTAGGACTTTCTACTTCTCCACCAGAAAAGATGTGCTGGTTGTGCTGCTTCAGGAAACCCTTCTCAGAGCAGACATCTCCTTGTTATAAATAGGTCAATAAACTCCAGGTGTCAAATGCAGAGATACTACAAGTTCACACGAGCTCACTAACATGCAATGTGAAACGTGAGTACACACAGATGGATTTATTGAAGGCCCCAAGAAGGATGCATTGTCCATATGAGCAAGCCCATGAGAATGCTGAGGGGTGTGGAAAAGCAGAGTGAACATTTGAACCCCTTTTTTTCTTCCCCCCATGCTCACCCCATGCACACCAACTCTGCAACTGCAACCCTGAAAAGCCAACAAAAAGCTTTGAAACTGTAATATTCTGTGTCAGGATCACAGCCACATCCCAGTGCTGCACTAAGAATGGTTTCCTGCACAAACCTGAAGTCAGACACAGCCTCTGGTCCAGCCCTGCCCAGGGCTGAGCCTGTCCCATGGATCTTGGCTGCTGCAGAGGCTCACGGATGGACATCCACAGTCCTGGCCTCATTCTGCACTGAGCCCACTGCAGGATTCAGATCTCTGTGCTTATGGTGGCATTCAACCCATAGAAAGACTTGCTATCCACTAAAAGCAACATTTTGCATGCCATGCTGTTACATATTGCATGATGTCCCTGGCACCTAAGATAACAGGCTACCAAAGCTGATTCAACATCAACTTTAATCAAGAAAAGCAAGCCCAATCCAAATATTCAGCACTTCCCACCCACACTTCATTCAGCCAGGCCCACAGACAAACCAGTGGCTGCCACATCCACCACTGAGAGAGGCTGAAACTCCAGAGCACTCAGGCAGTCATATTTCTATATTTAGGATTAAACTCTTAATATTTAGTGTGCTTTAAATTGATATCTTACTGCTGTTCCTCATTACAACCTAAAAAAGCACTCAAACTGGTAATTTTTGTCATACAATATTAATCCTGCTTTGAAAAGATTTCCACCTCCAACAACAATTGCCAATTCAACACCTCTGAATTGAATATAAAGAAATAGAGATTGGTTAAGTTCAAGTACTTTTTATTACATCTAATAGCAGTATCCCTCTAAAGGAAAACAATGTCCTTGAAATTTATGAGCTCCATGAACCTCTGAGCCTATTTAAAATGATCTTCACTTTTCCATAAATTCTACTATTTAAGCACTGGAGGAAGTTACCCATCTATTTCAGATCATGTAACTTAGGCAATTAATTTATTCAAGAAGAATCAAATGGATTATTTTACCAGCATTACACGAAAATGTGCCATAGTGCATACATTTCTGAGCAGGGAGCAGAGCATAAATTTATTTAAATGAATGGGTTCAGTGATTCTGGACAGACTGAGCGTGCAGCCTGGCTGTGCTTGCAGGAGTGGGTACTGGGGCTGGCTAAAGCAGATCTGAGCCCAGCAGCTTCCACTGCTGCCGCTTTTCACCCAATGCCAGTGTGCCGAAGGAAAGCTCAGCTTTGGATGGATGTAGCAAAGAATGAAATCGTGAAATGCAGCTGCCCACGTCCTGCCAGCCCGTGCAGCGAGCCGGAGTTCCGAACCAAGCGCGGCGCGCACGGACAATGTGATGATGTGCAAAAACCCCTCCGCTGGAGCTCGCGGATTTTAAGGTGCCTTAAAGGGGGAGAGGGAGAGCTGAGCGCTGCCGGGGGGCTCTCCCGCCGGGTACCGAGGGCAGGAGCGATGCTCCGGCTCCGACGCGACCCCCGCCCGCCCCGGCTGCCGGCGGCTGCCCCGGGCACAGCCCCATCCCTCCCGGTGCCTTAGATCCGCCGCCCGGCAGCATCGGGCGCAGCGATCTGGTGATGAAAACTTCGATTTTGTGAGAATGACATCCAAGTTCGGCTGCTCCCCGGTACCATGCCTCACACGCCGCCCGAGACTCGAGGCGAGCCGGTGCCGAGAGAAACCGGTACCGAGAGCATCCCGCCAGCCCCAGCCCCGCCGGCCCACGGGGCGGCACCGCCGGGCCAAGGGACGTGACCGCCGCCCGGCCGCTGCCAAAATCCCCCCGGGGACCCTCCCCGGCCTCGGGGCCGCTCCGTGCCCGCCCCGAGCGGAGCGGGCGGCGATGAGGAGCGCCCCGCACCGCCAGCCAGCCCGGCCGCTCCCGCGGTGCCACCGCGGCTCCCCGCGGCCGGGGCAGCATCTCCCGCACCGAGCGGCTCCCCCGGCGCAACTCGCGGGGAAGCGGAGCGCAAACTACTGCGGGAGCCGCTGCTGACCGACATCCCAGCCCCGGCGCGGGTCCCGACCGGGCTGGGTCCCCTCCGGGAGGCCCCAGCGCATCCCCGAGGCAGCTCCGCGGGGCTCCCTGTTCCCCCCGGCCGAACCGCCCCGAGGGCGCCCGTGTCCCCCGTCTCCCTCCCGCACACTTTTCTCCAGCTCCACACAACTTCTCCGGGACGGCGGCCGCCCCCTCCCCGTCCATCCCGGTCCATCCCCGGCCCCTCGGCGCCTCCCGCTGCGGGTCGCACCTGGTCGGGCTGCGGCGGCGGCGGGTTCCCCCTGCCGCCCGGGTGCGCCGGCTGCTCCTTCATGGCTGTCATCGCAGGGGCTCGGCGCGGAGCCTCTCACTGCTGCTGCGGCCCCGGGCACCCCTCCCTCGGCGCCAGCCGCATGACACCAGCCTCCCCTGGAAGTGGCGCGGCGGAGGAGGAGGAGGAGGAGGAGAAAGAGGAGGACGGGCGGGGGGCGCGGAGCCGCCGCCGCGGCAGCGCCGCTACCGCAGTGCCCGGCGCGCCGGAGCTCAGGGGGCGCCCGGCCCCGCCGTGCCCCGCACCGGGGGCGGCCGCGCAGCAGCGCCGGGCACCGCGGCCGCGGAGCGCCCCGAGCGGGCACGCTGCGCCCGCCCGCCCCGCTCCCCCCGCTCCGCCCGTGTGGGCCGGCCCGCCGCCGCCAGCAGGTGTCACAGCCGCTCCCGCCGGCCCGGGAGAGACCATCCGCGCCCCCGCCACGGGGGCGTCGCTGCCGGCTGCGGCCGCGCCGCCGAGACCGCCCCGCGACCGCCCCGCCGGGACCGGCCCCGCCGCCGCTCCTGCCCGCTGGAAGCGGCTGGAAGCGGCAGAGGGGATAAAGGGGAGGAAAGGGTGAAGGGAACCCAGCTACGCTGCTCGCTTGCTGTAACGCTTCTGGTGCCAGGGAGCGCCGGACTCGCCGGCAGGGCAGGAGCGGTCCCGCCGCTGTCCAGCCCCGCCAGGCGTTTCAGCAGCCAGCGGCCAAAGGCGCATCCCCGGCTCTGCCGGAATGAATGTTGCCAGCCCCGGACCGGGAAGCTCCGCATGGGGCATCGCAACCTTGGTTTGCATCAAGACATTCATATTAGAGAGCCCAAGGAAAGGGGGTTCCAAGGACCGTTTTAGCTGAGCTCAGCACAGGAGGTCCTGATATGGAACTAGGAAAAACGGGAACATCAGGGAAGACCGTAGGGATCCAGTTTACCCTGTGTCCATATCATCAGGTAGCTTCAAGGGGTGTTCTATGTAAGGATGAATGAAGGAGACCATCTCCAGTTTGATTGTAACCATCAAGAAGTAAATGTTTGAAGTGTGAACACAGATGCTGACTCAAGGCATAGTGAACACAAGTCTTTGTAAGAGAAAAAAACCTCAAACCCAAGCAGGTGGAACACCCAAGCTTGGGCTGGGCTGCTTGGTAATTCTGGTTGGTTTCAAGCCCCAGCACTCAGGAGGATGCAGAACACAGGACTGTGTCCATGCAGGAGATGGAGCACTGGGATGGGAACGTCAGCCTGGGTCTCGGGAGGCTGAGAGGTAGAAGGAAAGCTGTCAGCACATAGTGAGAGAAGCTTTTGATCATTTTTAATATATTTTTCATCAAACCTTACAAGAAATGTCAATTCTGACTGACAGTGAGCATAACTAATAGCAGTGACAGAGATCTAAGATTTCAGCCTGTGGTGGGAACTGTTTCAAAAGGGACAGGAAGATGACATGGGACTGAGGAACTACACACCAGGCAGCCACAGAACAGAGAGAACTGAGCGTTTCCACCACCATTGCTGTGTTGACTTCTCCACCAGTCAAGAGGCATAAAAACTCAAGGAAATTAACTTTTCAAGAACCTAGACAAAAACTAGATGATGACTAATAGCCACCATTAATTTGTTAAGAGTTTATCATGTCAAACAAACCTAATTTCTTTATTTAACAGGCTAACAAGCCTGTCAGCAGGAGAGCAGTGAATGTCACCTAGACTCACAAGGGCTTCCAGCACTGTCTTCCAGGACAGTTTCATCTGGTAGAGAAAAATATCATCTAAGTAAAACTAAAATATCGACAAAACTATTTTTCCAGCATAATTTCCATTTGCTCCTGCCAGTACTGGCAGGGCAGATGTTGAATACAGGAGCCAAGGCCAGGGAATGCACAGCAGCACAGACATGTAGCAAGGAGAATCAGAAGTGTGGCAAGCACATGTTCTAAAGGAAAACAGAAAATAACCTGGATTAGTTAGTCTTAAGGAAAGAAAACTGGGAGCTGATAAGGAAACTATGTTCAAATGCTTAAAAAGTGCTATCAAAGAATGAAAATAATCTTGATTATTGTCTAAATGTCTCTCTGGAGAAATATGAGTATAATTGGTGATGCCTGGAGTAGGAGAACTGTCTAAATTAACTGACTCAATCTCTCTTTGTTGCTGACTTTATGATTTCTCTCCAGCAAAACACTGAGGGCCAACACAGCCCCCTGCATGAGCCCCAAGTACAAGATTTTTCTCACTGCACAGCTGTTTTCTCTCAGATCTGGAATCAGCATCAGAATCCTGAGTTCCTGTGCTTCTCTTGACACCATCTCTTCCCTTACATATCTATTTATCTCCCTTTTACATATCTATTTTCTCTCTTATAATTTCCCATCCCAGCTGCTCTCAGCCCTGTTCCTTTACTTCCTTGCCCTCTGCTGCTGTCTCATTTTATTTTAACATTTGCACCCTGCAAAGAAAAAGCAAAAAGGGCAGCAAAGGTGGCATCCTGTGCACTCCCATGCTTTACTTGCCCTGCTTTACTTCCACAGAGCAGCCTTCACTGCCTTCGTTTTGGCTGCATTCTGTTGGACCTGGGGTCTTGTCTGCTCTGAGCAATGTGTAACACAGGGAGACTCAGATTTTGCCTGTGGCCTCTAGGTGCTACAGTAATACAAATAATAACTCTTAGAAGCAGATATGTTCTGATTCATGCTGTTTATGGCACAGGTCTATTGCTACTCAGCTAATTATTGGGCCCTCATCAAAGCCGAAGAATTCTAATGATTTAGGGTTTGAATAGGCATGTTTCAATCAAAATTACTTTTAGCTTGTTTTCAATAAGACCCATTGTGATGGAGTTCCACTGTTAATCAAGAAGGAAAAAGACATCAGCAGTCATTTAGCTGAAGCTTGGTTATTCATCAACAATATATTCACTGTGAGGTTCTATCACTCTAATGGACTGAGATATGCAGCACAAGCTTCACAAAGGTTGTGCATGCTGGGTTGGGTTTTCATAAATCAATTAGAATTATGGGAAAAAAGTATTTTTGGGGAAAGACTTTGGGAATCAGCTATATACACAATGATTCTTATTTAAAGCTTCCTAAAACCAAGGCTAATACTCTTATTTACAGCACTCATTCTTACCTTTCATCAATAATTCTGACTGTTGGTTCATTGGTTTATAGCATTGATGCTTTGGTGATATTTAATTAATTCACCAGTTTTCACTAATGCCCACATCAATTTTTATTTAGGACTTTTTTTTTGCAAATTACTGCTTAAAAGTCATTTGACTGGGCTGTTTAAAGGAACAGACATTTTTCAGCCATCAATAGGACATATCATTGAATCTGGAGCCTGGTACTAAAACTGCTGCCATATGGGTGAGGCAATTAAGTTGTATGGTGTTTATGGTGGTCCTTGTACCATTTTCACCCAAACACCTCATGGTATCACCAGGGAAAGCACCTAAGCCTTGGGTAAAATAGCTGCAGAAAGCCATAGAATTATAGTCTGAATCAGTTCTTTTACATTAATCCACTTTTTAATGGCAATTTTATGTTACAGACTCTTTGCAACTTCCTCCATCTTCACACATGAGATTTGGGTGCATGACTCAAAACACAACATGATTATTTTATCTTCCACATAAGCTGAATATCAGCTCCATCAGAGCATTATCCAGTCATTGCATCTTGCAGCACACCATGACTCAACCACACATATGTTCTGTTGACACAGCAGACTAATGTGCAGTAAAAATTTTGGACAGAAAGCCAGGAAACTGTTTGAAGAGTAAAGGGGCCAGACATATGTGCAAAAAGAATACAGCACAGGCTGCCACATGCAAGGGGAATTGTCCCTTTTGTCCCTGAAGAAACCCTGGTGGGGTTTCACTTTCCTGGCCTGTCACCCTTCAAGTGATGTTGGGGCCCAGGTGCCAAAGGCTGCCCAGGTGTGCCAGGTGTTAATCCCTGCAGAGCCCTGGGACATGGGCTGGGAGCTGCAGGACAGACGGAAAACCTGGTGGTGATAAAGCCCTGGTGATGAAATTTCACTGCCCTGTGTCAGCAGATGCTGCTCTGCAGCAGCCACCACAAAGAACAACAGCATGACTGGCACAGAGCAGGTCCTGGCCCTTCCTCTGGCAGACAGCTTTGGGTTCTGCTGCTGCTCCAGTGATGGAGTTTCAAAGAACAAACCTGCACCAGTTTGGTTTTCTGTGTTTTATATGGCTCTCTTTACTGTGCAATTGCAGTGAAGGTGTAAATACTTCCTATTTATAAGCATTCCCATAAAAATAAGAAGCCACTTATACCCTTTACACCCAGCTGAGCCATTCCTACAAAGAGTGTCTGGGTTTTTTTTATGATCAAGTCAATTGGAAGAGCACCAAGTCAGGCAGAGTTCAAGAAGAGGACACATGGCACACCATCCACTCTTGGGGATGGTTCATCAAGGGCCAGGAGATGGATTTCATCATCCTTGTGGGTCCCTCCCCACCCAGCTGATTCTGTGATTCTGTCATTCTGTAGTTGAGATTAGGACTGCCAATCACATCTAGCCAAGATGTTCAGCACTCAGGCTCTGAAAACTGAGGAAAAAAGACTCTCATCACATCTCCCACAACCTCTGTGCAGTCCAGCTGATGACTTTATGAAAGCTGCAAGGTCATGAGAGCTTGTCGATAGCTTTTTCAAATCAAATCTTATGAATAAACTCTGATTATGGATCTCTGATTCATTTTAAAGCTCTGGCAACCAGGCTAAAAAAATCCTTGAAATTATAAAGGTGAATTTAAAAATCAAACAAATGTCACCAAAACTCAAGAAAAGTTAAGATGATTGTTCCTCACTTGTGTTTTAAGTGGATTTGTGGGCTTGCAAAAACTAAAGATAGTCCTCCAGAAGAAAACCACTCTGAGTCACATAAAGCTGAAAAACAGACAGATTGTGATTTTGTGCAGAATGCTTTTTAAATTATGACTTTAAATAACTGAATATTTGAACTTTGCTTCTTAAGAAATTCTTTGATAGAGGGAAAATTCCAGGCACCTTCTGCATTTAGAAACACATTTCATTCTAACACCTGCTTCAGTGAAAAGCTATTTTCTTTGTGAATAAATTGTACTCATGTTTTTCTCTCCTTGTCTTGTTTTAGATAAAACAATCAATGCAAACACTGAGTTAATACAAATAAATGCAAATATATTCCAGCAGGAAAGTTACAAGACTTATTAAAATACACATGCAAATATGTCAATGAAAGTACAGAGAACAAGACCAAGTAGACACAAAAATAACTCTCATTATCCAACAAACAGCATATTCTAACAATAGTTCAAAGTTCAAAGGGCAGGCCTGACCTACTCCAAAAGTCTCCATGGGCCAGCTCTATCCAAATGTATTAATGGAATTTAGATCCTAATGGCAGCTTCCAGCAAAAGATCCAGATCTCACAAGCAGTTCACTAACATGAAACAGCTATAATATAAATAATAATACAATATAAAACTACTCTTGCTAATCACTAAACTATTTTTACTCAAGAAAACAGCTATACAAATCATAGAATAGGCTGGGAAGAGGCAAGACTAGATCTTAGATTTTGAAACATGCATTTCCCATACTCTGACCATTGCACTGTATCTTTAATCTGGCAAAAGTTACTCTAAGAGCTCCTCAGCCATGAAAATCTGTTACAGCAGAGTTTGCATGTAAAAGCTTTCAGCTTACTTTGTAACCCTTAAGAAGACACACCTGAAACTGAGGGAGAAAACAGTACAATTTGTACTCAAGATCAGCCTGTACAGTGAAAAAAAATGAAGGTTCACACCTTTAAAATGCTCCTAATGAATATTTTTAGTAAAATATATGAATCCAGAAATAAAGTGTAACCATACATTTGCAGATCTGTCAACATTTTACAGATTAAATTCGGAATTCTCCTTTTAACCTATTAATATAGGTATACATCAGAAATGTGTCTAGAAAAAGCAAAAAGATCACTAGAGAAGCCTCATAGTTAAAACCACAAATGAGAGGCTGATTTCTTTTTCTCCTTGATGGTTGTCACACAGCTGTTCCTCGAAGAACTTCATCTGCATGGATATTCTGTGATAGCAAATGGAAGATCCCCTGTCAGTAGTGAACAAGTGGTAAAGAACTGAGATTAATATGCAGGCCCAGGTTATGAGCTAAATCACAGCTCACAAAAATGCAATTGTCCCATTCAGGAATCCAAGATCTTGCTGCTCCTGGAAGACTTTTCAGATTCACAGATATTTAACCATGAGGGGTGCAGGAAGCAAGTGGGATGTTAAACAGAGCCTCCACAGATTAGGCACTCACTACTAAAAATTACCCAGACTGAATGCTTAAATTAATTTCATGCAGAGAGAAAACATTCCAATTCCAATAGAAATTATCTTCTCTATTCTAAAGTCTTGTAAAAATCTATATAATTCCTCAGACTCTTTTGATCAAAATTCATTTTTGTAGGCTGATTTTCCTCTGAAGTATTTTCCATCCAGCTCCAATTCACTCTACAAGTAAACCAACAAGCCTCATGAAGCTGACAGGGATTAAACACCGAATTTCTATTGAATTGTTTTCCTTTGAAGCACAGATATGACTACATGCACTTACATTATGCTGAAAATTACAAAAATCTTCTAATATTGCACACTTTGGGTTTAAAAATGACAACTTCACTGGCCACCATAATTCTAGGATGCTTTAAAACACTGAGAGGAAACAGTGGAGAACAGCAGTGCTTGTTCTCTGTTCAAAATCCTTAATTCTGATTAGCAATCACTGGATAGAGCAGATCTTAGCTTGCCAAAAGACTTACGACTACATCAAAGGGAAGGAGAAGAGGTTTTGTGTAAAAATGGACAACTGAGCTTTTTTCTATGCTGTTAGTGCAATATGAAATGGGGCTGCCACAGAACTTTGTGCTAAGAGCCTGCTCATCACTGCAGATGTTACATAATGAAAGGCATCAGACAGTTGTACAGTAATACATGCATCCATTATCCAAGATTTGTGTAATACCTTTTCCTTCCCAAAGGATCTGAAAATGTTTTACAAACTGATATACAAATTATCCACACAGAAAGCTATTCATCCATCAAGGAAACACAACTACAGCCCAAGGCAAAGCAGAGCAACTATGTGAATACACACATCAAAAAAAAAACACTTTAGTAAATGAATGAAGTATTCTCCAGTCAAGACTGTGAGGAAAATATTAAGTATGCAATATGTGAGTATAAAAGAGGAGGAATTTTGCTTTTATAATGCAAATTCTTCAATAAAATACTGTAGAATCTCTCTTGGACATTGGCAATTGGACATTAAGTGAAATAAGCAAATATTTAAGAATATTAAATATAGCAGTAAGTTCTAAGAATAGTTTATTGCATGTCTTCCTTCATGTTTCCAAATACTGTTGCTACATTAAAAAAAAAATTTGTTGATGCAGTCTATCCCAGAAACAGAAGTATCTAGAAAAGAGAGGAATAATTAGGAGAAGACAGTACCTTACTCAGCAATAGTCTGCTCAATTCCTATCAGCACAAGTTAATGCAACAAGTGTTTCCAAAATAAAAAGCATCACCCCAAATGAACCCAGCATTTAGACTGAACTCTCATTTCAGTCCTCTTTGTGATTATGGTGACCAGACATTTCATTTGGATCTTATTGTGAGACTTTTCAGCTTGGCAGTCACTTCAGCACTTGTGCTCAATGAAGAAGGTGGCAGAGATACTCGAGGGTACTTGAAGTCATGGAGTGTGATTTGAGGCAAAAGAGAGCTCTTTCCCTTTCAGTACTGGCACCAAGAATCTCTAATTAGAAGCAAAGTGTGCAAGGAAAAATGCAGACAGTGGGAAAATAATCCAGCTGAAGACTTAGAGGGAGGCATTGAGAAGTGTTACAGAGAGTTTGGGATTATTTTTAACTGTGAGAACTGGGCACAAACCTCAGACTTCCCAAGTGTGCTGACAGTGTCCTCTCAGGAGACTTACCAGAACCACATATTGACACACAGATACTTTGATTCCAAATAAATACCTAAAACCCAGCCTCAGCACCATTACTCATCTGGGAGCTGCATTCAGAAACCCTCTTGAGGATTTCGACAGGCTATTGGGCAGGAGAGGCAGATAAAGAATTGCTGATGCTTCTAACCCTGGAGAATCCAGGAGGTTTGAGAAAAATAAAATGCTGTTAAGGAGAAGAACTATCCTTCACATTGCACCCCTAAGCTAGGCTGGTACAGTGAAAAAAATCACAGAGATGGGTAAAAAGGGGGATATTATGAAAGACTGAAACTCTCAGGCCAGCTATTTGCTTGGGAAATTAAAGCAGAATTATAGGAAAGGAAAAAGGGAACCTCCACTTAAGTATCTAAGGTAGTGATATGTAAATGTCATGAAAATGAGAAACAGCTGCAAGAGGTTGAAATTTTTGCACAAGGTCAGTAATAGAAGCAGCAGTAGAGCATTAATGGGATGTGCTGTGGAACTGGCATTTTGCTGTAAAAGGGCAATAAATTGTTCAAGAGGAGCAGGACAAGGGAAGGGGAGATGTTGCCTCTGTACCAATAACACTTCTGTTGGTTCTGAAGTCTGCAGCTCCACCAGCCAGAGGGAATTAATGTCTCCTTGAATGACTGCATAAAGATAAAAGGAGCCACGACCAGGGGTGCTGTACTGCAGGGAGTCATTCTTTCCCTCTTTAACCTTGAAAATCAAGCACAAGCCCCAGGCTCCACAAACATCCTGAGATTCATGTCTATGTATTGATGGGAGCAATGTGCAGATGCACCCTCAGGATGGATCAGGCAGCAGGAAGGATTTTTATTATACAGTTTATGTCAACTTTCTGAACACAACAGGGACTGTATTTTGTCTTCCAAAAGAAAGGAGAAACCACCAGGGAAATAGAAGGAACATAAAAGAGCTGGTTAAGAATCTGAAGTTGTAAAGTTATTCCAATGAGAAGATTAGGAAAAAAATGAGAGAAAGGTGAAAGGGAGAAGTCTTCTGCAAAAGCAAACTTCAAAAGAAGAAGGAGAAAAGGAATAAGGCTGATGTTTCCAATACTCCTGTCGCACAAAAAAACCCCAGAATCTAGATACTTAACAATATGCTCACAAATTATGAAGACCAGAACATGTAAATAAAAATATAAAGGAAATAAATAAATAGATAAATCAAAATCTCAATCAACTAATCAATCACACTCAGAAATATTTGAGGCTTCAGCCATCACTGAACTATTTAAGAAAAATCTCTGAGAAGTTCAAAAAGAAAGGGTAATTCTGGTGGATTGGAGAATGGCAAAAATTCTAAGGAAGAGGAGATTAAAGTACACCCAAGCAGCTTAGTTGTTAGGTCTCAGAAACCAAAAAAAATATATACCTAAAAAAACTTAGGTTTATACACAATGAGGTGATAAAAAAGCCAGCATTAATTTATCCTGAAAAGATAATATCCAGCCAGATAATATCTCGTTTCACTCAACCAACAAACTAGGCATAATCAGGACAAAGTGCTCCATGACTTCAAGAACAATACCACATGATTTTCTTATAAGAAAATTAGATTTAGATGAAATTATTGTTGCACAGCTATTTGACAAGCTGTGTGAAATGTCAGTTCTTAATACTGAATTGTCAAAAGGGGAAGTAGTTTCAATTAGGAACTCTCAGGGACTTTTCATGCAAGTCCATCACTATTCATCACTGTTTCAGCTCTTGGAGTGTTCTTACAGACAGTTAAGAACAGAATCAGAATTGGAAACAGGCTGTAGAAATGATCCAAAATCAACAATGTGAAACTCAATCAGGAAGTGTGTGAAGTGCTGCCCACACAGAGCTGAAATCTGAGCAGAAAAGCAACAGGAGGATGAGCTGCAGCCCAGAAGCAGCACAGCAACGTTGTCCCATGCTCCACCTTGCAGTGGGAATCATCAAATCATGGAATGTCCTGAGCTGGAAAGGAACAACAAGGATGGAGTCCAGGACCCATGAGCTAAACAGGACTCTGCAGCTGATGCTGCTACCCAAAAACCACTGCTCATTCCTGGGAGAGATGAAGAGCAGGGCTTATATACATGCCAGCAAAACCAATATTTGATCTGATTAATATTGATCTTGTGGGTCTGTTGTTAATTTTGGTCCCTCCACTACCAAAAAAAAAAAAAAGAAAAAGAAGAAAAAAAAAAGAAGGTGGGGAGCAACAAGAGGAGTAATTAAGGAAGTCTGAGGAGCAGTTAAAGAAATTTGATTTTTTTAATCAGGAGGAAACATGATTAGATTTAGCTTCCCTGATTCTGCTAAATCTCCCAGCATGTGAAAAAGTGTTAAAAGATAGTGGATACCTGGGTTTTTTCTAAAGCCTGTTCGGGAGCAAGACAAACATTTTCACTACAGAAACCACAGGAATGCTTCAGGAGCATGACTTTTCCTGATGATAAGGAATTTCCCTCATTACCAACTGGATCTGAATTGCCCAGGTGCTGCCAGAGGTGGTTTTCAGGCACTTCAGGGAAGGAGCAAGAGGAATTTGAGGATTTCATTTAAACCCCCAGTTTCCAGGTGCTTGGATTCCCTTCCCTTTCTGTCCCACACTCTACATGGCAGCAGGGCTCAGGCCTGAGTTCACTTTCCAGCCACCCAGACTGCTGTATAAATAAAACCAATGACACTTTACCACATACCTGAAATTAAGCACTCGCTTAAGTGCTTTGCTCAACAGCAATATACTTTAAGCACATATTTTAAAACTCTGCAAACTGTGTCTTTATGGCTTTCCAAAGTCATTACAATGGTGACATGGGTCTAAATTATTACTACACAGGAAGGTAACTGCCTTCTATAAGAAAGAGACCTGGAAAAGGAGAGAAGAATGCAAAAGAAGACTGCTAATCTTCATTTTCTACCTTCACATTATTTTCAGAGCAAATTGATGAAAATTATAGACTTCTGCATAGTCCTGTTTTTAGAGAAATCAGTTGTGATGCCCATTTTATCTTTAATCACATTCACCCAAATACAGGTGACTCAGACTGTAGCACTCCCATACACACATGGGAATTTAACAACAAGCTCTTTACCCCTGATCAAATCAGCTTTATGCAATGTACTCAAATGTAATTTTAAAGCAGAGTGAATGGGAGGACTTTCTAAAGATTGGATGGTTTTCAACCAAAAAGAACCCAAAAAACACTAGATGGTTGCCTCAATGCTACCAGCTATGACTGATCTCATAACAACTTTTGTTCAGAGAAGAAAAATAGCCGTGAGTCCACATGCTTTCATATTTTCTTGTCTAGATCCCTTTTCCACTCCTATGAAACATACCCTTAATTTGACTCTTGGTTTCACACACTGACAGATATTTCAGGTTAGCCAACATTTAGCTGTCTGATCAAAGGACCTTCAACAAAAGATAATCTCTGTGTTTGCTTATAGAGTAGCAGGTAAAAGACATTGCAGGACTGTAATTTACTATATTACCTGTCAGTATGAACAATTTTTTTTTAATTGCATACTTTATGGTATGCTTAAACTGTGTTTAATTACTTGCTGCAGAGTGAAATCTTCACAAGGTTATTCTGTACACCTTTCAACTTGACTTTATTTAAAGGAGATGTCTTATTATCTTCCTAATCTTGAAGCACAGTCTACCATGTGAAGAAAATCATATTTAAATACAAAGATTTAGACATTATTTTTCTGAAAATCTGTCACCATTGGATTTTCATGGAAAGAAAGATAGGAAGGGAAAGTCTTTATCTAAAAAACAGACTGTCAGAAAATTATTAGTAATTCTTAGTGTTCATACAGTCACTGTTAAAAGTGACATTATCAGTGACGTGTCATCAAGAAGAAGAATTGCAAAGCCACAAAGAAGACAAAGTAATTTGCAAAAGCACAGTAGCCATCACAATGATGCCAAGATAGCTTTAAATGATAGAAATTCTATGTATGTTTATGCACTAAAGAGTCTAAAAAAACACTGGGGTCAGGTCAAACTTTGACATAATTTTCACTACATTAATTATATTTAATGACTAAAAATCGGTGTTTTGATAACACATCCAAAATTATTTATTTCCCACTGAGGACTTGTCCTTGTTTATAATTTCTTGCCCTATAATTAAAACAAATAAATAAATAAATCACAGTTCTACCAGAACTCTCCACTGCTTCATTAAACATGAACAGCTTGAAATCACATTTTGGAGGTGGTTAATGAAATGGTGTCAACAGGGTTTAGACCACCTTTTCCAGCAGCCACAACATTCTGCAACATTTACCCCTTAAAGGGAAAGCAATAATTCTTAATAACTCAGGTTAATTTTGTTCCTAGGGTCTACTCTGGACAACAATCACCAAAGTTAAAGCCTTTTCCAGACTCCTGCATTTCTTCAGGGTAACTCAATCAGCTCCAGCCTCAGCCAGCGTAACTTGGGAAGCAACAGTCAAATATTCAGACACTAAAACAAAGAGAATCTCCAAATCCTGCCAAAAAAAGGTATTTTGAATCGGTGCTTAGGTCAGCTTTCAAATGCAGAATTGGGCACCTCATTACAGCAGACATTGTAAGCTATGAATGTTAATTGACTGAAACGACTCAGGTTAAAGGGGCCTCCAGCTCTCCCCAGGTTTTGGTAAACAATTCCCAGTTCCAAAGTGTGTTACTGAAGCGTTAACTTCAGTGCTTCATCTGGAACCACCTGACAAGAAGTACAGTGGCAAATGTGCAATATGTGGATTTTTAAAGCAGAATTATCAGTTTGAGGGGCTCAGCAGTCAGTAAGTCTGGGAGTTGGACCTGGCTTCCTGCCCTTGCAGCATTCACATCTCTGGGACACCAGGAGTGTTTCACATCCTCACATCCTGTTCCACCTCTACAACTATGGCCAAACAGACACCTAACCATTGATTTTCAGACCAAAAGACAGAATAGCTGTAAAGTTCTTTTGTCTCCCTAATCTCCACATAAAACAATCCACCCCTCGTAACAAAAATGGGAACAAAACATTCTGAATTTCCATCTTTTCCTCCTGTTAGTGCTCCTGAAAGAACACTACATTTATTAAATTTATTAAACAAGCTCTTTCTTAAGAGCTTGTCAAGTAGAGTAATAATCACATTAGAAAATAAGGCTGCAGACTTCAGGATCAATTGTTGAAGTTTTGTCCGTTTGTTGAAGTTTTGTTAGTCTGTTCTAGCATGACTTGTCTGCTAAGTTGGCCCTGTGGCACTAAAAGGTGCCACTAAATTTTTGCTACAGCTCAGTTGTTTCTCATTCCCAGAGAATAAAGAGAACCAGCTATGTTAGCACAAGATCTCTCCAGTGAATGGATGCTCCTGTTCATTTTATGGTGTTAAATATGCCAAATATTGAGCCTGCTTTGCTGTTCTCCTGCATTCTTTGCAGTAGTGACATCTCTGTAAAACAAGCAACATCCACATTTAGGGCAACTCTTCCTGTGAATTTTGTAAGGTGGAAACAAGGGGATAATCAAACCCACAACCTGAGGTTATTATTCTTCCTAAATTGCTCTATTAACTTCTAGCTTCTTTCTATCCTTGAAAATTATTGCTTGCTGGTGGAGAAGTCTATTTCAAATGAAAAAAAAAGGAGAACAAAAGAGAAGCAATCCAATCTTTTGGTAGCATGTAAACAATATCAGTTACTTTATATTTCCATATAAAGATCTGATTAGCATAGCTCAGTCTTTATAAAAGATACTGGGGAAACCAGCACCTACCACAAGAAAAACAGGAAATCCTAATAGCAAGAGTAGCTACCCACTTGTTGTACAGGATGTATTATAGGGTGTAAAAAGGGGAACATTTATTTTCTAAGCAAATTCCAAACCAAAAGGCAACAGAAAAGCAGTATTATGTGGATGAAGCCTTTCCACACCATTGTAAAAAATAGATTATATCAGCTCACTGAGAGCAGCCACAATGTATGGCCATAGAGCAATAATGATATGGTGTAGGTAAACCCAACCCTCCATGAAAGATGCATGCCATGGACTTTCATCTATGGGAAAAGCAACGTGTAACAAACATATTGAATGCATAAATCTCCAAAGACCCTGAAAATTTGGAAAGCATCAGCAGAGGCAATGTGTAAAACAATGAAATAATGAGTCCAAATGAGTCACCCATCACAACAATGCATTAAATCCTAAGAAAGGGTGACAGCGCCAAAATACTTTATTTGACAGCAATTCTGACTTCCTAAAGAAGATTTAATAAATGGCCACTTGACAATAAGATTAAATTAGTTCCATGCACCACAAGCTTTAAACAATCCTGCCAAAAATCACAAGTTTCCAGCACTACTGCAGGAGGGAATACCTGTAGGGATGTGTATGTTGAGCAGTGTATTTCTGCCCTGACTTTATTGGAAACACTCTCTGTGGACATCATTATGGACAAAGTTGTGTTACACATCAGTCCATGAAATGGGGTGGGGTTTAACCTTCCTTTCAGTTCTGAAAAGAAGGTTAACAGTCCCACATTTTCATGGCCAGTCTCACCAGACTGAAGCAAAACAGAGGAAAGAGAAATTGGAGGCTAGAACATGAGTTAAACAATGTATCTGATGAGCTGTGATTTCATTTCAAAGTACTGACAATAGTGGACTTCTGATCAATGAAGCTACTGCAGGAAATCAGCCTGAAACTTCCACTGTTGGCACAAAAAGCTAACAGAGCCTGTCTGCAGCCAAGATAAAAGAATTCTGCATTTATTTATAGTGACTCTTAAATTAGTTACTGAATGCTCAAATCATGCGAAAAGAAATAAAAATATGCATTTGGTTTTCTTGCTCTAAGGCCTGAAGGTACAGAATGTCACATGGGATAGATGTGATGTCCATCCTATAGACATGCAGGTAGATTTCCTTCTATGAAATAAATTGCTCTGTTTCATTGCTCTAAACCAACACATGCATTCCAAGATTTTATAGCAATGGGCAAAACCCACCATCAATAGAACCAGATTGTATAAGAAGTAATTTCTGAGTGTTTTTAGACTAAAAGAGTAAAAAAAATGTATTCACTTCTTGAGATACAACTAAAACTATTTGTAAAATATTTGTTGCATCTGTGCTGTATCAGTGAAATTACAGGTTCACAGGTAAATTTGTCACAGATGGCAAACCTCATTCCCCTCAGAGGAGATCTCAGGTAATCACACCAAAATAACAAAATAGAGTAGAAAAGGCCACACCTTGACCACTGTAGGTCTGAGAATGATGCAAATGATGAAAGGGCCTGAGCTGAATAAACATTGTGCAATTTGTGCATCAACTCAGAGTGGTCATTTCAGACCTTTGCTTTCTCTTTTACTGTGACTGAGCCCTCCAGGACTCATGGCACTCCTACATATAGGGGCCATTTATTAAAAAGAAAAGAAAAGTAACTATTTCCCCTAAATTACTGCTTGGTCATAAACACACTGCAGTTCTTCAACAGAATTTAATGTTCTTATTAAAGTTACAGGAAATGGCTAATTGTGTGGGTAATATTTTTAGTTGTGTTTCTTTAAATACTGTTCAGTATTTATCTCCAGATGGGTTAGGCAAGCACATAAACAATCCACAGTAATTTATATCACCCCAATGTGAAAAGAAAGAAGACATCAGAGATGTCAGGGATTTTTAGAATTTTAGAATTTTTAGAACCAAGGTTTTAATACCAGGTGCACCATGAAAATTCCAACATTTTACAAAAGAGGGTAACATGAGGTAATAGAGATGGGTATAAAGCTCACCCTCCTGTCTGCATCTTTTGTGCTGAGAGAGTTTCAATCATATTTACTGTAATGGGCTTCAAACTTCATTTTAAAAATTGCCAAAATCTCTTTTGGTTTTGAAATTAATTTGCCACTCACAGTTCTTCCTAGAAACATGTAGATCTTTCCCCAAGATTTTGTCAAGCTAATGGAAAAATAGAGATCTCTCATTAAAAAAAATAACTTAAAAGAATGAAAAGATGCAATCTCACTATGATTTTTAAAGTCAGGAACATAATGGGACTCTCTAAGTGTACAACCAAAAAATGAGCTAAATCAGTCAAAATAAAACATTATCTTAGCAATTTATTTTTACTTAACTGGAACAAATAATTACATTTGAGAAAAAATACCTCTAGAATTGTTACAGAAAATGACATATTCCTATAAAAATCATTTGGTTCCAACAAAACTGCCTTTTCTTATTAAAAATTGCCATTTGGAAACATTTCACTCAATTATTCCTAGTTCAAAACCAGCAGCCTCTACTTAAGTATCTCCTGAATGTTTACTTATTGAGCTAAGGGACAATTTCACTGATCAAAGTTTATCCTGGGGATATTCCAAAGAAAATAAACAGGGAATTAATTTATCATGCTGTTTATAATGACAAAGTGTTGGTATTTGTGCCAATATCACCTGTACATTTCTAGATACAGCAGCTTAGTTACAGCTAACAAATATTGAAAATATGCCACTGATCAATCTTAGATATCTTCCATTGGTAGAAACCCTTTATTCTCTGATTAAAGGAAAGCCTTATAGCATTGCACTTGCTGAAAGCAACTGCCTACTTAAACTATTCTCAAACTTATTCAATATCCTTTATTATTAGGAACTCATTATGGAAACTATTCCACAAAGTTTAAAACTTCTTTAATGTTTAATTGCATTTTTGATCATTAATTACATCTACAGATAGACAGAACTTTTTAAATCTTAATTTTCTCATTTAAGTTTGAAATAGAGTTTGCTACCCAATAAATTTTATTTTAGTGCAAAGACATGGCCTATGTATTGATGAACCTTTTAGAAGAAACCCACAGCTCAATCAGAATAAAATTCTATTTATCTACCATTTCATAATACGAGAATGAAAAAGTCATCTTTGCAGCTGAAATTTTGAGTTCACTGGAAACCATCTTTAAGATTTATTATTTATACATTTTATAATAGAAACTATGACATGAAGACTTTTTATTTAGAAATATCTGCTACAGAAGAACAGCCATTGCTAGTGAAAGGAGAGAAGTTCTTGTCCTTTATGTTCACTACAAAAATAAGAGTTAGGGGTGGCGTAGACATCTTTTATGAAAAATCCTTTCCTTAGGATTTTTCCTCCTGAGAAGCTGAGAGGCCTCAGGAACAAAATGCAAACAATGATTATCTGCTGCTGTGGAATGCAACAGGTGGATCTTTGATTGGCCCATGTTAGATGCTTATAATTAATGGCCAATCACAGTCAGTTGGCTCAGACAGAGAGATTGAGACAGAGCTTTTGTTATTCATTCCTTTTTATTCTATTCTTAGCTAGCCTTCTGATTAAATCCTTTCTTCTATACTTTTAGTATAGTTTTATTATAATATATATCATAAAATAATAAATCAAGCCTTCTGAAACATGGAGTCAGATCCTCATCTCTTCCCTCATCCCCAGACCCCTGTGAACACCGTCACAAAGGGGTACAAAGCAAACATTGGCAAATGAGTGATGGTTGGGATTGATGATCTTGGAGGCTTTTTCCAAAATTAACAGCTCCATGATCCAGGGATATCTCATGGTTTGTGAGCCAGCAGCCCCTGGTGCAGAGTCCTCCCACCCCAGGTCCTGTGGGGCTCCTTTCCAGCCCTGGGAAGGTTTGTACAGGGCTCACTGATGGCAGAGCACCAGCACCCCACATCTCCCGGGCTGAAATCACCACCCTTCTCTTCTGGCCTAAATTATCTGAGCTGTGTCTCCACAGACAGGCTGGGACTGAAGAAAAATGATCCTGATGAGGCTGGGTCCTGGCAGGGTGAGAGCCTGGCTGATCTGAGGAGCCCTCTGCTCACAGACACATAACTCACTCTGCCATGGACCTTCTAAACCACAATGTGGGAAACCTTCTGACACAACAAACAGCATTCTGTTCAATTCAGCAACAATAAAAAAAGTTTTTTTTTTTCTTTTCAAGTAAAATTTACCACAGACCCCTTTTTTAACCAGCATCACTCCTAAGAAACTTTCCTTCTTCGTTTCTTTTTCTTTCTTACCTCTCTCTTTCAAATGTAATTTGAATTATCCTGTCTGATACTATTAGTTATGTTCCTTTACTTGAATAACTGTTATTTTCCAATATGGCTTATTTATGAACTTTAGGCTTATAAACAACATACCTGAAAATATCAAAAGTCACATGACCTTAAATATGATATTTTTAAAAATGTAATTAACAAATACTATTTTTGACAGAAGCTGTTCTATTAAACTTAGATGATATCTGAAAGGTTCAGGTGTAAGAAGGTTAGCTGGAAGTAGCTGGAGAAAAAGTGGGACCAAGTTGCCCATAATATTTCTAGAGATGGAAGAGGTGATGATCAGGCAGCCAGTTGTGTATATCCCATTCCTGTGGTTATGACAGAAAAGAAATAAAAGAAAGAAATAAAGGCTTCATGCATTCCTAAAGAAGGAAAATTATAAATAATTGGATGATGCATTAAAATAACATTACTGAGGGATGCTCAGTACTCAGTACTCAGAAGTACACAGCTCTGCTGTGTGTGCTTGCTTTTCATGTGCCTATTTAGGTGCCACAAAGTGATGTAAGGTTTAAAGATGGATATTGTATTTACATTTGCACTGTGGAGGTTTTTTCATTGTTCTTAGTCCTACCCAACTGTAGCATTATTTTCAGTGTTCCTGCTACAGTTAGGCTATGAAGATAGAAGACTCTGGAATAATAAAAATATTATTCACTAAATATTCCTCTGGCTGTTGCTTTACTACTTTAAAAAAAAGAGAAAATTTCCATAGTTAACTCCAAGGGACTCCATTCTGTGGCATCTATAAATACAAAAATATTTTGTCCATTTTTACCAAAATGTATTTGGGAAAACAGCTGCCTTAAGTCAGGCAAGCATAGACTTCATTTTTGACATGAATTAATCCAAAGCCAGACAATTATTTTAGATAACAGCATTAAAAAATTGTTCAGGATTCAATAAAAATAACATAAACAGACCATTTTTGATTTGTAGCATCAAGAATATTTCTGTGACACATATTTAATTCCCTATGTTGTGTGCAAAACCCCCATGGCTGATAAGCAAAATTAAGGCAGCCATGTACGTCTTAGTCACAAGCTTTTCCTCCTGCTAGGAGTACCTCTAAGAACATTTACTTATCAAGAAGTTTTTAGGCAATTTGACTTATTTTGGCAAGTCTGTTACTTTCAGATATTTTTTTGTAGCATCAGAGCTCAGACAGCTCAAACTTACTGTATTTTAACAGAAATATTAAATGGTTCACAAAAACCTGTGCTGAACCCCTCTTGCTCCTGTGTCTGCAGAACCAGGGCTGCCCTTGTTTCCTTCCTTCTCACCCCATAAGCTGAGGACTCTCAGAGGCTGGGATTTATGCACCCAGCCCTCCCCCTGTACCCTGATTTCACTCCTTTTATGAATCCTGTGCGTTGTTTTTCCCTGACCTCTCTTTTCAAGGGAGGAAGGATTGCTTATCAACAGCTTCCACACTGCTGATCTCTGTCTCACACCACCCCTAGCATTTATCCACAGCTTTAAACCAGAGAGTTTCCAGCTGCTGCAGCAGCACTTTGTCCTAAAGAAATAAACAATCTGTTTTCAAACCCAGCCATGGCTGGGACCTGTCCTGACTGACAAACAGCATTTCCTTGGAGGTGGCATCTGACAATTAAACAGGGCTAATTTCTGAAGATCCTACTTCATTAAGGATTATTAAGAGATTAACATTTAATCCATTCTAGTACATTAATGATGAGGGTGTGGATAAAATATTGAATCTCATTCCTTTGGGTAGAATTCTCTTTCAGTACTTGGGGAGAATAATTGCTGGTAGAAGGGGTGGGTTAATGGTGCACCTGTCAGCTATTTGTTTAGTTTTCAATATAAAACAAAACAACAAAAAATCAGACTCAACTGAGTAAGAAGCCTAGAGTTTATGAACAGAAAAAAACCTTCAAAGGTTGCTGATCTTTCTCACACTTCAGTGTTTGTGGAGATTTTGAATCCTCAGATGATCTTCCTGCCTTTCCTTAGGAGCATACCCTATCTCTAACATAACTAGTGATTTGGCTATTGAAAAACATCTTCCCTTGGTTTTGAGTTTAAACGTGACAGGTTAGGCATTGAAAAATACTGTTTTGAATAAGTTTTGCTGTTTGCCTTGTGAAACTAAGAAGAAATACTGAAGTAATGCTTGTGCCCTTGATTCTTTTAAAAATGAGGCTTTAAGGGAAGAATAACGTGAGTTGGATCCTTTCCAATGGTCTTGTTCAGCATTTTGGCACACAGAGATAACACTTTAAAGAGAGGAAGCAATGGTAATGATTCCATTTGCTGAGGAATCTCAATGTTATGTGAAAGCATGACTCCTGTCTTGGTAAATACACTCTGATCACGATTCCGTGCTCACACCCAGCACTTCTGTAGTTATGCTTTGCTTTAATCCTCCTCTCCAGAATTGTTCCACGGCCATTCCTGCCTATCCATCCTCCTTATTTTAAATAACATGCAGTACAAGATGAAACAAGCCCAGATGACTGTAATAAACCCCAAGTGGATGCTAAATAAATATCCTGTATTCAGAGCAATGCAGGTGCACTGGATCAGGACACAGTGTGACAGAGGCAGTGCAAGCAGCAGTGCCTGTGAAAACCTTCTGGCATGGCCCTCAACCTTCAATGGTTCATCTGTGATGAAATCCAGGAGCTCCAGGCACCTGTACAGACACAGATTAAATCTGTACCACCCTATCTTCATTACTGATACCCTCCTAATTGGGTTGTGTCACTGCTGTGCCTTCCATTTCTACATCATTTGTGTGAGTCAATGCCTTGGGATGCTTCTCACAGGAAGGGCAGGCAGGAGGGAAGGAATCCCAGCCCTTCTCATTAAGAATTAGGTGTAATTTGGTTATTTAGCCGGGGGGAGAGGAGACTCAGGGGACACCTCACTGTTCTCCACTTGGCAGGAGGCTGTGGCAAGGTGGGGATTGGTCTCTGCTCCCAAGGGGACAGAGAAGGGGCAAAAGGAAACAGCCCCAGGCAGTGCCAGGTTGGGGTTGGGTTGGATACTAGGGGAAATTTATTCACTGAAAGGGTTGCCAGGCATTGGAACAGGGCAGGGTGGAATCAGCATCTCTGGAGGTATTGGAAATGTGCAGATGTGGTGCGTGGGACACAGATGGTGGTGGAATATTGGACTTGATGATCTTAGAGACCCTTTCCAGCCTAAACAAATCCATGATGGTATTGTAGAGTACTATCAGCAAGAGTCATTAATGAGTCCATTCACAATCCAATTTCTTGATCTGTAAGGTTTGTGTTGCATTCTAATATAATAATTCTCTTTTCCTTGGTTCCTGGCCACCAGTAATTATTAGTGCCCAGTTTGTCACCAGAGTTGGGTTTCAGCCACAAACTTTCACTGCTAATGTGCCAGATCCTGAGAATTGGGAACCCATTTAAAACTCCAAGTCAAATGTAGCAAGTGGGGAATGCCAAAGCTGGTACCAAAGTACTTCAGACACAAAACAATTCAATGCAATGTTACCTTAATTAAATTTAGGAAGACTTTTAGTATGTTTTAATGTTTTTAATACATTAATACACATATCTACAACTGGAAACTCAGTGGACAAGACAGAAGATTTGCAGAAATCCAGGAAAAAGGGAAGGAAAGCTTCCTTTAAAATACAAAAGCAGAGTGGCTATTCCTGTGTTCCAAGGACTAACAGTTGGACACTGGAAAATGACAAAAAATATTTATTATTCAAACTTAATGCCAAATTCATTTTTTTCCCCAATATAATTTGCATTTTTAGTAAGCCAATCAGGTGATTTTTGATACAAAGATGATTGTATGATGAATAATAAAAATGCTCCATTTTAGCCAGAAATACAAGGAGGCATTTGAAAAACTGAGTCTCAAGAATACTGAGCAGACCATCTTCACACAAATGTACCCCTTGAGCTGCTGCTCCTATTTCAATAGGGAAGGAATATTATCCCTCTTCAAGTATTAGAAAAGGTGTAGGAGTAGAGAAGGAGCAGGAAAGAGACCTTTCAAATGAGAGCACTCTCAGTGAGTCACTGCTGTGGTGAGGGGTAGAAAATATCTTCTCCTTTTCAAAGACTTCAGAAAGGCATTTGTGTGTTCTGGGTCCATTTATCTGCTTGTGGGATCCAGGGAAAGATGAGAAGTTGTGGGGAAAGAAAAATTGATGGACTTTCAGGGCCTTTTCTTACCACCCACTCTCACACAGCTCACAATAAGTAGAACATTCTTTATTACATGCTCTTCCTATCTATTTTGCCAGTGCCAGCTAATAAACCTCAGTCATTTTCCCAGCTGACTACCTGGCAAGATGGAGAACAGTAAAAGCCTGCACAGCCACTGTCAGACTGACTGAATAGGTGGGAAAATGGTAATGTTTTTTTGTCAGAACTGAATTTAGGCCTCTAGCAAATCTGAAACCTCAGGTGAGATGCTGGATGATTTTATGAGGTCCTTTTTTTCCAACACCCACGTCCCACTCGGTTATGCTGAGCAGATAATAAATCCCTGTCAGTCTGTACAGCCTCTGTAGCACTAAGGAACCTCTGCACATCCACACAGAGCTCTCTCATGCAAGGCTGGACAGGAGAATAATTTGGTATCCCCAATAATTTGGTAGGCCTTTTAATTATCTATCTGCTTTCTTTCCTCATTTGCTCTTCCCAGCTGAGAACTGCATCTTCCTCAAACAACTTATCTGCTATTTCTTAGGCTTTTAAGAGACCAAATCAGGTTGAGGCAACACAAATAAAGTATCAGAAAACAAACAATGAAACTCCATTCAGCTGAAAAAGATTTTGCCTCAAATTCATCTGCTCATTTTCTCACACTCTCACTATGCCCCAAATTCATCCTATACTTTGGAATTTCTTGTGCTTCTTTCTAATATATATGGACCTCATATGGGCTGTAATTCAACTCTGGGCAGCTGCTCAAGAATTTTTTTTAGATATTCTGAAGCACTTTTTAGCTCAAAGACACCATCATCCTTCCTATTTTAGACACATATATAGGGTATTCTAAATACTTCCACAGGAAGAAGGAATTGAGATGAAAAAATAGTGGTGAAGGTATAAACTCATCAATTGGATAAACTCATCAGCAGATCGTAATAGAAATTCTCCTATCAATTAAAAAAAAAAAAAAAAAACAACAAAAAACCAAAAACAAACCAAAAAACAGAGAAAGACCCAAACAAATTCTTTCAAGTACTGTTAGGAAAAATAATGTGCTTCAAGAGATAGATTGCTTTAAATCATGAAAAGCTGAAATTTAAGGTAAACTTCAAACTAAGTTGTGCTTTATTAAACATAAATTTATAGCTCCATTTCAGCTGTCCTTTCTGGCACAGATTACAGCAAGCTGTTAGCAAAGAAGGGCTGCTATCCTATAATGCCACACTAGCAGCATATTGCAATTGAAGAATTCTTCCAGAACAAAACACAGAGCTAAGTGAATGTTAAATTCCTGGATTTGGCACTTGGGGGGCTTTGACAGGAGTGGAATGAACAGTGACCCATTGGAAGCAGGAAAGCAGCAGCTATGGGGAGGATGCTGAGTGCACTGCAGTCTGCTGGAGCGGGTGTGCAGCAGCCAGGTGAATTTACAGCCACTCTATTCACATCTGTGCACAGCAGGAATGGTGCACAGCAGCGCTGGAGGGAATGTCCTGGGAGAAAAGCAGAATGCAGGGGTGTTCCTCAAGGAGGGGAGCTGTGTGTGCTGTGGTATGGCAGCCCTGGTGGGGGCACAGCCCCTGCTCTGTGCCATCTATCATGCTCAGATCTCCCAGCTCCATGCAGACGCTGCACACATCAGGGATGTTCAAGGCAGGCTGCCTACAGAGGTGCAGCTGCACAGCTGCATCCCTGCATTGACAAAACCCTGCTCCTGCAATCAGGCTGCGAGCTGTGCACAAGGACAGGCTGCAAATCAAACTCATGTGCAGATTTCCAGGGCCCCCTCCCCTCCCTGAAGCTGTGCCCTGTTCCACCACCCCACCAATTCAGTCGGGATCTTTTGCTGGTTGCCATGACCCCGAGAAATGTTAAAAGTCTCTTTTCCCAGCCTGAGAGCTGGAAGAATGAGTTGGAGCTCTTTAGTTCTCAGTCTCAAGGTTGGTTATTGTATGTTATCTATAAATATTTTTCTCCTGC
>JAHXMQ010012342.1:29666828-29768368 GCA_020466415.1 Ammodramus savannarum pratensis
TTTTTATTTCATTTTTATGTCCTGATTTTTAAAAAATAGTGTGAAAGCACTTACCAGAGGAATTGTTATATGGGCAAAATATCAAGATGAAAATTCAGCTTCCTGTTTGTATAATTAGGAAATGCTTTTTGTAACTAATGGGAATTTAAGCATCAATTGTATGAAATAAATACTTGGACAAAGAGCAAATATAATGCAGTAAATTCATCCTCTGTTCAAGTTCTGTGTGAGCACAGAGTAGGGAGAGGAGCAGACATAAAACCAGCTCTTTTCAGTGATTTCTGGTGCCCAGAGACCCTCAATCAGGTAATTGATGAATTTTGTACTTATGCAGGTAATGGTAATTTACAGCAAGCTGTGCAATCATGCCCATCACCAGAAAGAGAACATGCACTATCACCTGAACTCAGTCTGCTGGCCACAATTAGAGCACAATGAAGCATTTCCCTGGGTTAATTCCTCTGTGTCTCTAAAATTGACCTTTTTCTGGAAATTCCTCGCTATTCAAACTCCCCTTGGTCTGGCTTTCCCCTCATTGTGTATTCCTCTTCTCCATCTCAGCAGTCCATTAATGTTTAGTGCTGTCTCCCACCTTGCCTGGAGTCTGTTCTAACATCCTGCAGTGCTCAGTGTTCCATACTTCACCCCTCTGCACTCGCTGGGTACTTCACTCTCACACAGCTTTTTATTTACAGTGGTAGCTTAACACAGCAGATTCAGAGGTCCTGCTCTCCACTGAGGCACTTTCTGTCTGATCCCACATGTCCCCCACTCTCAGCACCATCTCCAGCTTTTTCAGCAGCTTATCAAAACTTTGATATTTCTCAATATCTTCTAAAAGCTTCCTTGCTCTCGCTCTCCTTTTTCACAGCTGGAGATGATGTGATTTTCCCTGCTGTTCAGCTTTGTAATCCCGGGTTTGTTTCTGATGTCTGGTGCTGTGCTTTCTCTCCTCAAACAAAGGTGAGAAGGATTCAGGTGTTTTCATTCAGTCCCCAGGCACTCAGCAACAGAGGAGATGGAGTCAGAGGAGGCACCTGGTGCTCTCTCTCCCCCAGCTGAAAGCTTTGCTCCTCTTTCCAGCCATTCACACCTTGCAGAAATACAAAATTCATTTCATCATCCTGCCAGAAAGACCTCAGCTGGGGCTCTGCATGCCGTCCCTCCCTTCCATCCCAAGGCACTGCCCAGTGAAAAAGTCCTGAGGTGCTCCTGGCTCTGCAAGCACTCAGGATTTGTCTGCAGCAGCATTTCTCAGGGCACAGCTGGCACAGCTGGCACCTGCCCTGTCCAGCTGAAGGCACCAGTTATTGTTTCTGGGATGGAGGAAAGAGAGGGACACTAATACCTATCCCATTCTCAGCTTTCACTCTTTATGAATCCTGCCCCATTTAATGGGAATATTTGGGATCACAGAGTGTGAAAGGACACAGTCTTTGCCAGGCTCATTAACAGCTGTCAAGCCAAGTCTCCCTGATGGAGTGATTTCCACTTGTACTCAGTTATGCTTCCAGCACAGGACAATGAAATCTTTTTTTAGCTCTACTCCACTGCCTGGCTAAAGACACTGGAGTGAGTAACTCACAGTGCTGTGAGTTTTAACATGCCAGTAAAGAAGATATTTGTGATGGCTATGCTGGGTTTTTCCCTTTGTTGAACTGACATTCACATTTTACACTATCAAGCTGAAAAATTCTCATTTGGCCAAATACTTATTTATCCAAGGTCTCACCTTTTCAAAAAACTTCCCAAAACAATCCTTATTCTCAAATAAAATTAAAATTTTATTTGAAATTGTTATAATTCCAATTACTGTTGTCTTTTCTAATCACTTCCAAAATCAGAGTACTGTTTCTGGTGCTCCACAGTTTCAGACTGAGCCTAAATGTTTCCTAAAATATCTTCTCTCCCAGCTTGCTCTGGCAATCCATGAAGCAGTAGAGCCCAGCTATTTTAAAACTGCTAAATCCATCTTTTTCATTCCAACAAAGTCACTTGAAACTTACTGTTTCAGTTCTCAACCCATTTATAAATCCCTTCTAAGAAAGGCTAGGAAGAATTTAAGCCAACATTATGTGGTAACTCCTCCCTTTTCCTTAGCACCCCAACTGATGTTGTACCTGACTGCTCACTAGCAGCTGTTTTATTTTCTTACAGAAAAGGACGGCCACAAATAATTCTCACTCGTTGCATCTAAATCTGGAAAATTATGTTATAGGCAGGTGATCCAACTCCTTTTCTACATGCAGATTGGTAATATTCATTCATTACAGTAATTCCTTAAAATAAAGATAAATAAATTTCTTTTTTAAATGGCCCTGTCCCACTTTATTTTCTGCATTGAACCTAACATAGTTTGTGCAGTCAAGAAGAGAACACCCCCTACCAGTCTGGGTTTTGCCTCTGCTTCCCATGAACACCATTAAGTGTTTAATGGAGCTTGCTTTCCATGGAAGTAAAGCTGGGAGTGAGTAGTTAATGAGACTGAGCACTGCATATTTTTTTCTAGAAAGAGTGAATTATGTATGTTTGGGGATAAATGGCTAAAAAACCCTCTCAATACTCCAAGGTTATATGCCAAATTCATAAATGCCTGTTCACGCACAGATCTCATTTTTCTTTACCAGTTGCTGATGCTCCTTGTCTCAGGCTGGTTGTACAGCTGAGCAGACCAATCCTGTGGTGTAAATGGTTTGGGAAGTCAATTGGAACACATTAAAAAAGAAATGCAGATTTTGCCAGCACTGGGAAGCCCCGGCTCTCTGCACACTGCTGCTCTCAGGATGCTTTTGTGACGTTGCTTCACCACACAAAATTCACTTTATGAAACAGCAGCTCTGCAGCTGGGCAGTACCTGGAGCTCAGCATCACCCTGAAATTCTTCATCCCCCTTGGTGGCTGCACCCCAGCAAGACCAGGGATGCATAAAGGAAGTTGAGTTTCTTTATCAGCAAATGGAGAAGCCCACAGGAGTGAGATTCACCTCTAGGAAAAAAGAAGGGATTTATTAAAGGAAAAAAGAAGGGATTTATTAAAAAGGCCTTCAAAGGACACACCTGTGTCAAATCCAGGGCAGAGATATCACGGCATTTCTATGAAAACATTTGAATACAAAAAGTCAATTATAATATTTGCATTCCTCCTACAGAATAACAGTCCCTTTTAGCCTTTCAGTTGCAGTAATTTGCTGCTGCTCATACTCTTTTGGAAAAGCAGAAGTTTCTAGAGACATCTGCAGCCAAAACGCTTGGTGGGGAGTGATGTTCATGCCCTAGCTACTTCTAGGTACTTTCAAAGATGTTTATACACCTTTAATATTAATATAAATTTAAAATAATTGACAATAATATATTTATTCCTCAGATATTACCAGGGTACTAAACACACATTTCTAGAGAGCTCAGATTAGTCTCTATAGGTAGCAATTATGTATATAGCTTCTACAATGCATTTCAATTTTTTTAAATTATAGTCTAGCTGGGCAAAATATTTTCAACATAGAAAGATAAAAGGATCCAAATAGCTCAACTAAAAGCTTTCTACCAAACTATTTTCACTCGACAAAAAACCCACAAGCTGTATAAGCAGCAAAAATTTTAGTAGCCTCTTATCAAACTCTATTATTTCTAGGAATGGAGTGGAGAAAAAAGGGAAAGGTAGCACAAGTGAAAAGTTACTTCTTGGAAACAGAGTCAAAACCACATATTAAAGTAAAACCAAAGTACAATTTAAGAAAAATTTTGAAAACTACAGGGGGAAAATACCATTTCTGTAGAGCATGAAAAGGGGAGAGTTTAGGTATGAAAAACTAATTGAAATATTGTTATTTAAAAAAAAATATTTGTGTTATATATATTTTTGCTAAGTAGAATATTTAAATTTTCAGATCACCCATACTGATCTAGTCTAGTACAGGTCTTCATGTTTTCATGCTATTCAATTCAAGAGGTAATGATCAGTAATCTAACACAAAATTCTAGTATTTAAATGTTTTAGAAAGGATCAGTATTCTCTCAGTAATTGCTGCCAAACTGAAGTCCAATACTACCTGAATATTTTCAATAAAACAAGCCTTGGATAATAGAAGTGTGGTTATCAGTGCAGCTGCTGAGGAAAAGACAAGCAGCAGGTGGAGAAGAAGCTGTACTGCTCAGGTAGCAATTACAATAAATTCTGTTCCTTTCCCTGATGCCTTCAGAGCCTTCCTAGAACAGAGGCTAGACAGAATCAAGGAAAAAAGAAAGGATTTATTAAAAAGGCTTTCAAAGCTTACACCTTGGTCAGTACAAGAGCCTGGCCAGGATGGACTCTGAGTCATGAGTTTTCACACTTTTCTAAGTTTTGATCCATTTCCATGTTGGGGTTAATTTTCCAATTACATCTCCAGGTTATGCAGTCCCATCCTCCCAGTTTGCTCCCCTCAATTTGCTGTTTTTTTACACTTTTTGGGCCTGAAGCTGCAATGGTGACCTTGGTTCTCTGGATTGTGTTGTCTGACTAAACTGAGGAGAACTTGCTAATACTTCATATGAAGTTCAGAGTTACACACTAATGCAGTACAGAATCTGGAAAATAGGAAAACTAAAAGTTAAGGCATCACCCTAGACCCCAGCATCCCTGAGATCCCACAGGATCCTGGGAGTTACATTACAATAAAATGGAGATATTCTACTTCCCCAAAATTTTCCTCCAAATCCCTCCACAATCAGAGGTCCCAACAGCCCCAGTGCACAGGTGACTTCTTCAAGTGCAAATACAAAACCTCAGCTGATTTAAAGAGCAATAATTTTAGAAAGAAGAACATAAATAATAAATGTCAGAACAATCTATTTGTGTTGTTATTTTCTAAATATCCTTTGTACTTCTCAATGGAGTACATCTCAATGTACTATCTCAATGCACTTCTTTTGAATCCCAACCAAATTATTAATCTCCTCACAAAATGATATAAAATGAATTTTAACTGCAAACCTGCATCTCTCACCTCCTCTCTTGCATTTTAAATGAATGACTAATTCAGCTGTCCTAAAAAAACACAGGAAAAAAACCCCTCTAAAACATAATAAAACCTCAAGTGACTGCCAAACTTAGCAGGGTACTGCAAGGTACAAGACAGTCATATTTATATTCATCTGTGCAAATGGGAAGTATAACACTGGGACACAGTGGCTGTTCTTGCTAGATAATTATAATTTGGAATTGCAATAAGGCAAACAGAATTCCTCCTATGCAGAACAGAATTTCTCAGAGCTGAAGACTCCACATTTTACTGAGACTCCACATCCACCAGAGAGGGTAGGAGGTGTCAGCTTATCTGTTGTTTAGAAGAAGGTTAGAAATAAAAATTGGGCTTTACTTGTTGCTTATGAGAGAGAAATAAACAGCACAAGAAATCCTGCTGAAAAGCAGATAGAGTGATGATGAAGTGATGAGCAGATGCCATGGACAGGGGGTTGGGAGAGCTGCAGTGTGAGGAGCAGCCCTGTGAGCATCCCCAGTGATCCCCAGCCCCTGAAGGGATGGTCCACAGTGCTGACCTTGAGACTCTCCACAAAGCACTGCCTTGCTCTCACAACTCACTCTGCTGGTCCCCACACAAAAACACATCTCTGCCTCAAAAGCCACATCTCACATGTAGGAACAGCCCAGGGACACCACCCAGAGCCCTCCATGGGCAGGGGGAGAGGAGGGATGGCCCCTGTTCCACTCCTGCAGCACAACAAGGCAAGGCTGTAACAAACAGAAGGATTTTTGCCCTTGGTGCAAGTCCCTGCCACAGGATGCTGTGGTTGCTGATGCTTTATAGTGGCTCACAGAGAAGGTGCCCAGGTCAGGAGCAGAAATCCTCTGAGGCTTCTAAAGACATAAAAAGCAGCTCCTGCCTCAGGAAGCCTCTGCTGTTAGAGCTGGGAAGGGGCGGCCAGGATTGTACTTTTTATGGTTTTTAACACGTTTGCTCTGGGCTACCTGTAAAAGTACAATTGAGAAAAGAAAAAGTGTAGGAGTAAAAAAAAAAAAAAAAAAAAAAAGAATAAAAAATTAGTCTATTTAGTCTTGCCAGCAATGACTGTCCTGGTTCTTGACCTTGTGCAGAAGTTTCTTTTTAGCTGCTGCATACTAAAAGAGTATTTCACACCACTGCCTCCAATACATTGTTGTCTTAATTCAAAAGCAACCACATGCAAAAGATGTGTTAGGTTTATAGTAACTTTCTACAAAAGAAGGCAGTAAATATATGGATTAAAACAATTTATAGAAAAAGAACAGGGTTTTTTAACTGTTAGGATTATTTTTTCTGCTGTGAATATTCAAGGAAGAGTGGAAGAATGTGAAACACAATTAGTGGGTATCCAGCTGCCAGACTTCCTTGCACCTTGACTTCACAGATCAAATGCTTATTTATGTTCCTAGATGCAAAAGAAAATATCAAACTCCTGCATTCTGAGTTTGGGCAAAAATTCTTGTGCAAGCACCAGAGAGGGTAGGAGGTGTCAGCTTCTCTGTTGTTTAGAAGATGGTTACAAATAAAAATTGGGCTTTACTTGTTGCTTATGAGAAAGGAATAAAAAGCACAAGAAATCCTGCTGAAAAGCAGATAAAGTGATGAAAAAATTACTAAGAACAACTGAAAAGAAGAGTCATGCACAAGGAATTAAAGTAGGCATGGGCACTGCCAAATGCCCCACACCAACCACTGCAGTGTGAGACAAATTTGGAAGTAGGAAAGAAGGCATTGGGCACAAACAATATTTTGTACTAATAATTATTCCACAAGAAAGTACAAAACTGCAATTTTTTTCTCAATAAATAGTTCTTCTCCTGTCCAGCAATGTAGGCTTTCAATGGATACACCTGCGACCCAAATTCAGAAAATAGTGGAACCATGACAAGACTTTATTCAGAAAACTTATTTTGTATTTTTAAATTTCTGATCTTTGACTACAAAATGCCCTTTTGGCCCAAAAAGTAAAATAAATTTAAAAAATAAGTTGGTGAGGGAGAAACACAGAAGAGGTTGGAGATGACATTAAATTACCAGAAAATTAATTTCTCATTTTTTTTCATCCTTTTGGTCTTTACTTTTTGTGACCTCTGTGACCATTGTTCTGTTTGTCCTCTATAGTTTCTCCATGTTTCTCCAAGGGTCTTTATCTAATTTTAATGATGAAGAAAAATCAATTTATATCAAATATAAAGACTCCACACCCACTACAGACCCTTTACTTGCCACAGAAAATTGAAAAGCAATCATGAAAAAGGAAAACTGGATTTACATTTAAGGCTCTCCAAGCCTGAAAATGCAGGTTCTTATGGGTTTTTATTTAAAAATAGAAGAGAAATAAAATTCTCAAATGTGTTTTGAAGAAAATAGTAATTTTTGGTTCATTTCTTTACTGAAAACCATAACTGACTTTATTCACTACCAAAAGTCTTAATTTTGAGTTGTATCTGGAGGGTATTTCACAAGATTTGCCTGTATGTGCAGTACAGTAATTACTTTTTTGAAGTGCACTGGAAAAGGAAACGAAGTCAGCAGGTTTATGATCTCAAAGCTTTTTGATTTAATTAAAAGTCATTAGCAGCAACCTTCACTATTCAGTGGCTGAACATGCCCAAATAGAGATCTTAGAGCAGAAGCCATAAAGCTGCAGGTTTTCCAGCATGCTCAGGTTGAATATATGGTGAAATTCGAGGTTTTTCCTGTGTTACAGTGAACTGAAAATGTGATAATAGAAAGAATAGTCATAATTTAAAAAATAAATAATATAATAAATAATAATGAAAATAAATAATAATAAAAATAAATAATAATTAAAAAATTAAATGCTGAGCCTAATGTGGTTAAAGGTTAAAGTTTAGCAGAAGTAAAGCACAGTAATTTATATCATATTTCCCCCATGAATGTGTTGTTTATTAGCTCTGTTCTTGATTTATGGCCCTGGAAACTCTCCAGAGCCCCAGGTCTGAGTGGCCCCTCTCGGTCACAGCTGAGCTGCTCACGAATGTGCAGAGCTCCCTTTGGAGCTGCCCAACCTCACAGCAGCCTGTGACAGGATCCCTGCACAGCCACAGCCCCTGCATTGGCATTCTGCTCCAACACCTATTAACAATTAGATTCCTTTGCCTTGCTATTGTGATTCCAACAACAGATGCTTTTCTTATAAACCACTGAATTTACTCAAATTTAAATGTCAGGCGGAGCAAGTGAATGCACAGTCCATGAAGCTGCACTGGGAAAATGAGCTCACATCTGTCTGATTATAATATATTGTATTTCCATTTCATTTACTTTCCATTCTTAGCAGAGTTTCAAGCAATTTTTCAATTTCCAAACCAAGCTGCATCTTAGAAAAAGTGAGGTGATTTTTTTTTCTTTCTATTGCAGAAAATATGTTGTTTGTTGGTATATTTTTGTGTGTCACACAACCACCCAGCACAATGCTGCTCTCACAAATACATTGTTTAACTAAACAGAACAACATGAGGAAAAAAACAGTATCTAAAAGTTACCAAGGCAGAAATTCTATGAACAGGTTTCCTGATGAACATTTGTGCATAATTCCAGGTGTCATGGGCATAAATGAGTATAAATTTTGTACACTGGGTAATTAAATGAATGGGATTTCACAGGGGAAAGTAAGAACACGGGCTCTGACAATCTGCAATTAAATGGGTTGTAGTGCTGGAGTTTTACAGATATTTAGTGATGCAGGTAATGTCTCAAGGAGTTTCTAAAGTACTTCAGTATTTAGGGAATTAGCTCCTTTGATGTTTTCTGATAGATCTCATTAGTTGCACCTTAAGGTATGTCAGTATGTGCAAAAAAAAATCTTGTTACTGAATTCAGTATCTGCAGATTAAAATAATGACTTGTAGGTGGTTCAGCCTCTGTATAAATCATTTAATGTAAGCAATATTAAATTTTAAGAGCAAGTGAACAATTGGCTTGTCTGATATGATTAAAGATGTGAGGAAGAAAAAAAATCCAACAGTAAATTCTGAAAGTCTAAAATAAACCTAACAGGTGTGAAGGGCAATTCAATTTGTCCCAAAATACAAAGCAATCAAAGTTGCTATGGTTTTATCATTATTTCAAAATTATGGCCAGTCTCTTGCATACTTGTAAATGTTGAATTTTCAGACTGATTCATCCAAGGCTAGATTGTTTATTCCCAGTCTTTCAATATTTCCTTACTGTTAGAAATTTTAAATGAACATTTTATCGTTGAGTTCCCTGGCAGAAGTCCATATGAGTTGGGACTGTACTTAGAATACAAATAAGAAAATTAATTAGGTGATGACAGTTTGGAATATTAGTTTTCAGCCACCAGTTTTTAATAGGTCTCTTCTTCTGGATGTTCATGAAGTGATTGACAGAAAATTTCAGAAATATGTATGATGTTTTTAAAATTTTCATACTGGAGAACAATATATTCTAACTCACTCTTTTGGGGGAGGAAAAATCAAAAATACCACTTTATATTTAAGCTGAATAAGTGCACTGCATGGAAATGCAGGAATTTATCCTCTCTTCTGCCATATTCCATCAGAAATCTCAACTCTCACACACTGTAAAGAGTTTTTAGATTATAAAAGAATAAATTTCTTGTTCTTTGCCCAAAAGTTGCTGTACAGCATTGCTGTCCAAATGCTGGCCCACAGATGTGATTTGTATCTCAGTGGCACTGCTGAAACCCAGTGGCTCCATGAACCACGGCAAAGTTTGCAATAAATGTGGAATTAATTACCTCAGGAATAAGAATTTTACAAAAGAAAAAAAAGAGAAAGGTTTCATTACTTTGAAGAACACATTTAGTGTAAAAATATTCTTTTTTTCCAAACTAGATGAATATTTTAATCTTAAACCTAGAGCTTAACCCTAGTCAAAGTAATCTAAATATGGCATCACAAAAGCTTTCTCAGCACTGTGCTTCCACTTAATATTTTTTATTATATATCTTCAACATTCTAATTTCTTGTCTATCTCATTATATTCTCTTGACATAAAAAAAAAAAAAATCAAATTTTAGCCCTTTATAGAGCTTTTGTAGCTCTAGTGCATTACTGTTCAAATGCAAGCACACACATCTCTTATTAAATGCCACTATTTCAGAGACATTGGAACAAATGCAGTTATTTAGATTAAAATAGATTATCACAACAGCAGAGATACAGCAGAGGCTCTTGTTCTGTAAAATTTCCTTTTAGTCCAGCCTGTTTTAGAAGCCTACAGCTGTCAGACCTCATGTCTTTCTGTCTGATCCCTCAAGCTGAGGAACTTTGTTTGTTCCTATAACAAAACACGTGCCTGTCCTTTAGCTGATTAGTGCTTCAACAAGCACATAACAAGATATTCACTGTTTCCAACGTTTGCACATCAAAGACAACTTTAAGCAGCTTTGTGAAATGAATTTGATTTGTTAAACCCTCAAAACTGCAGAAGGATGGAGCTGGAGGAGCCTGTTCATTTCTTGCATATTGCATAATTAGAATATACAAGTGGTCCAATGCATCTTTGTCCAAAAAATACTTGTGGTTTATGTATGCCAAAACTTTGCCATTCTAACTTTCCCAAATAATTGCTATCAGAAATATAACAAATTTTTATGTACAGTTTACAAAAATGCTCAACTTTGCAGGAATTATAAAGGGCTTTACATCAACCTGCACAGTGGTGGCTTCTTGCCACACTGATCTCTTCACAGATCACAACTATGTGAAACACCAGACATTTTCAAAAGTACTTAAAATAGTTCTCCTACTATGCTAAGATTGCTTCAATAGCTAGATTTACCTCTAATAAAGAGAATTATTGCTGCTCAGTTGAAAAAAGGAGCTAGATTTCTTCTGCCAGGTAAAGTTGAGAATAATTATTCCGAAATGAGAATACAGCTGTGATAAAACAGGAGATGAGAATCAGATTGAAAGTTAGAGCAAAAGATCATTTTTAAAAAATGAACTCCAAATGTCATTTTCATTTGCTAAATTGAATTCTATAAGCTTCCATAAATTCCATGGCACAGAAGACTAAGTTAAGCAATTACTCCTGAAAATATTATCCATTCCTCTACAGTATTAACAAAAAAAAAATAAAAATCATAAAACACATACAGCAGATAGTCTAAATATTCATTATAATGAAATGCTGAAATTTATCTAGTGGGTAAAATAATAATATTAGGTTAAAATTATGCTTATAAAAGCTACAAGAGCAGGGAAATCAGGAAGCAGGGAGCTCTGCAGGCATTTCTCTGTGGGAAATCAGCAGCCTCCCCTTCAGAGCCAGCAAAGTTCACTGCACTCCTGTGAAGGCAAGGCAGTGGGCAAGGTAAAAGCAGAGAGACATTGAAACCTTTCCTATCTACATTCCCTACTCAGATTTCATATGTGGACATCAATGAATGTAAAAATCAGTTTAACATGCCTTTTACATTATTTATCTTATTCTTACAGTGTTGAAGCAAATCGATTGGAACAGCAGCAGGCTCCTGCCATCACTTGGTCTAAGTCAGCTGGATATAAACACTGAAAAGACCTATGCAGTCTGAAATACTTAGACCTATACAGTCAAGAAACACTTAGAAAAGCAGGCAGCAAAATCAAAGGAACAGGCCTAACTGAGGTGAGAAAATAGGTATAAATGTAAAAACACAACAGCATCTTCATTAACAGCCACCCAACCATCATCTCACAATCAACTAAAAGTCCAACAGGTCCTCATAGATCGTCCTCACTATATACAGTAGGAGAATTTCATATTCAAAATAACCAGGAGTAAGAAAATTTAGATCTACATTTGTGCCTAAATATAAGAGGTGTTCTACAAATTAAGACTTGAAGCAGTCAGACATATAAAGCTCCTTGTCCCAAGGATGCCCCAACTCCTATCAGTGCTGTGGTATCCAAGCATCCATATGGCCACTGCACCTGATTACAGACACCAGCTGACTAAATGCACACTCTGGGCTCTCTGAGAACAGAGGGCTTACATTAAAAGGTCAACAGAGTTAATTCTCTGTAAATCTCTTTTGCTCAAACATGAATTTTTAACTAATCCGTGTTTCATGTCCACCTTCTTCTCCTAAAATTCTCACTCCAGCTTTAGGGTGAAATAAACACCTTATCATAGGGCAGTTTGGTTGGACCCCTGAGGTTTGCTCAGGGACTTGGGAGGCTGAGAAGCCAACACAGGCACTGTGGCCACAGGAGAAACAGAAAACACAAACCAAACCCAGTTCCTGCATCTCCTCTCTGTAAGTCCAAAGACACAACATGGCCAGCTCCTCCTCCATGGCAAAGGCACTCCCAAAGCCTCAAACAGTGATCTAAACCTTTTAATAACCAGTGTCGCCTACTTTTGCTGAAAGGTCCATTTGAAACTTTAATGGATACCCACGTTCCTTTACATTTTTCCTCTCTTCACCATCTGCATCACTCACAGCCCAGGAGCTGATGGCTTTCTCCAAGGCTGTAGCTCAAATTCAGACCAGCTTCAAATGGGGGTCCTGCCTCTGTCCACAACGAGAGCAAGGCATGACCTCCACAAATCCCTGATCTACACTGAACTGACATGTGCACAACCAGTTCAGCATTAAACCTCCTCTATGCTCCAATGGTCCCTGCTCCTTCAGGACTTCACTGTCTGATTAGGGAAATTATAAATGCAAACTTGGCTTTCTGATTAATGAGTCATGAACATCACAAGAAGGGAGCAAGTGACCTTTGCCGTTCATTTTTTGCAGCCTTCCTGTAATCAGCATCACAAAGACTTTGGCAGAGTTTGTTTATTGACTCTGCACTGGAGCAAAATCAATTTTCTATGCTGTTTTCTTCCAATTTTAGGAAATAAAATGGTATTATAGGTGTCTAGGCTTGATAGCTGTGTGCTCTGCTTCAAACTGGGTATGGTCACATACAACCCAGGTTACTTCATCAGATCAGGTGAGATCGAGGATTGCAGGAAAAAAAAAATATTTAAGGAATCCTGTTAAAATACTGGGAGAAACCCAACAGAACTTAGAAACCACGACCCAAAAAGACAATTTTAAAAGTTCTATATAAAAGTAATTTCATGTAGAAGTTTTGCAGGTATTGCTTTAAAACCAAGAACAACAAGAACAAAAAGAAATAAGAAAGAAATAAAAATGATGATGCAAACCACACTAAGAGCCTCACATCTCTGCTTATCCTGCTTCCCAGACTGTGCTGTGGCTAACCAAGGAAGGAAGTCCTCAAAGGAAGATCCTCTTCAGGGTGCTGAACACACACTGCTAAAATCATTATGCTTTAGTTCCATATCTCCTTTTGGACCAGCACAAAAGCACAGAACATCTCCAGGTCTCTGCAGCTGAGGCTGAGCTGGGGATTTCATTACTGGGGATTTGGTGCAGTCAGGCACAAGCCCTGTAATGCTTTACTTAACCAACTGTCCATCAGCCACAGTGAGTAAACTGGCAGGGTCAAAGGCAAAAAAGGGTTTTTTTGGAACTAGATACAGGTAACTCATTCTGTCATTCTGATTAAATCTTGGTGCTGGAGTGGGATGTGCAGAGGAAAAGAGCAGCACTCAGCAGCAGTTTTTTGAAAACAAGTCAAATAGATCTGAAGGAAACCTCAAGAAGTTTTATTTTAACTAGTCTCTAAGAGCTTCTGCAGGCTCATTCTGGTGATCATGGGACTGTGAAGTATTTACAACAGGCAGGCAGCTCCATATCCAAACAATGGTCATTGCAGATCAGTGCAGACAGAAGAACATGAATTTAAATATTTAAGAGGCAGGAGTCAGCCATGGAGTAGACTTTTTCACAGTTCATTAGAAGATTTAGAAGCAAAACTCTATTAGCATTCTTCTGCACACAAAAGGCTGATTTAGGAGAGACTAGATGAATTAATAATCAAATATGGTAATGCATTTTAACTACAGAAAAATCTGCTCTAGAAGGTACAGCCATGGCTGCTGAAGTGTGGTGAAAATAAAACCAAGTACTGGTTGTCCCTAGGAAAGGGAACAAACACCCTTGAAAAATGTTACTTTTATGTTGATACAGAGCATGTGGTCCTTACTAATTTATTTTGTATTAAGACAAGATAATATCTGGGGACCTGTTTCCATCACTAGCAAATATATGAATGAACTGGCTTTTTGCCTCAACTGGTATTTCCTGAATGAATAAGAACGTTAGCTCTAAGCAAGACACATTGCAGCAGCATGCTGCACCAGGCCCCCTGTGTGCTCTTCTGTGCCAGCACACAAAATCTGTTTTCTTGTTTTGCCATTCATTGTTTTTCTTAGGGATCTGCTGTGCCTGTAAAACTCTGGAAATGGTCAAGAATATTGTGTGCTGAATAGGAACAGTTGTGACTACCATGATGAGAGGAAGATATGAGAGGAGGAGGAAGGATTTTCCAGCTGCTGCAGAGCCCCTTCCCAGCCCTGCTCCCTGCAGTGGATAGGTCATGCAGTCACTGCCAGGCAGGAAATCTCCTCATGGCAGGGACAGCTCCCACAAGAGGAGGGTCAGCATCAAATGCATCAGCAGGGCTGGCACCCTCCACCAGACCTGCAGAGTTAATTGCTCTCTCCAGCTCAGTGTTTGATGCAAACTCTCTGAGCTTAGTGAAGCTCGGTGGTGCAGGCATGAGGAGGCTGCACTCACTCAGTTAATGCTGCTCACTCTGCACAGACTCTTTGAGTAAAATGCAATTTCCATCACCACTGCACCTTTAATAGTCATTACTTAAAACGTGGGTGCCCTTTGTGCTTCCAGCAGCCATCCTGAGAGCTGCTGCCTCTCCTAGCTGGGATTCAGAACAGTTCATCATGACACTGTTATTCACAGCATTTTGTAAAACAGTCCGGCCCTGCATCATCATGAGTTTCATAAACACAGGTACAATTGTGCTCCTGTATCATTCAGAGCTCTGCTGGGGGAATATTAGCACAGAAAGGCTTTTCCTATTCCTCAGGACTCATCCTCTCAGGAGGTCTGGAGCCAGCAAGGACAAGGGCTACAAGGGCAATGCAGGCAGAGCATTACAGTGAATATAATGCATGTCAGTGCTTGAGTAACACAGCAAAACTGCAAACCTCCAACCAGGCCAATTGGGAAAAGGAGGAAGGAGATCAGAAAAGAAGAGGTGTGCCCCAAAGTTATAATTACTGAGTCTCCTGAGGAGAAAATGGTGAAATCGTGTCAATTTTCAGGAACACAGTTTAAAAGTTATTTAAAAAATGAAATACTGAAGAGCAAGCAAACTGTGAGTCTAATATCAACTTCGCAAGTACCAAATGGGAGAGGTTTTCACTTTGTGCACTGAATACAAACCAAAGTTTAGAGATTAAATGTCAACAAATGAAGGCAAAGCATTAATCTATTGTGCCATATCACCTCACTCCCAAATCACTAACAAGCTATTATCTATCTTATCTCTGCTTCACTTATTGACAATCTCCATTTGTTTCATCAAGAAAAGGGACAATCCATTCTGGGCTCAGCATACACCATCCTAAGCAGAAATAAACACTTTGCAATAAATGGCATATACACACTTCTTTGGAAAGCAGAGGAGCTGTTCCTTTTTCATTCCTCAGAAAAGAGAACCAAGTCTGAAATCACTCTGCCACAACCAACACCAACACACCCAGTGGCTCCCATCAGCTGTGAGGGGAGAACCTTCCTTCTCTTCACTTTTGGGTGAAATCAGGCAGCCTCCAGGACAGACAGCTCTCCTGGACACTGTGCACAGCAGCAAGGTCATTTTTAATGGGATATGCCTTTCAGGGAGAGCAGGCTATAAGGCAGACAGCAGTGTCATACAGACCTAAGGGCTGTATTTGAACAGCTTCTCAAGAGCCAAATTGTATAGAGGAATCCAGTACCTGTGTGAGGTTCCTTACAGGGGAGCAACAGAAATTATTCTTTACAAGCATTCCATTTTAAGGAGTGAAGGAGACATTTTATTTATTCATTTTGTACCTTACTTTCTTTTGGAAAAGCCTTGTGGTGACTGAGATATCTGCCCTCAACAGACAGAAGGCCACAAATAAGCAGTCTCAAGAAACCTGACACAACTCTCCAAGTTTAGCTCCCTTTTCATCTATGTGTTGCAACACAACAAGCACATAAAACACAAGAGCAGAAAGGTTTTCTCTGCAAGAGCTTGCAAGGTACCTGCACACAGATCATTTGCAGGTGAAACAAAACAATGAGGGAACTGCTGTCTCTTGGCCACTGTCACGACAGGTGATTCCTGAATAGGAGAAATTAAGTATTAAGAGTCAAAAAGAAAAAGCTGGATGATGTGGTCATGGTGATACTTGTAATGTAATGATTACATTTTGAAGTCAAACATCCCTGAAGAGCAAAGATGTTTTTGTTGCTTTACAATACCAGCAGCTCACACACACAGAGCTGCCACAATCCACCTTCTGCTTGGATTCAAAATTATTTCCATGTAACTGAAAGCTCCAAAGCTCCGAACCCCTTTTCTTTTATTTTTCTTTTTTTTTTTTTTTTTTTTTTTCATGAAAGCTAAGGTTTCTTAATGCATTTGTGTAACAGGATGCTTCTCTGGCAAACATCAAGGCCAAAGCCAAAACAAAAATATCACAAAGTACACAAGATCCCAGGTAGAGATCACCACTGGAGGTGGATAATAGACTTGATGGACCATTAGAGTGCTCCACTGTGCTTGTACAGAGCCAGCAGGGGAGAAGGAGGCAGTGAAAGCAACAGACTGCAGATTAGAAAGGAGGAAAATTATGTAGGGAAGTCAGCTAAAAATAGAAGATTCTTACTGAGTTTCCCACTAATATTTATCACACCACTATGGCCCAAAAGAAATACTTATGCCTTGCCAGGTTAAATACTTTGCAAACAAATATATTGCAAGCTGGGCTGAGGAGATGTAAAATCAATGCTATAAACATGTGTCACTGCTAATATTGGCTCATATTTCTACTGTTTACAGCATTTAACCTGTACCTCAGAGAAGTCAATAATTATTACATTAATAATGAACACTAACGTCATTGTGGCAACAGCAACTGGGAAAATTTTGTACCTTTGTCATGACAAAGTTTAAAAATCATAACACTGGAAAGCAGAACTGGACAGCTTGGCCAAAATTCTGCCCTGCCTACCTGCATACTTAACAGATGTAAATTTGGTGCTGCATTTATCACTGTAACTACAACTGCAGGGATGCTGACTTTAAAAAGAAATGCCAGAGAACAGGATGCCAGACAGTTGACTAACAGTAAAGTCCTGATAAAAGCATTAGTCATAACAGAATAATCAGATAAAATCAGAAGGGGAATAAATTCAGTGGTAAATCTGAGAAAACATTCCTACCAATGCAATACAGCATTAACCTTCCAATTCATGACTGTGCTGTCTAATATAAATGCAATACAATTAGTTAAAATAATAAACTACAAAGCCTGTGTTTTTATCAGAAAATGTATAAAGCAAGCAGATAAAAGTGCCTCTACCCTGTAATATTCCAAGATTGTTCCAGTGTGTAGCAGACACCCGCAACAGTTTACATCCATGGAAAAGGGATAGACTGTGTTGATAAGCACAAAATCAGAATTATACGAGCCTGGGCTTAGTCCTTAATGCCAAACTCTGTGTAAATGTGAAAGCTGGGCTCTGGAGATAGCAACCAAATGTCATATTTGAACAAGTGATATTGGGAAAAACTAACTGGAGGTCCCAGAAATAGAACTGCAGGGAGGAAGCAAAACCACGGGGGCAGTGAGTTCCCAGCTAGGATCTTTCCTTCACTCAGAGCAAGATGAAGGGACACTGATTAAAGACATTTCTGTGCTGCTCAGTCACAGAGAGAAAACCATTTTTAATGGAATCATACAAGTTTGAGCCACTATAGGGATGTCCAGGTCACCCAGGCCATTCTCCATCACTCCTGGAAGTGAACCACACCATATGACAAGTGCCCTTGATTAGCTTTAAATGACAGAAGGAGCCTGGGAATGTGCAAAAAGAACATGAGCATTAATTTCTGGCTTACATTGAGTTGTTAAGGATGGCCAGCATTATGGTATTCTTCAAGGGACATGGGAGCTCAAGCCACTGCACTCAAACTGTTTGTTCCACATTTATGTATTTTTCCAACATTATTCCACACCTTATTTTCTGACATGCATTTCAGAAGTACAAATTTCTATTTTAATACTCAACACAGGGCATTATTACCTGGCAGACTGACACTTTTCTAGGTGGTCCTACTGGTTTCCTTGTCTATGTAATGAAATGTATAGGCACTTATATACCTCTCAATTTTAAAAACAAAGCTGCATCAAACAAATTAAAAAACCAATGGCATACCTAGTTAAGTTCCTACTGGCAGCTCTGATATGTTTTCATCATTGTTGCTATTATGTTTACATAAAAATTTACACATTTCTCAGTTTTCTCACCAAGTTTCACGATTACTCCATCAATGCCCTCTCTTTTTTTGATGCAATTTACTCATGCAGCTATTTTCAACCACTTTAATCTCATCTTTCTTCCTTTATTAAATGTCTGCTTCTTTATGAGAAATGTTTCATTTTCAGGACTAGTGACAAGTGTACTAGAAAGTCATACATAAGCACACCAACCATTCCTCTGTCCTTTGCAGTTAAAGCAGGCACATAGATTAGAATTTCCATGTTTTGATATTTTTCTGTTCTAACCTTTCTTTTTCAAATCAAACATGATGATCACTCTTCCTTAAAACATTTAAATGCTGTTGAGGAGTGAAGCAGGAGCTGTTCCTTGCTAGAGGTCAGCTTAGAAACAAAAGTGTTCAGTAAATGGCAGACATGGAGAAGCACTGCTGCAGTCAGAGCACAGAAATGGCACAACACAGACTCAGAACTGAGATGAGTGAACTAAATTTAGAAGGACAGAAAAGTAAAAATAGGATGAAGTTCACAAGATCAGAGCTAGCTGTATTTTTAGGTCCACGGAAGGCAACAGTGGAAAACAGAGGAGAGCAACATCTTGTTTCAGGAAGCAATGCATGCTAAACCCTAAAATCCTGCTTATTTTAGGGCAATCTGTGCCCTGCCCCCTTGGCAGCAGCACAGCCCAGCAGGTTCTGTCCAGCTTTGTCTTTCTCCCCCAGCCCTGTGCACACACAGCACGAGCCCTGCAGAGCCTGCAGGAGAGCCCAGGAACTCTGCAGAGGTGCTCAGCAGGTCTGGCATCACTTGAAGAGAGAACTTTAAAAGGAGCAAAAATATCTGAAGAGCTAAAGAAAAACATCCAGCAATAGTCAGCACAGCTGCTGTAGAATAAATGAGGTCTCAATTATTATTTTTAGCAGAAGTCACACACTCCAAGTCCTGGTCCAAAATAAAAGATTTTCCATTATCTCCTACAGCAGTGGGAAGTTATTTCCTACATAGCAACCCATCCCTGAGAGCTGCAGTACATCCACAACTGAATATAGACTCTGACTTATTTCATACTTCCCAGTCATGATCGTGTACAGAGCTTGAATATCAGAGATGCAGCATTCCTGGGCAACAGATGCAGGAGCTTCCACAGAACTTCAGTCTTTCAGGGAAAGCATTGATTGGGTCTAATAATAATGAGCTGGGAAGTAAGGAAAAACAAGACAGCTCTTGTGGGACCACCAGCAACCTCTGATACACAAAGAATGTTCCATAAAAGCTGCTGCTTCACAGAGTCTGGTACTTAATTTAGGGAGAACTATCTGAAAAATAAGCTCATGCTAAAGTAAAATACTTAAAGAAGTGAAGCCTTTCCAATGAAAAACAGACCAATGGATTTTAACTCATAAGCCTTCCTCCCTTTCTTTCATAACTTTCTAAACGCAATTCCTATATAGGATAATCCATTCAGGGTCACTCCTTAAGAAAACTGCTAGAACAGCTTCTCATATTTCATTGCTTTACTGAGCACTTTAATATCTATTTCAGCCCAGGGCACAGGACAATTTTGCTATCCTGAACAGCTGAACAGAAAGCACATGATATGATTTAGGAAATCCCTAGAATGTTAAGACTGGGTTTTGTAAATCCCTTATCACTATGTCTGCTTCCCACTCCACCTGTTTAATTTGACTCTTTTAAATATTTGTAATTGAAATGGAACTGCAGTCACCATGAGTTGATTTAAAGGACGAAATCTTTATCAGCAGTTCTAAATTCCACCTCACTAGGTACCCTTAAATATACAGATATAAATCTGCAACCATTTATTTGGCAACAAGTACAAATGTCGTAAGTTTCTTTTCCCATTGCTTTGACCATCATTAAACACTATGGAGACAAAAACCTTGAAACCACCACGCACAGAGGAGTGAGAGCCCAGAGGAAAACCAGCAAAGAAATGGGAGTGTGGCAGGAAATTTGGGCATGTTAGAAGAACTGAAGGCTGCCCAGGCCTGAAGGCTGCACAGTCAGCTGACAATGACACAACATCACATGACACCGTTGATGCCTCAGGTTTTAGCTTTTATATTTTTCATATTCTGTACTGCTTTAGTGTGTAGTTCTGAGCTTCATATTAGGGGATGGTGAGCTCTCTTCACAGAGTAGAGAGACAAAACAATTCCTTCTCTAGCTGAGGACCAAGGACAAATGATCCAAATTTCAAGTTCAAGAGCATAAATAATGTGGACTGAAGAGAGAAAAACAAGAAGGATGGGACTTCATAAGCTAAAGCTGTAATTGGACAATTAACTCCAATATGCAAATGGACCAGAACTTACAAAAATGAGAGACACCCTGACTGGTTGTGCATTTTGTGACCATTTTGGTTCATCTTGGGTGTAGCCCTGGCTAGGCTCTTGTGCTGCCCACGGTGGATCCATTGAGGAGTCCAAATAAATCCCTACTTTATTCTTTAACTCTGTTTAGTCTCTGTTCTAGGTCAGCCTTCACAAGGAATCACTGTGGTGACAAAAGCAAACCACAGAGCAAGAATGTGCTGCAGTTGTGTTTTGCTGAGCAAGGCTGCTATCAGGACATAACCACAGCATTGTGTCTTAAAACCAAAATTAATTAAAAATTACTGTATTCCAAAGCAAAACATGGATGACCCCAAAGGTAAAAAATCTGACCTGTTCTTTAAGTACACACAGATTTAGAGGAATGGGTGTAGTTACAATAATCATTATGATCTCTGACAGCAGTGAATTTGATTTAGAAAATATTACCCCTCTCTCTTGTTCCCAGTGCTGTACCTAAGTTTGTATTGCTGCCGACAACTGTAATAACAGCAAGGCTTTACTGAGGACAATATCAGAAAAAGGATTTAGTTCAAAATCACTGCAAATTTTCTGAACTGCTTTTTAAGAAGGTAAATTTCATCTCAGGTTTTAAAAACACAGTACTGCAAATTCCAACACCTTTATTTAGTAATTCCATCAGACAACAAAAACGACAAGTTCACTGGTTTTCCCACTTTCAAGCATTTTAGAGAATTCCAACCCTATAATTTAAGGTTAAAGTCTACTTGAGAAAAAAATTATCCCTGAAAAGGTGGAACAATTTGCCCAAGTGGCAGCACACTTTGGGATGTGCAAATGAGCTCCTGAGGTGGTTCCATTCTCATGTTACTTCCCACCTTCCTTACCACAGATTCAGGAGGCAGATATGATTTAAATTGTAGTTTTAAATCACCAAAAGTTGCAGTATTAGATTTATTTAACTACAGCTATGCAGCCCTGAATGTGCAGAGGAAGACCCCATGGTGGGGATTAATTTTGCCTTCCCTCTGTGTATCCCACAGCTCCCTTTGGGTAATTTAAAAGAATTGCCCTCATCTCCCTCTTTAATTCTTTCTTTTTCAACTCCACACCAGTAAAAAGCTTTTAAATTATAAATTTTCAGCAGACTAATTTTCCCTTTTAGGTTGATGAAGGAAAACCAGCAATGTGCTCACCCTCAGTAATACTGGAGAAGAAAAACAAATTCTCCCTTAACCCTTTCAACTACCTGAGCCAAATCAAGGTGTTCACCCTCACCACATCTCAGCAACTTCTATAAGCATATCTCAGTCTGCCTGAGAACTTGATTTTAAACATAAAATATGAAACCAAATTATTAAAGTTCTGTTCCCTTTAAAGTGTTTCCCCAAAGAGTAAAAATATATTTTAAAGTAAATCTTTAAAATCCAGCAGACTACATTCCTTTGGGAAATAATTGTATCAACAGCAAGCAATAAAAGAGCAGCCTTTACTGCTTCAGTAAAAAATTACTTTTTTGTTGTTTTGTTGTTTCTGAGATGCCTATTTTCTTCTTAAGAAATACTTTCATTAATCTTATCCAGAAGTCCATTGTTTTTATCCTGCAGTTAGAGAAACCTCTCCTGTGCTGGATAGTGTTGGTGAAATTATATATGACAGGACTAATACAGCTATTCACTTGCATGTTCAAGCCTGCATCAGTAATGAATATTTCTCAAGCTGCTTTGAAGCTTTGGTTATGAAAACAGAATGAAAATGTGATTACTGTCACAGTAATACAGCCAGATTTCCTAATGAGACAATATTCTTTATTTTGTCTCAGACAAAATTTTAGAAATAATACAAAAACATGATTAACACAAATTAGGCCTTGCTGTATTACATTATAGATTAAGTTTATGCAGATGTGTCCTTTCCCCTCATCATTCACAAGAACTTTCTTCAGATATCATCCTCTTGTTAGTCTCGGTACAAATTTTGAAGCAGCACAACCAAAAATCAGATCAATTTGAGTGATGTTCTGGTTTGATGACATGGATTTTTCCTCTCTCCATCCCTACAACAAAGACTTGGAGCCTCTTACGTCTCACAAGAGTTTGCACTGTTCAATAACAACAACTTTGCACTTCCATTTCAGAATTACCCAGATGAGGTTGGTGAGTCCCTCAGTCACGGGGACAGGGCTGACTTGTCACCCACTCAGCTGAGTTTCAGGGAAGGACTGGCAGACCCAGCTCCCCTGCTCAAAGAACAGAAGTCATTTGAGTTCTGATCCATTTTTCTGGGTACTGCTGTTCTTCAGGCTGACACAGAACCTGTCACTTTGCTCTTAAAATTCTGCAACATCCCTTTCTGTTGTTTCCAACATGAAGTCAGAGGAGTGATAAATTCCTTTGCCATGGCTTTGTGCTGTTTGCTTGGCAGGGAGGGTGGGAAGGTGGAAGTGCAAGGGGGCAATGACAAGGACATGAGCAGAGCAGCACTAGGCAAGCTCAGGTACAGAGCTCACATCACTTAGCCTGGTCTTGGGACTGACTGTGATGTGTTTGAAACACTGCCTAAAATTATTCTCTCTCTAAATGTGAAGATGTTGGGTTTGGTTTGTTTCCAGCCCTCCCGCATTCCTTCCTTTCCTTTCACCACTTGCTAAACTTGGGCTCCATTCTCTTCCTTAATTTGCCATTATGTGCATTTCCTGTAACTTGTGGCTTTTCTTTACTTCCACAAACCATTGTGCCCCATTTCAACTAGCTCTCAGAGAGAACTTGGCTGGGTTATCTGCCAGAATTGCAATAAGAAGTTGGCTTGAATTGTTGTTATTTACATTCCTCCTTAGAAAATTTACCAAAAAATTTGCTTGAAATTAAAGTAAAATTATTTTCTTAAACAATGTCAGATTTCAGATAGGATGGGTAAAGAATGGAAAGGCAAGGCTCTTCTATTTAAAACAAAAAATATATGGAACGAGAAATAGAGAAATAAAGAATAAAAAAATCCTTCCATTGGCTTCTCAGAAATCAAATCAGAGAGTGTTGATTCACACAGTTTCCAGATGATGAGCAATCATTCTATGTGGTCACTTGCTGCTATTTTTTCTCTGTAATAATAATAATAATGAGAAGAAGCATTATCGCCCCTGGTATTCAATCAGACCACTTGAATTACAACCCCAGATTACAGCCAGTAGCCACTGGTGTTTGAGGTTATATGGATGCCATCAGTACAGGTTTCAGGATGAATTACTGTGATCTTCACCTCTCTGCCTCCAAATAAGACCAGCACATTTTAAAGGAGATGCTACAGTGGTAAAAGTCCTGTTTACTACATGGCTTTGAAAGATGATAGAAACATCAAACCCTAAAATAACAACAAAGGAGCAGCAAACAAATCCATGGCATCCTACAAATTCACCTAATTAAGAGAATTTCTCATAATTTTTTAGCCCTTGCATCTGCTGTTTTCATCCACCTAATATCTCATCTTAAACATAAGCTGAAGATATTTAACAACATTTGATTTTGTGATATGTACAGACTGTGGCTAGAATAGCAAGGTCAAAACTGGCCTGCAGGTACCCCTGCAATACCAACATTAATAAAACCTAGGCAGGAAAAAAACAACCCAACCAATTACAGGAACAAGCTCATCAAAGGAAGAAGGATTTTGCAGAAGAAAAAGGCTGCTGTTACAGCTGGTGTCAGCAATATTAGGAAACTGAGGGACCAAATGTTAGCTGGGACATTCCAAATGAATCCTGAACTATAAACCAAATGGTAATAAACAAAGCTATTTGTCAGCTGACCCCCCTTGGATGTTGTTAACAGGCACACAGCATGCCCATAGCCTATGGCAACCCGCAGACTCCCAGTGATAAAATCATGACAGCTAACAGATGAATCCTTTCTGAATTCTATTAAATAAATTAATAATCTTAGCAACATCATTACAGCAAAACATCCATCTTCTGCAACAGCTGTTCCTCCACTGCTTGTTGCATTTATTTTCTGTGCTCTTGCCATGCCTTATGCAGTACAACTTCACTCAGAGACTGAACTTTAGCATCTCAATAGCAAACCTATAAAAGCAGATTATTTGCATTTTTTATGCAGTTTGTGCAAAACATGAACTTTTGCCTGAACAGAAAAATATGCCTAAGTACTCTGTCTCTAAAGTAAACAACAATAAACTTTGGTACTTTCTGACAAGAGACAAATGCAAACCTTACAAAAGAGACAACTATGATTCATATAAAACCTTTTCTGCATCTTTTAATTCGTCAACAAAGATATTAAATTAAATTGAATATGCTCTTGTTCTGTCTTTAGATGACTATGTAATGCTAAACAAAACTTGTTGGAAGTTAAAGTATGCCATCAAATTGCTTCTGAATTTGTTCCACAGCTACAGTCTGCACCCCCATAACCTGAAAATAAAAATGTTCCTGGTATTCTTCCAGAACAATACAGCCAGGATTAGCAATAAACAGGTAGCTCAGGAAACAGAAATGACAAATAGGAAAAACTTCCCACTTCACATTGAGCCAGTGCTGACTTCTCCCAGTCTCCACCTCCATCTGAGCTCACAGATCAGGATGCTGTAACAGATTGTGGTACAAAAGCACTCGTGTGTAGTTCTGCACCTGGGCAGTTCTGTTTTGCTTTACCCGCTACAGGCTCTTTCTAACACTGCATTGAGAATTTCAATAAACACAATTCTGTACCTCAGGTTAAAATTCAGTACATAGAAACCTTAGTAAGCCTGGAATCATTAAAATCACATTTTACTTTTTGGTGACCTCCCATGCTACATGCAACCAAAGTCACACATTGCAGAAGTTTCCCAAAGGAATAGAAAGTCACAGACCATGGGGTCTTTTCTTCTACGAGCACTTCTGAGACCACTGGTACAGACACCTATTTGTCATTAAATATACATGCTCAGCACCAGATACAGCCTCCTCTTTGTCATCTCCTGTATGGGAAATTATGTTTTTCTCAAGTGTATTTAATCTTGTAAATCAAAAAAGTGAGAACATTTGCTCTGCCAGTCTTTCTATGCTGTGATTTCCAATTGCTGTAGCAACAATTCTTGTAAATTGTTTTTTTAAACCCTGTTTTTGCAGAATGGTATAAGTTGTGGCATCTCTCTATGCCTGTTCTATCAAAAATTCTTGTGTAGTTTACATTTCCACTTACATTACAAACACCCATTGGATAGCTCATTGTAATGCAGAGCAGAATTTGCCTCCATTTTCTGTAGCACACTTTTCATGTTATTCTCCCTCTCCCTGAACTGGTCTTGGAATATACTTCAGAACCTACTTTTGTCAAACTTCCCACTATTTTAAGCCTAACTTCTTTGAAGTGTGATGTACCCTGCACATATATGGCAGTATTTCCATACAGCTTAAGATTTACAGAAAGTGCCACATTTAGCAGATTTCTGATGTATTTACAATTAATTTCTTTAAACTTTTCCTTCTCTACTGCAAGATTGCTGTTCCTTCAGCAGTTAAATTTCCTATAAAGTACAATAAATACTCTGTATTGCAGAGACCATCTCAGTGGCACAATTGCAGCAGCACTAATGGTAGAAGCATCCTGGAGCTCTGGAGAAGCTTCAGCAGCTGTGTCAAATGAGGAACATAAATACTCAAAACTTGTGTTCTGCCTCTGGTTCTGCTACTGACTCACTGTCTCAGATTAAATTCAGTTCCTTATCTTAGGCCACAAACTGCAGACAACAGTATTTGCCCACCAACCAGAGATCACATTGACAATTCTGCCAGACAAAGTACTGGGCATGGATTTTGCAGTAAGACTGATGCAAAATCAGATGACAGAAGTCACCCTTTACACATCCTTGAAAAATCACGAAGTACAATTGCTACAACATTGTTTTAGTTACATTTTCACTGTCTTGTCCAGCAATCTCACACAGAAGGAAAAAATGTAGAAATATTTTGTGAAAAATGGAATTTTGTATAGGAAGACACTTTTAAAAAGCTTACAGTCAAGACAAGGCAGGGTTAGTGTGCTTGGAGTAGCTTGCCTGTGCATTTCTCTTTTCAGTGGCGGACACTGTTCAGGTTCTTCTACTACATTATTAGGATGTCAGACACAGAAAATGGCAAATATTTATCTCTGAGTATTCCACACCATCCTTATGTGTCCCTCTTAAGCTGTTTCCCATGGAAGGGATACCATGTACCACAGAGCCTGAGCGGGAGCACTGAGGGAGGAATGTCTCCTGACAGCTGGGAAGAGCATCCAGCTCCTGCTCTGAGAATATTTGCGTGTTTGATTTAATTATTAAAAGTAAACTATTTAATTTATGTAAAATATTTTAAAAAATTCTAGGAGGCCTTTCTTAAGAGGAAAAGCACTTTTTCTTCTTCCTCTGTGCAAGGAGAAAGCCTTCAGCTTTCCTTCAGGAGGCAGAGCTGGTTCCAGTGGCCTTTTGTTCTCTGTCTGCTCTGTGCTCACATCCCCATCTCTGGTCTGAGATGCAAGCGCACAACACAGACACCTCAGGGAGCTGGGCAGGAGCTGATGCAGGTTGAAGGTGACAGGGAGAGGCCTGAGTAATCAGTATTGACATAATTTTTAAATCCCCACAACATTTAAAAGCAGTGTTCAACTTCTAGCTTGATTCTTCCAAACCCTTCCCATGATGTGTTTAGCATAGCAAACTGCCCAACACAGGGCCGTGCTACCAGGAATAGTGAAGAAAACATTTAAAGATGGTTCTCTAGAATGCTGGAGAAACCAGGGATTGAGCAAGGAGACATCTGTACACAAGTCCTTCTTGGACCACAGCCAGAGCATTTTACAGTGCAAGATAAAATTTAATTAAGCTTCATAGGTTAAAAACATTTCCTATCTGTTGTTGTCTGTCATAATGGTTTAGAAATGCATAATCAAGTCTTTTTCTCTCTCATCCACACATTTGTTATTAGATTATTGCCCTTGAGAGCTCAGCTGCATGCAATAATTCTTTTTGTACTTTTTAAGTGGCTATGAAATATTTATGCTGAGGAAGAAACAGACACGTGGCACAAAATGTGTGGCACCAGAAAATCACAGAAAATATGCAAAAAGATCTATGAAAAAGGAAGTTACCTTGCACAACTGTGAAGATAAAATAGAGATATTTATTTATTCACTGTAAAGAAATACCTGTCCTTACAAAGAATTATCAGCTTTTTATGAACTCAGTCAATGATGGGACTAATCCCATTGGGAGAGGCAGAATACTCAGGCTCTATAAGAACATACACCTATTCTCGATTGGGAATATGAATATTGAAAATTTGGTTTCAAAGTGGGAAAGTTGAAAGGATGTCTCTAAAGCAGAGTTGGATTATGGAGAGAAACAGTCTGCTCCTGCTCTGACCTATTTGATGGGGTTCCAGTAATCAGAAACCTCAGATGCTGCAGAGCCACCAAATTGCCACCTCAGCCACAGATCATCTCCTTAGAACCTGGGGAAACCCTTCTGAGGGTTTAACTCTGCTAATTAATGAAGATAACATACTAATACAACAGCCCTGTGTGGGGAGCAAAATACTTGCCTTTATCCTAACATCTCTTTTCATCAGTGTGGCCACTCACACCCTGCAAGGGCCATCATGGTCACCCTCCAAGCCCATGTGGTATCATCAGACATGACAGGTCAAAGAGCACGAACTGCAAGAATTGTCCTCCAAACACACATGAGTGGCCCTCCTAAAAAGCCAACACAGCTCTTTATTTGGGGGCAGGAGGGCCACCTTCTCCTGCCTGAGACTCAAAAAGCACCACTGGTTACACGGGTTTGTTGAGTCGTGACTCTAGTAAGGAACAAAACAAAGATGAATCAAGAGAACCTTAACTAACCTGGAATCCTTTTAACCCATTTCAGTTCATTCCTTTGCTCCCTACTGGAAAGTCTGGGCTGCATGTGGAGCAGAGAGCAGAAGCCAGCCTTATTCATCTCCAGCTCCAAGAACACAAGTGAAGGAATAGCACCCCAGTTGTCCTGCCCTCCGCTTTCGAGTTTGCTCTCACCTGGCGGAGCCACTCAAAAGGAACTTTCTGAGTCCCTCCCCCCATTGTTATTGAAACAGGCTACAAAGTTTCCTGAAGCCCTTTCAATTCGCTGGTCTTTGGACCCAGCTTCCCGTCCTGAAGAGATGAAAGTAGAAGAGTAAACCATTCAGCTCAGAAGGTGAGGCCTGACTGGCCTAGACAGCAGGAGTTAATTAAATTCAAGGTACATCCAGCCCAATTTGAAGTTCTATTCTGGCTGACCTGTCCTGGTGATCGGGTCATGCCGTACAAGAGTCAGCCATTCACACTGGAATGGGAAGCAGAAAAGAAACCTGACAGCAGTCTAATGTGGTATCCAAAGCTCTTAGTCAAGAGACGCTTTAATTCCTGTGGCACAGCGTTAGGATGAAGAGGTTGGGTGTGATCTATTTGTACCATGGGGTCACCTAACAAACGTACATGTGATGATATTTAGGAACAGGATTACTCTTCACAGCTGCATGAAAGGAAGTCACTCAACTCAATTTCACACATCACACAAGGAGTATTCCCAGTTGCTCCATGTTCCAGCTTGGTCTGAGGGGCCTGAGTCAGGCACAGGAGAGGGATAACCCAGACTGAGCTGCCCTGGAGCAGCCACCAACCCAGAGCAGCCCTGACATTCAATTCCACCTCTCCACATGGTCCACAATGGCAGTGTCATCTCTGAGCACCAGACCATCCATGAACCTCTTTGTTGCTCATGACTGGTGATTTTGGGGCTCACGTGGATTCACAAGGGCCTTGTAGGATCCTCTGCCCCTTATCACCCCACAGCACATCACTGAGGTGGGCTGCTGAGGGGTTGCCCACTTTCAGGCCAATGTGCTGCGAGGCAAACTCTGAAGCACTGGTTTGTTGGCTCTGGAGCAGTGAAGACACTGATAAGGACACTGAGTAGACAATTTACAACTTTAGTTCTGACTTTGATGACATTTCTGCACCATGAGTTACACATGGTCCCAACAACTTGACTCTTTCTGCATAAGCTAGATCTAAGATGGTAGTGAAAACTCTTAGGCAATGTTTTGAATTTTGACAATTTAAACCTGATTTACAGTATCAGTTGGTTGAAATTTAGAAAATTTTAAAAAATGAAATCCATTATATATGATATGCTGTCGCAATTCTGTGGAAAAGTTTAAATTGCAGACCTTAATGTCCCTAAAACTAAGAAAAAACAAATATTGTTTTCTTGCTATTCAGAAATCATCTCAAAACATTCAACTATAAATTCTTTTACAGTACAACACTGGAGTGTTCAGGTGTCCTTCCTGAGAGCCCCTGACAATTTGCTTTCTGGCTCTACAGCTTTTCCAGGTACCCACCAGTGCTTCCAAGGACAAACATGTATAATCTAATTCCTAATGGGAGCAGCTGTTTGTTAGAAAAGCATGGCTGGGAGTGTCCATTTGTGTTATTTCCCTTGTAAAGTCAGGTTTTTCAAAAATTTACTATCCATCACTCCAGATTACAGCACGCAGCTGCACTAAGGTTTTCTCTAGTGTTGCAGTGAGATGATCTAGAAATTAAAGGTGAAAGACCAAGTCACTGCTTATGTTAATTTGGAACTAAATGATGTTACCTACTTGTGTAGGTAACATCATTCAGTTCCAAATAAAAATCCTGAAGTGTTCTGTATTTGACTCCCTAGAATCAGTTCAATTTTGTCCCATTACAATGCAGAGTGAGGATATTTTGGACTCAGTGACACATTTTTCCTGTAGCTCCAGGGCTCCATAAGGAGCCAAATGCCTCTAAACCACTGCAAGAACTTCATTGTTATTATTCTGGCAATGTCCAGTTTTGCAACCATCCTGTGACCCAATTTTTTTCCACACAGCTCTCCACTAAAGGAGTCAGTTTCTTGTACTTTTGATTAAAATGGTGAGAAATCATAGAGCCTTTGAGTATGAAAAGTTATTATGCTTTCTTGAAGTCTTAAACAAATACATTTTTCTGACCAATAAGATTGGGAAAAAAATTGGAATCCCTATATGAATTTTTTTTTCAGATGAGAAACAAAGAAGATTATCAGTCTCTATAATCAAAACATACAAAATAATAATTACATGCTTATGTGATTTTCATTGACAAAAAATGGCCCTGAAATGTTAACAAGTAATAAGACAGGTTGCTTTAAAAGATGTCTAAGAATTTCACAGGAATTATGAAAAAATATTTTAGGGGAAGACTTAATAACTGCTTTCCAGCTTTGTTAGACAGATTCCCAATTCATAAAAGCAGTTTCAGCCCAAGTACAAAGACTTCTTTCTTTTGGAAAATATTGAAGGGGCACATTTTATTCAATTAACCGGACCTTTGAATCAAAGATACGTTTTCTTTCTTCTCTGATTCTTTGCTCTTTTATCCATTATCCCAACTTTAATCCACAATTACAAAAAGAGACAGTATCTTTTTTATTGATGGACCACAATGTAGCAATCAAACAGGTTTTAAGGTAAAATTCCCACTTTTCAGTGAGTCTTGTATATGTTATGTGTTAACTCATGACTGCTGATGAATAGTTGTGTGATTTGATCAGACTTGCACAGCATTCTTTTTTCCACTCAGACGAAAAAGTAATAAATGCCATGAGTGTGATATACAATCTATCCTTCAGGCAATTCCAGCAGTTCAATGGTGTAATTACACACAGCAATTCTCATCTTTCCAGCTCCAGTCAACAACAAACCTTGCAGGAAAGTCCTGGAAACACAAAGGCATTGACGCGGCCCTGGCGTCCCCAACCACTGCACAGTGCAGAATAAAGGGGTGCCTGCACCCCATCCATAGAGATCTCCAAACCCTCCAAAATGTCTGAAGCCCAAAAAATATCAACCTTCAGAGGACTGGTGTACACCTGCAGCCTCCTGGTGCTTGCAGCATGTTTGGCTGCATGGTAACAGCCTCAAGCCAAAAACTTGCCAATTTTACAGTAAAACTCCCTGGGATGATTATGGTGGGACAAGGGCTGGACTTCTTGCTCACATGGAAATAGATGTAGCTAAATGCTCAACATTAAAATTTTATTAAAATAAAAGCTGAGTGTTATCTAGGGAAATACATAAAATAAATTAAGACACAGAAAAACGTGGAAAAGGAACAATACGCAAGAAACCTTTCCTGACGTGAAAAAATGGTTTATGCTTAATTCTAGCATAAAGAGATACATAGAAACCAAACTGCAGTGTTTAATCTGCTTCTGCAGCCTTGGAAAATGGTACAGCCTCTGCCAAGACTGAGATGCAATCAGATTTTTTTTTAGTTCCATTTGCTTCACAGATCATGTACAAGTTGCCCTATAACACAAAGCCTGTAGTGGGTAATCTATTGTTCTTGCCAGAGATAAAATAATTGAAAACAAAGCATGACACTGACTGTGCCTACTAGAATGTCTCCTTTAAAATATTACTTCATAGTATCAGATCCCTTTTCACACCCAATAATTTGTAATAAATTACTTTAATCACAGCTGCATTAACAACATGCCTGGGGCAGATAGGTAGATACACAAATCTAATGGACTAATTCATGTGGCAACAACTGATTGCAGGGAAAAAGGGGAATTTCATCAGCTCAGATTCTAATCAAAGAAAAGGTCAAGTTTCCTGTAGCTGTAAGTCAATTGTAGGAATGATTAAAAGTGCATGCACCTGCCTGGTAGGCGCTCCTGCTCAGCCACCAGAGCCCTCCCCTGAGCCTGGCTCCTCTCCTTGGCCTCGGAGGGAATCAGGTGCCTGCCAGCAATTAGCCCTAATGAGCCAGTAGCACTTTCCTGAGAGGGATGTTGAGAAGCCTAATTGCAGAAAGCAGGAGTGGAGGCTCTGCCTGCCTCCACAAAGCTGTAACTCCTGCTCTGCCAGGGAGCCTGCAAAGCTCCCCCACAGCACAGGGATACTGGAAAATCTGGGGAGAATTTCATAGCCTTCCTGGAAACCCCAGGATGCAGCTCTTGAAAATGGTACATATCCCCAGCACAGGCAGCTCTGTTCAAATTTGGGGTAGTGATGTCTGCTCCCAGTTTTGAGACTTGCTCTCCAGCTGAAGCTGGCAAAGCTTTTTGCTGGGAAACCAGCACCTTGTATTTGACTTTTGTAGATAGGTTATGATGTAGGTACATAAATTACACTGTAGTTAATCTGATTACAATATGATTCTAATTTTGATGTCTGTAATTACTACCACTTCATATAGCTAGAAGGTTAATTTAATGCCTGAATTACTTTTAATTACCTCTTAAGTTCCTTACTTTCATATTTAGTACATGCACTTACTGCAAAACCCCACTATCAGAAGATTAGCTTAATTACCTTATTTCAAGTGAACTTCTATTCCTGGCCAATTCCTAGTGATCTGTGTGCTCCCATCTTTAATTAGTCTCTAGCACATTACACATGTCTGTGTTAAGAATGCACCCCTTTAATTGCCATCTTGTATCTGGTAATTGCAACCAGTTTTCAAACTTCTAGAGCTACACGTGTGGCAGGGATAGAGGGGTTCAGTTTTACACAGAGCTCATCAGATGACAAAGCCTGACTGAAAACCACCAGTAAAGCAGTATAAAGGTTTTCTCAAGCTCATATTTCCTGAGTTCTGCAAAGAATATAGCTGAGAAATGAATCTCATACACAAGTTCCACCAACCCAAGTTTTGTGATGCTGTGCAGTTTTCTCACACATTTATAAACTCCAAACAAGTTCACTGGTCTTCCTTTTAGGAGCTTTTGTATCATACAACCCTTCCAGTAAATTAATGCAAAGATTTGTCCCAATCTCTAGGTCAAAATCCATGTCTAACTTCACTTGAGAGGACCAGGCCACAGAGATGGCTTATTCTGAAAAGCAGCAGGGTCACCAGTGAGTATTAAATGAAGGCCATTGCCAGGCCCCCAAAGCTACAGAGAGTTCTCTTCCACTGCTGCAAGGACAGCAACACCAACAAGTATCCTTGGGAACCTGGCATGACTATGAGAATGTCAGCCAGGCAACAGAAATTTTGAGCAGGTAACAAAATAATTGGATTTAAAACTCACTGTTATCTTTCTGATTAAGGAAAGGGCTTGTTATAATCATTTTTGACTGGACACAAAGTAGTTTTGAGAAATTAATGCACTACAGGTTAAAATGCTGTAGGCACTTTTGAATAAGAAGCATTGGCTCCTACTTAGTTCAGTAAAATACTTTTCATTCATGGGGATTTGAATTTACCTTGCTTTTTCTCAAAGCAGAACATACGAACAAAAAGCTAAAACATTGTAAAATAATCCAGGTCCTTGATGGTGAAGACGAGTGGGTGCTATGAATTTTTCTATCTGTACCAGAGTAAGCTCCTATTACATATGAGGCCCTAGAAACAAACATATGACACCAAAATATTTTCCATAAAAAGTAGGAAAGCACAAAATTAACTCAGTTTTGTTCTAGTAGAATTTTTGAGATGGAGATAATTTAAAAATAAATGCTTAAAAGCTGAATGAATTCATTTAATCTTGCTAGTTAAGCGCTGGAAAAACCAGGATTAGCTGCACCAGGCTCTCCATGTGCACATGTAGGGAGCAGCTCCTGCTCCCAGGACAGGAGTGAGGTGCTCTGTGCCAGCTGTTCACTGGCTTTGGCAGCACTGGAAATGGCCAGTCCAGCAGCAGCTCAGAAATGAGGCTTCCTCATAGCTGCCACTACTAAGAGATGTAATAATGTGCCACATAAAGAGAGATTCAAATGTTACAAAACTAAAGGAGGCTGGTTCTTTACACAGAGATTGCCCTCAATTCTGAATGAGGTCAGCAGGAACAGCAAGTGTTTCTCTGTTCACAAAACCTGCTTCAACTTGAGAGACAGCAATATGCAGATAACATTATTGCCTAAAGAATGGAAAATCTCAGAAAAACCACCATTCTCAGTTCATTTGTTTCCCTTCCTGCATGGTGACCAGCATAATAAGAGCACGGTGATGAAATGTGTTTGATGACAAACTCTGCTCAGCTATTCAAATCCCTTGCATACAACATTCCTGATAAGTTAAGGATCTAAAATTGCTTAACCAGTGTTAATGTGCAAGTTAATTGGAGGTCTTATATGAATCCATATACACTACTGAAGATTGATTAAAATAGCTCTGTGAAAGGTACTCTGAGCCAATGCTCTTTTACGCTCTCAATTAGTTTCTTGATGAGATTCCAGAGAGAAGAGAAAGAAATTAAGTGAAGGGGCAAAATGGCATTGAAAAGAAAAATTCAGTGATGCAATTTAAGCTCAAATGCTCTTCTCTACAGCACACTGTGGCTCTTTCTCTGTGTGTATCTGTGTGTACACAACACATCTAGAGACAAAGCCCTCGTGGCTCTTCACACAGCCTCCACATTTCACTCTGCTCACATTTCATTCTTCAGATGCAAAGCAAATGAAGAGGGATGATGCTACAGAACACCAAATGCTATAAAGTTCTGTTCTGGGGATACTTTGATATGTACATTTTTAAACTGGTTATGTTTAGACAGATTTATTTAGTGCTACTAATCTACTGCATATGAACAATATATTTTTAACATGCTAGATATGTTCTGTGACACCAGAAATGTAGATTTTTTTTTTAATAGGATTTGCTATTGTTTGTACTATTTAAACAGTCCCCTGTTTCTTCTTTGGGGATGCCAAATATTTTTATTTAGTGAAAACTATAATATCAATAAGTGATGGGAAGAAGGTACAAAAGGGTGAAAACTATTCCCTGACTGCCTTTTTTAGCTTTATATTGACCACCTAAGCAACAGCTTGCGTAGCTCACCATCACACAGAACTTGTCTAATGTTTCTAATGCTTATTTTCTTGGTGGTTCAAATAATAGCTAACATATTTGTCATTAAACTGTTGCTTAACAACCCTAATTTAATGTGGGTAGCAAAAACACAGACCTTTTACCTGTACCAGGATTTTTTGTATCTGCTTCCTTATGGGAAAAAAAGATTATTATGATGACTGGTCAAAGATTTATCCTGGATTCAGCTCTTCAGGGCTGAACCAGGAAATTTTTTGTTGTTTTTTTCATGGGAAGATGATAAGAGATGGGGGTGCTATCAGGACTTCTTTACCATAAATCCTACCTATGCCAATTAAAAAGGAATAACTGATCTCTGCTTGAACTTTCTGGGTCCTATTGAAAACTACTCTGTTAGGGTGTAGAAGGAATACAAAAAAGATTTTAAAGGAGCTTAATTATCCAGGTATCCATGGAACCAGATTTCAAGGGTGATCCTCTCCATCAATTCCAACATTTCTGTTCTGATTGGAGTAAGAGGAATACCAGGACATGGCAAATACTATTTTTTAAATAGTTACCCATATTATGTACACACACAACACATGTACACACATTTTGCTCATCAGTTCTGAAGACAACTTCATTTGCTTGTATATGTACACATAAATAAATAAACAAACAAGTAAATAAATAAATACCAACAGTCATTGGTTAGACCTGTACCATTTCTATTAACAGAACTAAATTTCAAATATATATTTATGTAGTTGATTCAGGGCATCTCTTATGCAGCTTTTCAGTGGATATAAGCCTCACAGCCAACTCAAAAATAATCAGTGGAGGACTTAAAACACACAGGATTAGGTTAAAAGAAACATTCACAGAACTATGTATCCCAAATTATCTCTCAGCATTTCATTAGCTTAATGGAGAACATTAAACAAATAGTCTTTAATGAAAAAACTAATTTATTTGCAGGAGTATAGTTATTATGAACACAGTTCCCTCATTTTTAATGTAGTAAGGTATTTTTAATTAGGTTTGAATGTTTAACTATATTCCACAAACCCTTTTACTTATGCAGCCCATGAATTTTTAAATTAGATTTGATTTTTTTTAGTTAACTACTTTCTGCAAACCATATTAATATTCAAATTTAAATTTAGGAAAAGAGAGAAGATACTCTCTCAAAGTGATGCAATTTGTTTGATGCTAGTACCTTGCTGTCCAATATTTTATGAAGAATACAGACCAAGTTTTACATCTCTAAACGCCACAAAAGACTATTTGAGATGTTTTCAAATAAGCAGATTAGAGATGATTTTCCAGCCCATCTAACAAAAATGCACTGGGAAGTGAATCCTTATATGGTGGTTCCACTGCATCAATTCTTTTGTAAAGTTTGTAGCCTACAATTCAGGAAATGCTAAAAGGCCACACTTTCCACCTTTTCAGATAATGAGTAGTACATTGACTACTGATTTTCCAAATGGTTCTCCAACAGGTTCTATAAATAAAATTTTATTGTTAATTTTGTTTATTGTTGATCAAAATGCTTCCTTACTCCAAAGAATTATTAAAAGTGAATGCTCTTCTTTTTTATTCCAAATTTCAATTCTTTATAATATATTTTTGAAGTAGAAGCAAGTGACTGTTTGCATCGTGTCTGACTATAATCAAGCATCTTCTGTTTTGTCACATCAAAAACAAAATCGTTATTTCCCATAAAAGTTAAAACCATTTTTCCTGTGAATAACTACATGTTACTAAAATGTATTTTAATGGGAAAATTTTTGTTTTATATAGTTAGATAAGCAATCACTTCTCTATAAATAGGTGACTATAAGTACTTGTTTGTCACGTTCTGAATTTTCTTCCAGCAGCAGCAATTTCCATTTGTTACCTTTTAAAAGTACCACTTGAGATTTTCTTAACTCAATGACAGATGGAGTTATGACTTTAATGCTAGAAATGTCAGAATTTCTGTTATTATTTTAAAATGTAGCAAACTTACAGGCCCACAGACATGATTTATTTTTCATATCAATCAGATCGTGTTTGAATGTGTATGGAGCCACTTTCAGCAGAGGTGATATGAGAGGGAAGTAAATATATTATATTCTGGTTGAATGCAATTTACTAAATTTCTCTTTTCTCTGTGACTAAATTGTCATCTGTTTTCTTACAAATACAGGAGGCAGCACCTTCAGAGCCTTCTCCCTTCTTAATGATCATGTCTGCAAAATGAGAAATACTGACATTTTCAGATATGCATTCTCAGTTACCATCCCACATTTTTTATTTGACAGACCAGCGTGATAATGCTGAACTCAAGAGGTAATTACAGAGTGACAAGTTTCATGATTGAAGTGCTGGTTCATCCAATTACTTCCACAGCCACGTTAGGCAGATATTTCATATTCAAACCACCCCAAATTGTGCTGTTTGCTCTCCTGATACACCCTGACATGTGCAGGTCCACCAGCCCTCTATCTCCCAGGCTCCCAGCTGAGACAGCTCTCATTATATATTTATCAGCCTAAAGAATCTTGTTTTAGTTAATTTAACATAATGAAGCCTCACTGCATGCTAGTTTATCATTAGGGCTCTACCTCACCAGTGATGTATTGCACTGTAAAAAATTCAGATGGTTCAATGTAATGATGCATTTCATTGGGACATCAAACAACGCCGAGTAATGATTAATTCATTGATACATGATCAGAAGAATATTGCATTGGGTCTGCTCTGAGTCCTTCACTGACAATCTCACAAGAGATCCCCATGGTTACCCACATCCTCCTCAAACAGATCCCTGTTTGCTGCAGAACATGGTTTTGCTATTCTTCTCTGATGCTTTCCTTTCTTCATTTCCTCATCACCTCTCCATTTTTCCTTCTCTGCCACATTCCTTTATCTCTATAATCTTCATGTATGATCAGATTCAGTCAATGGAGAGTCCAGCATTTACACACTAGCATATATTATACCTGTTTTTACACCCTACATCGATTTTATTTCTCCAGGCTATGGAGGAAGAGTACTAACAAACCTTTCTAACTCTGAAATCTTGGTTTTCCTGAAAGAAATTCATTTTTCTGACTGTCAGTAACTTTCTGCTGGGTAATTAAACATGCATCACGAGTTTGCAGAGCTAAGTACACCAGCCAGAAGGACAGGTGAGGCTGTGTCACGAGCTGGGGCTCCCCCACAGGAAGGACCTTGAGCCAGCTTCCACCACCTGAGGCAGCAGCTGATGGCAAAAATCTCACCTGGCAAAGTGCCTGCCCCTTGGCAGCTGACTGGGCAAGGCAAGGAACCAAACAAGGACCTAAGGAGGACTTAAAAATGTGGAATTTAATTCCTTGGGTTGGAGGAGATGAATGCACTTTAAACCTAGAGTGCAACTGCATGACAGAATTTTTAAAATGACATAAGAAGTATTTAGGACACATGGAAAAGCCATTAAACCCAGCAAAGTTCAATTTATTCTCTCCAACACTATGAACATCTCTAATGGTTTCCTGAATGACCCCTCTGGTTTTGTGTGCAATCTTGCTGGCTGGAAAGCAGCACATTTGTAACTTGTAAAATATAATCTCCATAAATGCCTCATTATCCCATTACCTGCATTAGGCTGGAAACACTAACTTGAAAATACATTACCTATAACATTTAAAATGTTAAATATTTTAACTGAGGTTTCCTAAACTGACTATGTTTTGTAGCCTCTCTAGCACAAAAAAACCCCACCTTTCTCCTTTTTAAAGAATCAGTGGAATTACTATTTTTTTCCTTTTTCAAGTAGTACAAGGTTTTTGTAATATGCTGATTATATATAAAGTGCACTACTAGCAGACACAACTAATCCCATAATTAAACCTGTGTTCTTCCATTTCAAGGTTCTAGAATTATACTTGATTTCAGCAAATCTCCATTTCTGAGGATTTAAAGGAATTTCCCCGTCCTTTGTTTCACATAAAATGCAATTTATTTGTTTTTTCTATTATTTGCTTTACAATGAATAGTCTAAGATACCAGAATTGTAATGAATTCACACAGGTCTTAAAGTGCTTATGATATTTAAGTAAGATCCTTGTTCTTTACATCACTTATTATAGTAATAACTTTTATTTTTTAATACGAATCATGTGACTTATAGATGCTTTTCCTTGAAAATGTAGAGTCCTGTGTTGAAAAAAATATTCAAGTTTCATTTTACACACTATTATTAAAAGTGGCTAGAAAAGCCACAAAAAAATTGTGGCATCTTCTGAAACACTGAGCTAAGGCAGTTTTTGTATTTCAGCAGAAGTTTTAACAAGGGAACAGTAGTGATGAGGCCAAAAGAGGGCAATCCAGGATCTATATAATCCTATTATTGACCTTAAAAAATTGCTCTTTTAGTTGACTGCAGCTATTGAATGAGTGAAATGTCCCTGTCTCTGATTCACTGTGCAGGTGTTCATAGTTATATATAAAATTAGTGCTGGAAAATGCTTAACAATTTATATATATTGTTATATATATATAGCAATATATATAAAAATATACATATATATATATTAATGTTATATATTTAAGTTTTTATATTATAGATTAGATTATATTTTATTCTATTAGATTAGAGATTATATTATTTATTTATTATTATATATAGTAAAATAAGTAAGTATAAAGAAATTCCCCGACTCCAGTGCCTGCTCATGGCTGCACTGTACCAGTGGCAGTGGAGGAGGACACAGCTGCATTTGTGAGAAAACTCATTAACTTCAATTGCTCTGCAAATTTCATGACACCGCTCTAGACAGCAGCCTAATTAATGGAGAAAGCTATGATTTTATAGATACAACCTAGAGAGCCAGCAAAAGTAGAATTCCTGCTGTCCTGTTCTCCAATATCAATCTCTTTTTTCTTGGTGTTCTATCTGCATTTGACTGATCTCCTGGTAGACAATTTTTCTAGACTAAGCATCAGACATTGTAAATAAAAGTTAAATAAATATTTATTTATTGCAGGTAATCATAAAATGGCTGGTATTTTGGGTTTTTTGGGTTTTTTTTCTCTGTGATTTAGGTAAATTAAAATAATCAATACAACCATATAACATGTACTTAAAATTAATCATCTTTAATTCACCTTGGTACTGTGGCTGCACTTTGCAAATCTCTGCACACACCACAGCTGCTCAGTACACTGTAAGATTTTGGGATATGTGTTTTGTTTATTATAAAGCAATAGAGACCTGAGATTCCACATTTATCACACCACAGCTGCTTGGAATTTCACCAAGATATCAATGATTGAAAGTAACTCCTCACCTATAAATACCAGTATGGACCATTTGAAATAAAGAGAATTTCCTAGAGAAAACCTGGCAGTGGTCACCCAATGAAGTAGCTTGAGTTCCATGCAAGAAACTGAAAAAAAATAAATGTTCAGGGAGCAGCTGCCTTGAAAATCCTGATCTGGATTGCCTGCTCCAGCCATGGGACTGCTCATCAACTGGGGTTGGACAATTACAGGTGTTTAACAAGGATAGAAAGATGGGGCATTTGGGATTAAAGTGCCCATACATTCCATAATTGTCTAATTTACTTCCATTTTTCCCCCAATTTTGCACCAAACACCATCCCAGGCCGCTGGGGGGTGGAGCAGGATGATGGAGAGCTCAGCAGCTGCCAACAGGCAGCAGAGCAGCCCTGCCAGCTAAAGGCTTTACCAACCATAAAACTGGCTTTTCCTGGCCACTTTTTCATTCCTTTATGCTGTCAAAGTGACTTAAAGGTTGTGCAGTGTTATGGAACTACAGGACAGCCCTTTGGGGGACATGCAGTGGGTCTGAAGGGGCTGTAATAACCAGCCAAGAAAATTTATTTGGATCAACAAAAGAAAAATTAATTCCTCACAGTTCTCTAGGTAGGGAAATGGACTACAGTTCCTGTGATGTTCAATCAAGTTCTGCATTTCCTGACAATACTCTGGATTTTTTTTAGATCTTAATAATTTCTGAAGCAATTATAATTACTGTATCACTACAAATATACACAATATTTTTAACTACAGTTGTTGTGGGAGAAATGGCATCACCAGGGCCTCAAGAACTGACCTTCAAGGCACTTTTTATGAATAACTGATTGCATTATTCCCACTAAGTCTAAATAGCTCTATCTACCTCAGTGGAATCTAGCAGAAATCCATAAATTACTTCTCTGATATTTTTATCAAACACTGTTCCCATCATTTATCACCAGCAGGGCTACAAACAGCAGCAGTCTGAAAACCTGTTTAATCACAGCAATCTTCTGTCTTAACTAATATTTGCAAGCAATGTATTAAGTGCTTTGGAGCTCATGTGAACATCTGGTCCCAAAAGTGACAAACAGGATTCTGGGGATGTTTTTTTTTACTTCCTCTGCTCTGAATTTGTACTATCAAAGAAAATAAAAATAACAAGGACTAAAAAAAAAACCCAAACAAACAAACAAAAAGCCCAAAACAACCTCCAAAATCTCAAACCAGAACTACTTTTAAAGCAGGGGAAATCAATAGGCTTAAATGAGCCAACAGATTTCTTCCTGAGCCTCTCTCAGAAGCTTTAGAACAGAACAGGGAAAAAAAAAATATAGAAGACTCAAGCAGTTTTAAAGTCCTCACAATAAGCCAGAATACCCAGGAGCGTCGATTTCATCATCTTCAAACTGTTGTTACACCACTCCCACCAAATGTTGTTCAATTAAGCAGTGGTTTAAAACAGTGCAAATTAACACTGCTACTTAGAGAAAAATGAAAAATCCATGCTCACTTGTGCACCATTCATGAATATCCCATTACTTCTAGGTGGAGGACATCACACCATCATGGTAAATACACATTAATGTTAGGTGCGTGGCATTGCACGCCTTTCCCATGACTGATTCCCAACAAAATGGCAAAAAAAGGAATATGTTAACTCCAAATGTTCATTACACAAACAGTTCATGGGATTTTAATGCTTAGAACTCAGGATGGAGGTCAGATATTTTCTATTTATCAAACTTTCCCAAAAGGAGTCTTCAAAATCTAACATCTGACAGGAGGTGCAGGTGAGTGTAGAGCTCATAAATCCACACAGGAACAAGACTCCTTCCATAACCAGAGGAGGACTTTGGATAGAGGCTGCAGCAGAATGATGTGCACAAATTCCAGAGCCCTTCTCTTGGGGTAAATCCTCAGGGAACACAGTCCCTGTCTCCACAGAGCCATGACAGGGCTCAGCTCCATTTGACAGGAGGTGAAATGTGGTTCTCCACATCCAGCCCTCTGCTTATCAACAGTGACAAAGCTAAAGCATTTTAAATTACTAATTTCTTACATTTCTTCTATCAGTACTACCAGATGTGATCTCAGTGCTGTGTCTCTTTAACAGAGGGAGGAGTTTGGCATCGTTAGAATTTGATTATTTACACTCAGCTCCTCCAGCAGACTTTGCGTGAAATAGAGCCAACATTAAGAGTAAGCCCCTGACATCTCTCCTGGTTTATTCTTCTAATAAATTGCAGCACTCATAGATATCTAAATATCCATAAGATATTTCTGTGGCCCCATAAAAACAGCAACAGAACAAATGATGGTCTCCACTCCCTCAAATTACAACCACTTCTTTTTAAGATGCACACCATGGTAATTAAAGACAGGATTTTTTCAATATAGCTCCCCAAGGTAGCAATGAATTATCCTGAATAGAAAGGATTGTTTCCCTTACATCAGACTCATGGCAGACATGCAAAAACCTAAAAGGATTTTCAAAAGGAACTGGAAGCAAATGTCCAATAAACCAAGTTGCATCGCACTCCAAAAGAATTTCTGTTTTACCTTCAAAACTGTTCTCCACTGTCTTTGCTGAGAGAAGAAAAAGGCACTTTAAGAGCCTGAGCAAGAACTAAACTGCAAGGAAGCATATGATTAATTCAAATTATAAGAATGACAATAATGGTGATACTAGAGCTCTGCAAAGAGGGTGTATTGCCTCTGATTTTATAGAGCCTGAATTTCAATTACACAGGAGGAAATTGTTTCATCCATATAAGTCATATCTTCTAATGGTTTGCTATTTGACTTATGTTACTACTTTTATTATGTTGCACATGTTAATGTGGATATTAGCCCATTGGGTAAGGCACTGCTCCAGCACATTAGGCATTCTGCAAATTGTGCTATTTAGGAGACTCTTCACTCCTGAAGAAGGCAAAAAGCCTGATAGGTAAGGCCAGACTGTGATCTAAAACATGTTACACCATACCAGAGTCACACACTGCACCCAGATCTCCTTGTGCTAGGACAGCACCCAAAGAAGGTACAGACATTCCCCAGAAAATAATCTTTATTTTTGCAATACCTTTTACAAAAGAGCAGAGATAGCTTGACAGCCAAACTTCACTGGAAACTTTCTCCCTCTGTAATGGCTCTCCGTCTTACCTTGGCAAATGTGCATGGTTTGAACCAAAATCAGAGGAATTATTGCACTTTAGCTATTTTACATTTCTTATGAAAGGAAATGGTTTAAGATCAACAACCAGCACTACTGCTTGGAACCCCAAAAATTACGAAGTCATCAGGTGCAAAACAAAAATATTAACTCTTTATTTTTTTCCACCAATGTTGCGAGACAGAAAAGTAATTAAAGGCCCAGCAGCAATATTAATCCTAAAAGTATCTGTATAACCATAGCTAACATCTGTCATGGGTCAGTACTGAGAGGAGGAACATGGCAGCACACTAGATGCAGACATTTTGATTATTTTATTTTTGCATACTCAGGTTAACTTCCAACATTCTTCCATGGAATCAGCATTTTACAAAAGCTACAGTAATTTTAGGTTTTTTTCTTAAGTGTAGGAGTTTTTTACCTCTCAGCTTTCATGTAAACCAAGTGACTTCCATTTCACCTCATTTGGTGTAATTGTACCAAAGGAAACATTAACAGTTACACCTCTGGGCTGTGATCAAGCAGTTTTTTAACAAAGCACAAATAGTTTCCTAAAGCCAAATAGAACACATTTAATAAAAAATGGCTAAATAATCCAAGAGAAATTTTATTGTCTTAAAAATTATCTGACATCTGCTACAATTCCCCTCCTTTACTACACATTTTAAGTAGGGTTAGTTTCACAGCAGGAAGAATGCAATTATATATATATTTCATTTAAAAAAAATATTGTAGAAAGTTAGCCATTTACTAGAAAAATATGAGAGCTCTGTACCCAACATTTCATAAAAATTCCTGGGGTTCTGGGTAAAAGTTTTTGCACCGAAACCTCAATATGGCAGGACACCAAGAGAGAGAGGGTGCATCCACTCTACACAGGTTTTCAGAATCTTATGGAGATTTTTGCCTCTTAGACAAAAACAACTTGGTTGTCAGATAAGCAGTTTTCATGAAATTGTCATGAAATAAGATGCAAAAACATGCCAAGATTTTCCATCAGTCCTTTTTTACCTTTGCAAACAGTTTTCTTATCTGACTTTAAGACTGAAACCTTGTTCCAAAAATGAATGGCAATCAAATATGTGGATCTTCCACTCCAGGAGTGAGGAAACATTGGAAGCAAATATACTGTGACAGGTGAGAATCATCTAATGAGATACCCAGGCACCAGGAGTTCCACCCAGGACTGTTTGACTATCACTGAAGCCCAACAAAATTCCCTTCCCTGAGATAATTTGGACAAAAGAAAGACAAGACAGTCCCACAGATCTTGTCCCTGCTGTTTCTCAAGGGAAGGTGTCTTTAGAAAGAGGTAAGGATAACTCAGCTCAGGATAACTATAGATAACTATTAGTTCAGTCAGGAGCTCCAATAGGAAAATCCTAATTTTGCTGCAAGGCTCTCCCAGTCTCCAAGGGGGGGGAGATGCTGCTGACTTTCTGACTGCCCTGCATTCTGATGTTCACACAGTCTGAGATACACAAAATAGAGATTAAATGCCATCAGACTTCTGTCAAACCCACATAGAATTGGCTGACAGGCTGGGAAGCTTTGGGAGTACAGAACACACAGTGCAACCCTACGTGTCTTAGCTCCTTAGAAAACCATGCTAGAGACGCTGAGGAAGAGTTTGAGATATAACCAGTAAAATCCACTGCAGAAATACAAAGATGTATTTTGAGCTTCTTCAGAGCTCAAAAGGGGTAGGACACTCAACACAGTTGTCTTAGGCTGGGGGTGTGTATTCTATTCCCATCTCTCAGAGGTGGGGCACTTATCTTCTGTTCATTGGGCAGTTTTCTTTATCTCTTCAACAACTAATCCTCCCCCCAGGACATTTTTTCTCTTCATGGGCCACTGAGTGCCACAGCATGGCTAATAAAATGACATCATCCCATTGGGACAAGCTCCGCCCATGGGTGGAGCCAAGCATTCCTACTTGGACATAATCTGAGGTTTGGAACACTGCAGCAGCCTTTTCCCACTGCATTCCCAGAGGAAGATCAGGTCCATCTACAGCACCACCAGACCTTCAGAAATCCTTCTACAGGATCACTGCTCCAACAGAGCCACACCTGTCACTACAGGAGGACTGCAGCCACCATTCAATTGGATTGCTACCAACACACAGGGTGTCAGGTTGCGTTCTGACTCTGTCGGTGTTTTTTGGGGGTTTTTTTGTACTATTGCATTTGTATTTCTTTTTAATTTTTCTAGTAAAAAACTGTAATTCCTATTCCCATATCTTTGCCTGACAGCCCCTTAATTTCAAAATTATAATAATTAGTAGGGAAGCAGTTTACATTTTCCATTTCAGGGGAGGCTCCTGCCTTCCTTAGCAGGACCTGTCTTTTCAAACTGAGACAATAGTATTTTAACAGTCTAATTCACTAGAGTGAGAATACTAGAGAAGGAAAGAGAGGCTGCACAGCTGGTGATTTCCCTGCTACTAAACTGGTGAAGGATGCAAGTACAGGAGTATTATTGGCAGAGAAAACAGGGGAGCTACAATCTCCTTCTGGGAGGTGGCAACTGTTGTTCAAGCAGTGTCACCACTGAAGGGTTTGAAGGGGAAGGAAGGACTAGAAGTAGAAAGATTATTCATCTTCTCTTAATGTCCTGTCATCTGGGTCTGAAAGGCAATGATCATTAAGACAGGTTTTAATTATATGGTCTATGGTAGCATCTGGATTTATATTCCTGAACTGAGAAAACAGAGAAAAAACCAGCATGTGGGAAGATTATGGTCCATAGATGGAAGGGAGTTCATATAATCTAATTAAAATTTTGAAAAAAAATATATAAAATTGATCCATTTAACTTTTAAAACATTCATAAAGTACCAAATCCAGAGGGTCTATGTGCAAATAACAAATAAATTACTGCCAACAGTTATTAAAGCATAAGACAGCAATGTTTTTAAACTAGAAAGTCATCTAAAATGAGCTTCTCACACAGCTGCTTTTTAAAGAGTTAAGGATTCAAATATGCTATAGACAATTAGAATTAAAACAATCAACACTGAAGAGGCATAAATAACAGAGAATCCTTTTTTTATGGAATTTTTCTACGCAAATAGGAAAGGTTCTAAAACCTTATCAATATACACCTTAGCCCAATTTTATTTTATTGTTATTTATTGTTAGTTCAAAAGAGGAGAGAGGGGAGAGGGGAGGAGCAGTCCCTCCCATGGGAAAGAGATGTCCATGAGAAATTCTGGCCATGCCAGCCCACAGGAAATGGGGAGTGCACACAGAAATGGCACTGACTCAACACACACAGCCCTGGAACCCTCTCTGAGGAAAAACTTAATTCCTCATTACACCTCACCTTGAACCAGGTCTGAATTTCTGTCATCTGAACATCACTCAATCAATACTTGGCTTCCCCCTTGCCACGAAAAAAAAAATGCAATAGCTTTACATGGACACTGCAGAAAACTGGAGTAAGTCTTATTAAAACCCTCAAATAGAAATGACTACTTCTTGGTGTTATTCTGGCTTGGAGTCACATCACAAGCCAGAGTATTTGTTCCTGCAAATTAGATGCTTTTGCTCTTTTTCATCTTTTCCCCATATGGAAACATACTTGAAGTCTGCTCAAACAATTCAGCATAATTCAGGTGTTTCCTAGATCAAGATTGGCAAAAATGAAGTCAAGTACATTTATTTATGTGCACTGACAAAGGCATGACTCTGATAAGCTAGCACAAAATTTGTTAGCACTTAAAAAACCCACATTGTACTGGCAATGGCAGTCTCTATAAAAATTTTAATAATTCAGATGTTTTTTAATGGGAGAGTGGTAAACCTATAATTGTGGAAAGCTTAAAAGGATCAGATTAAAGTAATCCTGCTTCTTTATTTCTGTAATGTTTAAAATAGCAATGGACACTCAAATATGTTTTTCTAAGGCCTTTGGGAAACAAAAACATTAGGAAACACAGAAGTCTCTAAGAAACTTTTCTTGAAATAAAACTGAGGAAGGATGTATTTACTCCAAGTTCATAATAAGTTCATTCTAACAAATACTTTTCTTCCTTTGCTAGAATTTCAGTGCAACAAGACACACATTTAACATTAGCAATTTAAGAGAATCCTCTGTGTGCTTTCTGGTAGGCTCCATCAAAGAAAAGGACCATTTTTAAAATATTAAATTTGTTTTCCCTTTATATTAAATCAAGAAAACCTTGCATGTCTACTTGCCAGAACACCTGATTCTTATCAGAGGGAAATACTTATGCATAGTGAGGACTCTCTAAGAGCCTCTGCACCAAAATTACTCAACTAGTTAATGAAAAAAACACAAAACCAAAACAAAGGGAGGATTTGTGTTGCAAATGTTTTGAGTTGGTTCTCAAAAACAAATGAGAAAAAGTTAATACACAAGCACACAAAGCAAGATTCTTTAAACATGCCCATGGCCTTCATGTGAAATCAGAGATTCATCCTGCTATGACTTGTGCAATTTGACTGGCACAATAAAATGATTTTGCAAGTGAAAACAGCTTTCTGTTTTTCAAAATGGAAAGCTGCCTCATCAAAATGAGGAGAGAGAAGTGAAGGTCAGAACAATGAGTCATCTTCCTAAGGCAGAGTCACATCAGAGGGACCTTCAAAGAGTCAAGTAGTTACTCACAGGCATTTGAAAGGAGGGGGAAAAAAAAGGAAAATCACATAAATGAAAATTGGCCGAAAATAAGCACCAATTGTCTGTCTGTTTTTGGAGCTATTGTGCCTTCTGCAGTGTATCACTAAGATGGGTGATTATAGCACTTTATAATAAAAGACAATCTTCTAGGGAAGTTTTGAGAGAGCCACTGATTGGTTAGCAAATGTACAAAAGATGAGGAAAATGAATAGCAATAAAGCGAGGGAATACATAAAAAAATACTGAAATCAGACAAAGAAGCTCCTAAAAATCCTTCTTTTTTGTTTTTAGCATAAATAGTAAGAAGTGAATGAAAGACAAAGAGATGAAAGAAGGATGTAAGATGTCTTCTCAGTCATTGCATATATTTTTTGGTTTCTAATTGCAAGATAACACACCAAGCCTTCCCTCCAGCTGGTTTGGTCTCTGCAAACCACAAGGCTGACCAAAATTCCCACCCAAATCAATGGGAAGAGTCACAGTGACTGCAGGGAGAGTTTTTATACATCCATCCCATGGGTTGTTGCTTTTTCAAACCTTCTGTGACTGTAACCTAAGGAAACATGGAAACACAGGGATTCTTATTTGTGGTCAGAGTGCAGAGGCTCCCAAGGGTGACTGAAGGCTGAGCAATTCTCCCAAAGTCAGCTCACAGCATCCAGGGTGCAGCAATTTGGGCACAAAGAGTGTGGAGCTCAGCCCTGGGCCTGGTTCCTCCACTGCCCTTCAGCTTCCTTGGCACACAGAGCAGGGTCTGTAGGTGCTCCAGCTCAGAGCCAAGGCTGCTGCCCCAGAGACAAAAACCAGCCCTCACAGTGCCAATGGTCAATGGCAAAGCCTGGAGTCTAAAACTCTTCTAAAGCCACTCAGCAATGGATGTGAAAGGGAGATGTTGCTCTGTATGAATATTTTTGTTCCTATTAAAAATATTTGCTGTTTCAAAGCAGGGTGAGGAGTTAGAAATACATTCCCAAATTTTGAAATATCTTGGTTTCATGTCAATAGTATATACATATTTTTTTCTTATAAGTTAAAATTTATCTCAAGTTTCATGAGTTTTAAGTGATCAAAGCACAGTGAGAGGCGCCTCCTCTGATAAACATTTGAAAGTACATTTCAAGTAACTTGTGCTCAGAATCTCTCTTTGCTAAACAAAAATAATTTCTCCTTAGCCCTCATTCTTCTTTTTAAACCACTTCCAGTCATAGCAAAATCTGTTTTACTCAGAGAGTACATTAAGTACAAAAACTCATGAAAACGTCATTGAATAAATAAGCCAGAGTGAGTTTGACAAAATAGGACATCAAATTACACCTAAAGCACTTCTGTCATGCTAAAGAACAATCATTTGCACAGCAGACTGGCAAAACTCTGTTAGGGCATCAGAGAAAGAGAAATCACTCACTCTCCTCAGGAACCTTCAAAAGAAAACTGTGAAATTAAATTTTTCTTACAGTTATAATACTCTGGTCTTGTTCAACCACAGATGCGGCATTGATAATATTGGAACATTATTCCTGTACCCTTCCAAAATGCAGTTTCTGCTGCTAACTCCATTCATCATACATTTTGCCATCATTATGGCACGAAGGCCACAAGTGTACTATCTCCAGATCATAATGAGAACTGGTGAAAATTATTTCTTTTTCCACTTTGATATCACCTTTGTCATAGTGCAAATTAACTCTGTGCCATCTGGGAACACATATAGTTACACTACTTTAAGAAATACGTTATGCAACTCTACTTTGACTTCTCAGTATTCTGGTACACGTTGTTCCTTCTCTATAACATTCCTTGATAAGCCTACTTCCCTTTTAGGTACCAATTAATGAATATGAGGCCTGAGTAACAGCCCTGGGAAGCAATGAAAAGGCAGACATCAAAATGAGAGTGGAGTGCATCCTGAATGTCTGCCCAGACTACACATTCCCTATGGGATAATAAAGCAGTTAAAAAAGAGAGCACTGGAATGGCTACTCTATCAAATTAGAGTATGTAGAAAAGGTCAAAGCAGTAGAGCACAATGATATAATTCACAGATTATACAAGACATTAAAATTCTGATATGACATTCTTTGGGAAGAAAAAAAAAGATTGTAACAAGGGCAGAAAATGGCAGGACATTAATCCTTTCCCATGACAACATTCATACCCAAATTGGAAAATGTACAACTCCAACCCTTGTTAAGCATTTGCTAAGACTGGTTACATGGCTTAATTTCAGATTCCACTTATTGAATCCCTGTCAACAGCTGCTGATTATATTTAATGGAGCTGCACAAGGGGATGAAGTTGAATGACACTATTTATATTTCTAAGGACATACACAAGTTCATGGGATCAGCCTCCTGTTTCAGCACACAATTGCATTTGCTTCATAAAAGCCTGAACAAGACAGAGATAAAAGTATTTGCAGTAGACAAGTGAACAAGCACACTTGAATGTATAAAATTATACTTATTATGATGAAGATAATAATAATAATAACAATAATATTTGTATCCCTGTAGGGCCTAAATTTGTTAGTCAAGACTGAGAACAATCCCATTTCCTAGTCTAAGCAAAGAAAGACATGGTCACCTTTCACCATGAGAGTTTACAGATCTAATAATAAACATGCCAGGACAAAGGAGTGTAGCAACTATAAATACAATAAAAATGCAATTGAGGAGGCTGATGAGAAGCTGAGAAACCAGCAGGAAGATTCCCACTGCTTGAACGGGCATCATATCAAGCTTTTGATCACTCCAATTATTTCCCTGTAATTTACAGGTTTTATTTTTGTAACTCAATAAATGAATAATACCAGCTAGACCAAGCAGAGGGGCTCACCCTAGCCATTGCCATTCAACTCATTCTTGTGTGTCACAACAAAAAATGCTTTGCAAAACAATTAGAGACCAAAATAAAGCATTGGCTTTATTGTGGAACAGAAATGCACAGCAGCAGCACATAGGGCAAGAGCACTTTGACTGACACAAACATGGGAAACTTTTTGAACAAGATTCTTTCTTTAAAATTTAGAACTGGAAGAAACAGTGAGATTCAATACTAAATTCACCTAAAACTACTTTGATTTTTAATATAGTTAAAATTCTCAGAATGGTTATCTGGAGAATACTTAAAGTCCAGTTTTTCACTAACATTACACCATGTTCCTTCATCTTTTACACACTAGTAGCATTAAAGCTGGTTATAAAATTTTAAGTCAGGAAGGACATAAGCTACAAAGAGGTTTCATTTTTTCAACCAATGCAACAAACCTAATACAAATGTATATTTTACATCCCATTATCTTTGATGATTAATGTCAGTTTGTACACTTGCCAAGTGGTTTGAGTTCATGCTCTTACCTCATGAAAATTTCCCTATGGGGGAAAAAAGTCAAGAATAGAACCATAAAGAATATTGTGTTTGGTGATATAACATGCCAGCTTTATCATTTCTTTCCTGTCTGCAGTGCCACAGCAGGTGAAACAGTTATCTGTGTGTTCTGCAGCCAAATCTCAGAGGCAGGATTTCTTGCTCCAGACTTTCCATTTAGCCCATGACTGAGATTGATTTGCCCTTATTCCTTTGTCATCCTCTTCTGTACTTCAGAGGCAAAGAAGGCTGCGCCACAGCTCAAATGTTTAGGCTGGCAGCTTCAAAGATACACTCTGCTAAACATTGAAAGATGCCCTGGCCTTTAAGAGGATGTTTTCATTTAGTAGTTTCATATTTTCAAGCTACATATTTAAAGAAATTTTCAGGGTTTTACCATTTTTGAACACTTAAAACCTGCTTGCTTATGTAGAACATGCAGGAAAGACCGGAAACCTTTATTTTAAAGACATCAAATAAATTCTTTCTACTATTCCAGTGTGCATCCCTAGCTGCTAGCAGTATTAGTCACATAAAATACTCCAGCAACACAGGCCAGAGCACCAACAGAATGAGTTTGAGAACAACCTACTGTAACAGCTCTTCAACTATGAAATCACAACATCACAGGATTATTGAGACTGGATGGGACCTGTGGAGATCATCTAGTCCAACCTCCTGCTGAAAGCAGGACTGACTTCCAAGGCAGATGTGCTTGCTGAGGACCTGAGTGAAATATGCACAGGTACTACCCAGGAAATCACATTTTCAGGTGAATGTTAGACTCTGGTGTTAAGATCCTTGTTATGTTCTCTCTGGCCCTGTGCATCATTCATGTTTTTTTTTTAAAAAAAGCTCCTTCAGCTAGTTAGAAATGCTGGTCAGAGTCTGCTTCCTGCTTAGCACAACAGAGGATGGAGATTGATTGGCATGTCTAGAGCAATTATAAGCTAGTGAGAATGCTAATAAAGCAACCCTGTAACAGCTCTCATAATCAGAAATCCCAGTCTAAAAACAGACCAGCCCACCAAATTTAAAAACAGACAGATCTGTCAAATCATACATGTACACTCAAGTACACAGAAGGAAGAGTCTTGACAAGAAGCCAGAGTTTTAGCTGATCATCACCAGATAGTCAATACACTCAGAGGTAAGCAATGGACACTGATTTATTTCCCCCCATCCTCCTAAGATAGTAATAATGCTGTTAAAGCCCGACAATTACAAAACTATGTCCTGCAGAACATGGATTTTGCAGTATATTGACATGGGAGAAAATCCTTACTGAGCTACTAAGACTTAATCCAACACACATTTGAATAACTGAGGAAGTGTTTTAGCTCTGCAGCTTCCCAGGGAGTCTTGTCCAGGCCTCAAGAGATCTGAAAACTCTTCCTACCCAGAGCTCTGCAGGGCTCTGACCCACCAGCTCTGCTGAAGCACCTCTGGAACAATGTGCAGACACCAGACAGCTTTGTTTGCTTTTTATTAAAGGTGCCTAATAAAGTCACAAGTGTTCTTACTGTTAAATCTCATAGCAGGAACTACATTGTGTATGCAGTCAACCGCTCTGCTGTTATTTAAAATGAACAAAATCAAAGCTTCTTTCTTTCATCCAGGCCATTATTATTTACATCTTGAAGTCAGCACTACACTGGAATAAAATAACTGTCACCAGGTGCACTCTTTTCTTTCTGGCAAATTAGAGCTTTGGTGCAAAATACATAAGGCTATTTGAAGTCAAGAGAGTTATGCCATGGATAAATCACCCTGGTGATATTTTACTATTTCAAGTCATTACAACACAAGCTTTGGCTTGTCTCTCTGATACACAGTGCAATGTTCTTTAGAGAAGTAAACTGTGCTTCTTGCAAAATGTTTCAGATGGGAGTCTCTTTACTGTCTTTTCCCATTCCATTTTAAATATTTGATATGTATGTCTTCAGGGAAAGACCTCTCTATGTGCAGTGCCTTTGATTCAAAGATATTGCCATCTTCTTCACTCAGGAAGTGCTGCACACATATAGTTTATTACTGGGAAATCTGGGAGCTGAGATGTCGCATATTTTCTACCCTATATGCTAGGCAAAAAGCAGCACAGAGCATTTGGTGTCTTTTGCCACTCAAAGAAGAGAGATTGACCTTACATAATAGAAGACAAATACATTTCCAGCATTAACTAAGCCAAAGCTCCTGGGAAGCACGAGATGGCATCAATTTGTTTTCCACCACTAGTACTGATGTGTGCACTGCTCCAGGAATAAGTAGAAAGAATAGAGGCCAGAATTTAAGAGAAAAACCACAACAACATGAGGACAAGCAATTCCATGCACACTGTAATATTTAAAATTATATCACAAAATTGCAATGGATAACAGTAGCCCATTGTGTGTAAATCATTGATTATGATCAATTTAAGCCCTGAGAAGCTACACTGCATTACAGATCATAATACTGAATTTATGTCTCCAAAGAGATGAAATGGTATAAGAAGAAAGATATATAGTGTGGGTTCAGTTTCTTTTGTTGCTTTGTAAGAGACCACAAGACAGAAGAACTGTTAGGTCTTAGGTGGCCGTGTGACAATAAAACCACTCTGCTCTCTTTTGTGCAGTTATATTGATTTTGCTACATACAAAGGCAGTCTAATTTTGGTTGCCTGGTACAAAGCAACAACCAAAGTAATTTATATTTTATAAAAGCTCATGGAGCACATTACCTCCCATTCTAATACACCATAGATAGACCAGTTCCTTGACACTATAATCCACCAACTTGTAGAACAAAACACAACCATTTCACACCAATATTGGGACACAGGCTTGGACAGTGCTGTCCTGGACCAAACTGGGTCTTGTGACAAGTGAAGGACACCAGGCACCGATTGAGAATCAGCAGCCACAGCTGGAGGGGCTCTGCTGGCACAGAGGATCTGTCCTGTCTGTGCCCAAAGGGTGACAGGGACATGGGATTCAAGCTCTGTTCACAGCGCAGAGAGAGAGCTGCTGCCAGAGACACAAACATTAAACTGGACATGCACAGAGACTCACTCCAAAGTCACACCTGTAACTGAGCCCAAGAGAAGCAACGACTCATGACTGAGAGTAATTTAGAGTGAAAAAAATTCTGATCTTGGGAGGGGGAAAAAAACCCCAAACCTCTTTCACCACCCAGAAAATCCAGAGTGGGGGCATTTTGATCTTGTTGTTGTTGGGTTTTTTTGTTGTTGCTGTTTTTCTGGTTAATTAAACATGATTAATAATTTCAAAAATGAGACTCTAAACATATTCCAGCTCCCTGCTAGGACATTGCAGTCAGGTGACCTTGCTCTGCCAAGTAAGAGGAATAACCATTAATAATGGTTGCTAACTCTCTATAATTATGAGATTAAGTGGTACCACATTGCACAGCTTTCCTGTGAAAATTCATCCCTGGCATAGTAGAGAAGAGCATCCACAGGATGCCAGGTAAAGGAATATGTTCTTGCCTATTATTGCACACATTATCTCAAAAATGAAGTCTTTTGGACTCTGGCCCAGTGAAATCATGGAAAGACTCAAAAATAGATCAGGTAATGAGTCTTATACATAGATTATAATTTTTTTCTATATTATTTATAGAGTTTTATCATCACCTAGATTTTACAATGCTAGAAAGTTTTTAAGATCCAGCACATGGAGACTGTCCCACTTGGCTATGTAGAGATTCCTTCTTGCCCTGACCTCTAAAGAAAAACATTTCATTACTACATGCAAAATAATTATTGACAACAGAACAGGAGGGAGGAAAACAATCTCATTTATAGCTTATCCTGTCTGATGAACATGTTAATAAAAATGAATTACACTGAATTACGTAAGCAAGTGTAAGAGCAAAATTCATTTTTATGTTCTATACACACTAGAAGCCACAATCTTATTTTCTGTTCCACTTATTGTGCCCTCAGTTTGCAGAAGATGAGCAATCAAAAACTCTTTGCCTCAGCTTTAATTGCTCACATTTCCAGTGTGTAAGTGCTTATGTAGTAATTCTTCTGATGCACATTTTATGTGTCAGTTCTCTCATTTTTTAAAGTAGTTAACATAGACCTCACATAATCACCTTTAGCCATTATCAACACTGCATTGTTCTTTTTCTAACACTTAAGCCTTCTTTTATAGCACATGCTTATGTAATTGCAGAAGAGTTCTGGTTTAGAGCACTAAATCTTTGTTTCTTTCCCTTGTGCCATTCAGAGAGATTTGGTAGAGAAATAAATTCTGTGAAAACAGCAAGTTTATTCTAAAAGAACTGGATGTATTCCTCAACAGCTAAAAATAGTAATGTGAAATACAGAAAAATAAACTTGTGTTTTCCCAGTCTTTTCCTCCTGCACAGAACAATGAAGTCTGTTGAACAAAGGTTAAATGATGACCATAGAAATATAACTTTTTATAGCAATTTCAGCTACTTTAAACTAATTTGAAGTCACAAAACTCTTTTTGGTGCATCAATGATTTTTACTATGACGATGATGATATGATAACCTAAGTTATTAGAAAAAGTAATTTCCCAGTTATTGTATCTAAAGGCAGTAATTACTATTTCAATAAAGAAAATGAGAACTATTAGGATGGCAAAAGAGAAGTAAATTAGCTTTATACCCTACACTCAATTAAACTATTATAGCAAGAAGGCAATGAATTAAGGTAATTTGAGGGAAGGAATGAGATTTTATATAACAAAGTGTTCAAACTTTTTTGAAAATCTACTGAAATCAAGCCTAAGAGCAGCATTAGCTACACTAACACCTGCTAAGACCCTATGGAAAAATAGCCTTATAAAATATAAGTAAGTGATGTCTGTCCACAGCTCTGCCTGCGATTCTGGCCCTAAAAATTCACAGAGCTGTCCACCACAGGGGAAGTCCTCTGTGTCAATCTCACCCATTGCAAAATAATGTCAATTGGGGTACCACAAATAGAGACTCCCCTCATCAAAATAACATTTCCAGAGTGTTTCAGAAACTTTTAGGAAATTTCCATAAAGCTGAAGCACTTCTTCTCTATTATAAATTTTTAGACATTGTACATTTTGCACAGACAATCAATACAGCTTCCATGGTCTGTTTTTAAATAGGAATCCAGAATGAGAAACCTGTTTAGGAAATTCTTTTTTGCATGCTTTGAAGAAATGCAAATATTTAGTGCTCATATTTTTTAATGATTTTTCCCTCAACTTTAGGAATTATTAATTTTTAACCAAATAAGTTTCTATTGCATTATACATAAGTCCAAAGTTCTTTATGAAAATATTTACTCATCTCTTATTTTATGCCAATTCCCACAAAGTTTCTGTTTGTGACTACTAAGTTCTGTGGTAAGAAACATTTATTTGCAATTTTGTTTTCTGAATGTTTATGTTGTTTTGTACAAACAATATTAAAGAAAATAAAATAATCCTAGAGGCATTTTTGAAACAATATGGGCTTGGCTACCAAATTCTAAGAGCATGGAAATAGAACTGATCAGTGGTGAGTTTTGAATAAAGTGACTGAGTCTGCAGCAAGATGGCTGTTCAGGTACAAACTGTGATTTTCCTAAATCTCAAAATGAGTATTCAGTCCCTTCTGGTTTAGAGAACATTGTCCTTTCTTCCTTTCTAATTAGACAACCAATGAAAAAAAAAAACCAAAAAAACACTAATGCAAAAAACAAACAAACAAAAAAACCCAAAAAGAAACAAAAAATGCCCAAAAAACAAAACAAAGCAACACAAAAAACAAACCAACCCTCCCCCCCCCCAAAAAAAACTAAGTTGTAACTCAGTTTAGCTATTACCATTCATCACAGTTACACAAATTCCTGTCAATATTTAGTATATCTGAGCTTTTAGTACCTGAATTCTTGCATCTACAAACTCTGTCTATTGCACTCCAGCACCTAAATTTCACAGTTTGCAGGAATCTATTTTGTTTCACTGTTGAGCTCCCTCATCAGGCTGAGAGCAGCACTGAAGCAGGTTAATGACTCTTCCCACATCCTCTCCTCAGCATTGGTGTGGAGCAGAATATTTCCCATGTTAGTGCACCATGAGTGGTGTGACATTTAATGGAAATCAAATATAATTTCTTTTAGTGTAACTGACCTAAGAATTGTCTTCAGACCTCCAGGGGTTGCAGGAAAAATTAATTCTAACTTTCAGAATATTTAAGTTAGTGTAATTTAAGATATTAAAATGATCTTCAAGTTTTCAAGTGGAAGAGGAAGGCAGTAAGATTTTCTAGGCTAAAAATTTGTAATTTATCATGTATGCTGTTTCAAAAGTGAATCTGAAGTATTCAAAAGATAAATTCAAAGATGATCTTTACTTTCACGAGGTGAATGTGGATAAGAACAGAATATTTCAGTTGGAGAGTTAGTCTCATTTTTTGCCTTAGTTGTCAAGCACTGTTTTACTTTAGCTCACAGTTTCAGAAGGAGTTTTATCACCCGACCACCTTTTAAAGGAGGAAGTTGGAAAAATTACTATCTCTCCCAGAGAAGGTTCATAGGATTTTACCCCATCTTTAACAAACTAATGTTCCATTATATAATGATTTTTCCTCAAAAAAAAATAGACAAAATCTCTGTTAGAAAAATTCAGTGGTGATTACAGAAACCAATTTTTTTCTAAGACTTACAGATTAGAATCAGGTTAAATCCTTGAATTTTTTTTTTCAGAATGAGCACCAATTATTTGTCTTAGTATCTGAGCTTATTGAAAGGATGGTAAGTGATTCTGACCATCTGAACTGGCCACAGCATTCTTTCATTAGTACCTTCAAATATTGTTAAAATTCCAGTGCTCAGACTTCCTCTGGAAATTGGTACTGGGCTAGTCAGCCTCTGGAATTGAACCCCTCTCCATTATCACCATATTTTCCCAGGCAGCTCCATATATTGAGTTTTGAGTAGCTATCCTTATCAATGTTAAATGCTGGAGATTTCCCATTCCAGTTTTTAAAAAATAAAACATAACTCAGGCAGGTTTAACACCAGTAGCAGTGACTTATCTCAGTGCCTAATAATAATAACATTTATCATGACTGTGCATATGTATGAAATATTTCAGATTGAAGAAAAAGCCTCAATGCAAAACAAAGACTTTAAGTCCCAGGGTATAGGAGTTATGTCTTTCAATGCTATGACAAGAATCAAATGTTACACAGTCTATCAAATACAGGGTGGTAAGAAGACATTTTAACAAAAAGACTGAATCCAAAACCAAAAATGACATTGCAAGAGATGCCTTTTCCTCCCCATCATATTCAACTCTGAAAATGCATCTTGGAAGAAAGCCCACTAGTGAGGCAGCAGTGTATTTAAAATACTGAAAAGCAGTAATACCACAATGCAGTCCTGGTTCAAAAGAAATGTTACAGTTACTACCAGAAATATTACCTCCTTATTTCTTTGATTACTGTGCTTGTAGCACACTCAAGCAGTTGAACCAACCTTTCTTGATTTATTGTGTATTTCACTGAAGCGAACATTTTACCTACTAAAAGTAGGTATTAAAAATCCAGTAAGGAAATGTCTCAGAAATTCAACATAAACTCTTCCTACTAAAAGGAAAATTCAATAAGAGCACTGAAATATTATAGTATACAGCACAATCTCATTTGATATAGATAAGCCAATTAAATATTTACTGTTCCTGACTTCCTGTTTATTACTACAGCCTAACACAATGAAATCAGGCTTTAAATGACTGAATTTTATTCACCATGATAAAATACTTTACCTCAAAAAAAACCCCAAATAATTTTAAGTTGTAAATCACGTTTATTTTCCCTAATTTTTTTCAAATATAAATGAATCACTTCATTGATTACAATCATAATTGTGCTGAATTATTCTGGAAGAATAGGAGTATCCAAAGATCTCCAGTACTGTTCCAAGGGTTAAAAGTTCACTAGTTTCCCTCAATGTGAATAGCACATAGGTATCATAATTATAGTACTGAGAAAAACAGATCCCACCTCTGTACTATCTGAGGTGGCTCAGACTGGGATAATTTTATTCAAAATTTGGCCATGACTGCAGAAATTTCACCTGGCTCTACTTAGAGCAACATTCCTCCAGCTTCTTGTACATGCAAAGGAATGGAAAAGTGGAACTGAGCAGAAAGTAATTACCTCCAGTGAAGATAAACTTCCATATTACAGAACAAGATGTATTTGGTTGTGTTGATTAGTTTATAATTAGCTGTTTGATGGTTCCCCATCAGGCACCCAGACTTTCACAAGTCTCATTTTTAGTCTTCTTGATTCTTTTACTGAAAATGTTGGCAACTCAGATCAAAGATACCTGAGAGCTGAGTGCTGCAACTCTGAGCAAGCCTCCTTGGGGATCTACCAGCCTGGATACCCAGTGCCTACTGAAGTAGGAAATAAATAATCTATATTTAAATCCAAAAATACTAGAATCTGCTCAATAATTTATTTTAGGAGCTTTAAGTATTTCATGAGACCAATGAAAGAGAGAGGGTTAACTCCTTCATGATACTTATCTCCCATATATAACGTGGTAGAGATGACAATGTAAAGATGTTCAGTAATGGTGTTGCTGTAACATTTTGCCAAAGCACACGAGATTTTGTTACCTTTGTGGGATGAAATTGAAGGGATTTTATAATTTTTCATTTATTTCATATGCATAGTGAGGTATAGGTGACTCAATCTAATGCTATTTCACTTCCTGAATCAGCCTGTAGATTTTAAATCTTGTCTTATGATAGAGAATGAAGGTAAAAATAGCCATTTTTATCCAGTCTGCTACTATTACAGGGATGGGCCCTCCTGAAAGAATTTTTGCAAGTGGATTTGAAGGCAGTGACAGACTTGATGAGCAAAACAATGAGCTGCAGTCAGACACCTTTCTGAGCTACAGAAAGCCCAGAGGGAAGTGTCCATCTCCATGCCAGAAGTGACTGATGGACAATAGCTGAACACAGCAGAAATCAGACAGCCTATCATAAGTGGTCCTACTTATCAATTCAAAAGTCAGCATCAGCTTAACTGACACAACAAAAGTACTCCAAATTTCCAGCAATCCATTGTTTACATTCATTGTATATGCAGATGATTTTTAATGGAAGTTTAACAGCCAACTAATCCTTATGGCCTTTCTAATTCTTCTGGATTTTTCTAAGCAAAAGCAGCTTTTGAGTCCTAGCCACAGTTATAATATGCTTAGCAAGAATTTGGGCAAAAATTCATGCTTTATGCCTCTCTTAGCTGGACAATCTGGTATATCTGAAATGCTATAAAAACTTCACTCAGCAATCATGTACTTTAATTTCACATTTTAACCATGGACTACTGCTGAAAGCAGACATGATGTGGAACTGAGAAAAGAAAAAATTTGGATTCTTTATGCAGCAGTAAAATGTAGGGGTGCAATGAAATGCAGGTTAAGATTTGGAGTGTATTGTCCCTAACTACAGCTTCAGAGAGGCTGAAAGGTAAATTTTACTGGGGGAAATTTGCACAGAGTGTCTTTACAATCCTATAGAGAACTAACAGAATTTTTTAGGAAATATCCCTAAAAATGCATACTTTATACAATCTTCTGTAGTAAAAAATATGTGAAATCTCCAGAATGTAGAAAATGCCCATTTTTCAAAGAATTGACACTATGAAAAGGCACATAGGTACCACTGAAAGTGTAGATTATTTGGGTACATTCTGGACTGTTTGTGGCACTGTCCTTAATTTCTGCATTTCAGAGTAAATGCAGAAAGGCAGCGTCTTAGTGAAAATAGGTGCATTTTTAACAACTATTATACAGCATGAGCAGGTCTGTCTTCTGCCTGCATCCAAAATCTGTGTTTTGCCTCAAAGCACAGCAGTCTTTGAAAGCTCCTATGTCTTTGCATGTTTCCGTTCACAGTTTTCATTGAAACATCAGCTAAACACACACCTCACACCTAAATATTGCTGGAGCCCTTCCTGTGGGAGATGACTGCAGCCATAATAATTGTTTAATCACCAAAGGATCAGCAGGTGTTAGAGAATCAGCTGAGCACTGTGAAACACTCAGAGGGCTGGGGTTTGCAGTGACCAAGCACACACATAAACCCACCCACAAACTGAAGGACACTGCACAGTTCTCACTACCAAAAAACCAAAGATGTTCCTCAGGCAGCAGCTCCAGTGGGAATCTCCACTCCAGTAAATTCCCAAATGCACAAATGGATTTTGTCCCTAAATTGCCCTGCACATACTGGAATACCAAGTAGCTCACCCTCTTTCTCATTATGTGTCTTGGGGAAAAAACATGACAAATTAGTGGTTTATTATCTGATTGCCCAGGCTGGTTATTGGGATGCTGGACCCTGACTCACAGAGCAGGATTACTGAGAAATCAAAGCTAGAACTGGCATTTAATATAATAGTGCACCTGTGCTAATTGAAATTTAGGAAAATAATATTTTCTTAGTAAGAGTTGAATGACACGGTAAGTCAGGGAGAATTAAAAAAAAGTAATTACTTAGACCTAAGTAGCCAACTGGAGGATGATTTTTAATTTAACATGTATTTCTATACCACTACCCATTACCACAAATATCTTCCATATATTCAAGCATAGTAAAGTCCTATTAATGGAATCCACTTTTCTACATGACCTTATATGAAAAGTATAACTCACAAAAGAATGAGCATTTGAAGCAGAGAGCAATAATAACTTTACAGCAAAACTGCAATGCAGTTATTGAGGTGCAACTCCACCAAACTGAGGACAATTATTTCAGATTTGTGCCGTTTGACTAGAGCAAAATCCAGTTACATCTATTGTAACAGGTGACATGAGTACTTGGAGGCACTTTGAGCATTACTAACTTCAAAATCAAAGTGTGCATGTGCTATCCACAATGTCATTTCAAACTGCATTTACCACTCAGTGGCAGGTATCTATCATTTCCAAACATTTCAGGCATGCTTCCTATTCATTCTGCTTCCAGAAGTAGACTGCTAGCCCTCATCAAGTCAGCTTGTCACTGTGAACAAATGCAACTCATCAATGTCAAGACTGTATAATAAGACAAGAAAGCAGAAAACTGCTTTAAACCTCTTTTTTATCCTGAAATAAACAGCTCCAGAATATTTATAAGTATTTCTATTCATCTCAGGTATTGATTTAAAGTAACACATAAAAAAAGAATACAGACAATTATTTAAGCCAGAAACAGAAGCCCACTAAACATCAGGCTTTTGGTTAAGGTATCCAAGTATTTTATGGTCTTCTTTATATATATGATACACAGATGTCAGACAGGTATTTCAGAAGTCCTCACTCTGCCTCTGGTGACACCTATTACATGGGTTGTCCCACTAAAATTATAATGTTTGAGAGTTACAAGATTCCTAAATTCACACTGCTGCTGAAAGGTTGGAAGGGCCTGATTTGGGGCCAGAGTAAATAATTCTTGGGCTTATATACTGAACAAATCTACTATTTTTAATTTCTCATGTAGAAATATTGACTAATGTAAAATTCACTATTTCCTTCTTGATATGGTTGATTACTGAGTTAGGGGCAACAAAAGTCTACTGTTTGGGCATTTATGTCATTCCCTAATCATTCAAAGCTAAATAAATACATAATCTTGAGTTCAGACTCACCTGTGTAGACATCACATCCAAAGTGAAAGTGGTTGGTTACACAAGTCTCAGTTACAAAACTAGACTGAGGGTTTTGCATTATTTTGTGCAGGTTTTGTCCTTTTGTGCAGCATTCACACACACACAGGAGCATCCTACATGAGACATTGAACCCACAGAAATTAAAGATACAAGTGAAGTCTTTGGATTTGGGACAATTTTCCTGTCAACTAGCAAAAAAATAAAAATCAGTATTTTATCAAGATTCCCAGTGACAGGGTTGAAAATGCCAGAGAAGCACTCACAAGTAATTTTAAAATTTGCAAACAACATGTTTAAGTGGCATTACAAATTTAAGAGCTTGGAAAGAAAAGAAAGCCAAAACCCAGCAGTTATACATTTCCGGCACTATAGTGACAACAATGTGGGAATACAAATCTTCTAAAGTTAAATAAAATCCTATTCACAATTATGTTTTCACTAGAAAAAGGCTTAATGAGACAGCTTAACTCAGAGAAAATAATTTCAAATGGTGTTCAAGAAAACAGCCTGTTTAAACAGCATGCCTTTGCCTCTTACATAAAGGAGCAAATCAAGACCAGCCTCAGTACACATGGAAAAACACTTCATCCCTTAATTTATGTAGCAAGTCCAGCTTTGCAGAGTCAATTTTAGAACAAAAATCCAAAGGCAGACGTGCTGCAATGATAATTGCAAACTATTTTGTTCTTAAAAATGCATTATTTATACAATGCATTCTCTCTCCATCAGGTTAGTGTTACAATTCACTATAGAAGTATTTCAACAACTGTTATTTCACTTGGGAAAAACCCCAAATCCACACTTACAAAGAAAAATCAATATATAGCCTTTGGAAATCAGTAATTATCACATTTTAGTCAAAAATTACTTAGGAAAAGAGAATTTCACTGTTCACTGCTAACACACATGAAAGATTTCTGTTCCCTCACTTTTTCCTTTTATAAAAGATTCAATTTAACGAGAGTTCTGTTTTCACCTGGAGCAATAATGGTCACTATTTACAAAAGGTGTGGGATGCACTTATTTAGTCAGGTGCAGCAGTCAGTGTGGACTATTCCAGCATCAGATCACACACACACAGTCCTGACTGCACTGAGGTGTTTGGATTATGTCAAATTGTTCTCACATGAGACTACTATTTCCTTGAGAAATACAGTCTTTGTTTAGTGTAGAATTCTGTCTGCTGGTACACAAGTTTGTTTGTGAGTAGGAAACGAATTTGTCATCTCTCATCACCCACTTGGTTGATGATGAAAAGTGCAGCAACCTTAGTGGTGATACTTTGCTCTTGGTTCCTGAGAAGAAAGTGAGTTTTTTGCCTGAAATACCATCTCAAACAAATGATGAACTCAATGGAAACAGCTGGGATAGCCAGGGCACTTTTAAATGTGGGCATCCCAGTACTGACCCACACTTCACCTTGAGACAGCTTTTGGAGAAAATAACAGGATTTCATAAGCTCTGCACAGCACATTTTATAGTTTTCTGGCAGGTCTCTGATTTAGTGTATTGAACAACTTGAGACATCTGATCAGGTGTCCTTGAAAGGACACATTATTGACAGAAGAGCTCCAAAAAGGGCAGGAGCAGGGTGGGCTGCTCCTACTGCCTCTTGTGTTATATTTACATGCATTTAGCCAAAGAGAAGATTCATTATCACACACAATTAAGTTCCAAGCAAGACCTTGCCATAAATATTAAGGAGACTTTAACTCCAGAGCATGATCAGCTCAGTAGCCTCCAAATCAAGAGTATAAAACATGGCTGTGATTGCTGGATTAAATATATTTACTGTGTTCTCATCACTCAGGGGATGCTTTAAGCCACATCAACATTGATAGATGAAAAAAGGTTCCTATCAACCAAATTAAAACACAGGATCTGTGATCATCCATACTACTTCATTCTTAGCTTACTCTATAATTCAGTTTTGACAAGTCCAGTCCTCTCCTTGCAATACAAATGCTCCAAAGGGGGATGGCCCTAAACAATGTGGGAATGATCAGATCATGACACCTGGCTGTAAGAAAGAAATGCAAAAAGCATCATGATAATGAGTAACTGAGCAATAAAGAAATTGTGCAAAGATTCCAAAATGTCAGCTTGATTCTCAGTAGCATCAATTCTTTTCCAATCACTTTAGGTGGTCTAATAAAAACTGTTATATCCCTTTTTTCATATATTCCATTCAGCTGTATGGAACCTTTCTTTTTGTTCCATTTAACCAAATATTTAGCATCTGTTATACTTTATCTCACACTAATTTTTATAGTTTTGAATATATACTTTATGTCATGCTAATTTTTATAGTTGTGAATATATAGTTTTTATAATGTCCTTAACACATTTAATGGCAAAATGTTCGTTCTTTAAAAATATCTTATCCACATATATTCTGCATTTAACTGGAAATGTTCCAAGTTTAAACAGAATGAAGTTAATACGAAATGCTACACAAAATGTATGCATTTACCTGTTAATGCAAATACAATTAACATTGTAAAATTACTCAAGATTGAAGCTAATTAACATTAATGTAAACAAACATGATGACAATAAGAACCTGTACTGTGAACCGTCTTTCAAATCTCAAATTCTTTGGATGGTTGACTAAAAACACCAATCAATAACACAATTTCTGACATGATTCAGGAAGCAATGAGGACTTAAAGTTTTGCCAAATGATTTTATAATCCAACAATCTTGTTAGGAAAACCTTGGTGTGCATTTAGATTTATCAATTATCAATGGAGAGGAACAGTAATTTTTGCAGGTACTGCCTTGGCTGACACGCCACAAATTGAATTGAACAGCAGCCTCCCAAAAGCATCTGCTGGTACAGCCAAAGCTTTCTAATCAGGAAATACTTATTTCCATTAAGAGTGAGACAGGAAATCCAGTCAGAGTCTGAGTCTCAGCTAATGAGCTGTATACTTTCTTTGTTTAAAGCACACTTGCCCAGAAGCATCACTAGGCCACAGAAATTGAAATTCTGGACTAATTTTACATATAACAGCCATCCTGTGGCCTGCAAGTTGCAGAGAGGTATTCTTACTCATGTACAATATTTCATTTCATTTAAATGCAAGTTTATAACTCCATTAGCTTCTGTGAGAAGAAGCTTGACAAGAATTCACTCTGTGTACAACTGCAGCAACAACTTCCTAAACACATTTCACCTCACAAAATGGGTTTGACTCTAAGATGCAACACCATGCACAGCTAAGATTGTTTTCTATACCTTTGCTGTTAAGAATTTGCCCTTTTCCACAACACCATAAGCTCAAAACCCTGTCCCTTACAAGGAGACATTAAAATCTTGTCCAATTCCCACACGTGGGGCTGCAGAGATTGAACAGAGATGCAAACTTGCCTAAAGCTTCCCAACAACATTTCCTGAATGGAGCACTGTGATGAATAAATACAGAATTTCCTGTTTCACCTCAGCCAATGTATTTTAGAAGAGCAAAATCACCTCAGCAGAGCACTATTTTCAGTTCTGGCTCCAAGGAGCTTCCGAAAGTCTATTTTGCAGAGTGAATAGACAAGATGTGCTACTGACCTAAAAAGCAAGATTAGGTTGGTGCTGTGAACTGCATACCAATTTCAATGGGGTTATTGCTTTAGAATTTGGCTTAGCTTGTACCATTGCACTACTGACACACTTCCAGCCTCAGCATCTGTCAAACCAACTTTCATTTAAAATGAGAGTTTGCTATTTTATGACTATACATGCTGTGAAACCAAAACCAGTGAAGCAACCATTTGTTGTCAAGTTTTATTTTGATTTTTAAGGATTTCTATTTCAAAAGATGAATGTTTCAATGGATTGAAAATAAGTTGTTTAAGATACTGACACAAGGTCAGGTAGTGAGTATGAGCTCTGTAACTGGCAAGAGTGCAAGTACATATTTCTGCATTTTGCAGAACCTTCAGGCTTAGTTTGATTAGTTGTTAAAATTATGACTTGCCTACAGGGAGAATCACAATAATTGGTATAGGTCATAGATAATCAAAAGTGTCTCTCCCAGTGGGATGAAACCTATTAAAATCAGATATTTAAATCTCTTTACACTTGCATATTCACTGCACGTGCAAAATTATTTGTCCCAAATCTTAGTCTCCAAGGAAGACTGCAGACATTTTTCACTGTTCTGTATTTTGTGCTAATTAACATTTTCAAGAGGTTTGAAAAAGATGAAGCTCAGTATACCCCAAAGAAATTACTCTTTTAGATGCCAGATTTTTGCTTTATCTTGTTGAAAGAATCAACTTTAAAGCTTTGAATGTTTAGATTACTTCAGATATCATCTCAAAGGCTAATATATAAAAAAATATTAAATAAAACCCATTATTCCTATTGTGAAGACCTGAATTTAAAAGGAATGTTAATCAGATCAAATTTGATTACTGATTGCAAAGAATGGCTTTGCTATTCATACAGTTTTCACATTTTTCCATAATAATAATTGTTATGACAAATGAATCAGATCAAATCAAGCATTATTTTGTCCAGCAAAGTTTAAAAAAATGAGAAAACCAGTAGATAAATAACCAGCCAAGTTGTATGATGCCATGAAATTTATTTATGTAAAGTTAAAAAGTAGCTATCAGTGCCTGATAAAACCCTATAAAAGCCAAAGAGATGTTTAGATGACTGACAGCATCTGCCTGAACTTGTGTAAAGCACTGGACACCACCCACACCACATTTTTGTGTCTGAACTGGAGAGACAGATTTGTGAGGCGTGTACCACTTGGTGGGTAAGGAATTGTTTGGATGTTCACACTTAAAGAGCTGCAGTCAATGGCTCAATGTCCATGTGGAGACCTCAGTGCCAGGGCTCCTCAGGGCTGGTTCTGGGATGTCACTGCTCAGCACATTTGTTGGGGACATGAAAATGGGACTGAGTGCACCTCAGCAAGTCTGCCAATGGCAAACCATGATTTTATGGTTCTAAAGGAAAACTTCACTTAGTAGTAAAAAGCTTTAGACAATTGTTATTCAATATAAAGGAGACCTTTAAGATATGACTTAGAAACCCATTGCTCAGATCACTGTATTTATAGTGGTTTTGTTTAAAAACAAAAAGCAAAACTTTTCTTTTCACAAGCACAATTCAGCAAGAGAATAGAAAGGAATTTTGAATTGTAGTCCCTGAGGAATGCATGTAGCCCTTGACAGTTGTCCTAAACCTCAAGTCTGAGCTTTAAAACTTCAGCCTTCCGGCACCAGTTAATGACAGATAACTGTTTGCCAGCCTTGCCATTGGTAATGTCACTTCAATCAGCTATTAAAGCAACTCCTTTGAATAATTATACAATATTTTACAATGATTCACACAGCCATTCAGTCTGAGAATGTTTTGCTTTGATTCTCTTTCCTCAAAGTGTAGAAACAATTCCTTTCCTGTAGTCCAGTATATTTATCCAGTGAATGAAAGTGTGTAAATGGAGAGCAGAAAGAAGGCAGAAACCATGGTTACTTGCCAGTCAAGTCAATATACTAAAACACGTTACTCACCTTGACAACATCCAGCTCGTACAGTGCAGTAGCACTATTTTTCCTAATAGTGTCACTGTTATTCATTATTTGAAATACATTCCACATTTTGAAAATATTGTGAGAAAGATGTTAGATCTTAAAAGTATTTAATTCAGTCAAGGCTGAGCATGAATTCAGTCCCTGTGAAGAAAGGGATGCATGAGAAAGCACTGAGCAGTCGTCATTAAACTGTTGCTTGTGATATAATTTTTCTTCGTCTTCTTATAGTGGTATATGGCATAATTAATGATTTCTGTTCTTGCCCAGGGAGTGTTCCTTTAGGTATCAGTGTAAAATTGTTTATTGGCTGTACAATAAATGGATTCATCTCAGCCATGGGAAAGAGAAAGCCTCCAGATCAGGGCAGGACAGCAAAATGAGCACTCCAAAGGCATTGGCACTAACAGAGATGATGCAGAGGCTGATGTGCCTAACCCTTTAAATGAAGTCCTGGCTACTCACCATGGCATCTGTTAAAGCCCTGTGTTGCCATGACTATCTGCATCGCATTTTAAGGGAATTGGTGCTGATGTAGGCAGGGTCTGGAGCAGCAGTGTAGGATTGCAACCACATTGTGAAAATGTGGGTCTATACATCAATCCATCATCTGGGTCTACACATCAATCCATCATCTGGGTCTCCTCAAAGAGCAAAGGGGGTGACTGAACAGTGGGGACAAGGCACCTCCATGGTGGGACAGGGCAGCTGAGGACCTCTGATGGAAGAGGTACAATTTTCTTTTAATTATTCTAGATATTTCCTCTTTTTTATTTTTTAATGCCCTGCCCTCTTCTTCTGTTAGTTTAGGGGACAGGGTTTGGTTCTTCACCTATCCTCTGTCAATTCCTTATTCAGAGTTTCATCATGTCATCTGTTGGGGTAGTATGGAAAAGAAAGGAAAACTGGAACCTTCAGTTATCAAACTGCTCTGTTAAGAGCCTTTAAGCCTTGACACTGAAGAGACAACTAAGCCAAACTGCTCAGGTTTCTGGACCAAAGTTCAATTTAGATACACAATGCTGTGAACTGAGAGAGCAAGAGGAACTTTCTGAGCAAACCTGAGCGTGGTAAGAAATTGTGAAGTGAGATCAGAAATGAAGAAATAGAAGACAGCTGAAGATACATCCTCAATTCAGACACACTGTTGATTTTTATTCAAGTTTGAGGAGAGTCCAAATATTTTAGAGAAAGCGATTTTCCAGTGTCTGGACTGCACCTTAGTTACAGAACCATTAGTTAATGACTGCTGTGTTGGAAGCCCTCCACATTAAGGTAGCAATATAATTACTTTAGCAGAGCAATATGTTCAGTGGTAGGAGAACATGTCCAATAATGCTCCTTACCAGGAATATCTAACATTATCTGTCATTGCCCTGAAAAGGTTACTGAGCAATGCAATGCTTAAACAGACCCAAATCTTGTCACAGTCAAAAATTAGAATAAAGTTGAAAAGATTGCAGGAAGCCAGACCTCTGCACAACATTTTGCCATGATTGTTTCAAGTGTTCCCTAAAAGAAAACCACAGAAAACACAATATCTGGCATTCCTGGCAGCATCAAGGAACAATTGGGGTTTTTATCCTTTTCAGTTAGTACCTAAGAATTCTTCATTCAAGGAATCACTTTTCTATAAAAAGACTTTTAAAATGTTCCTTATCAATTGAAAGATTGAAAACATTGTCATGTACTTTAATAGTCTACAAAGGAGAAATTTTTGCATTATCTGAGACTCCTTTATAGCACTTAATTTGTCATTAGTGGAACTTGGTAGAAATTTTCCTTGTTGCTATCAAACTTTGCTTCTAATGGTCAGCCAAAAACCCCCAAACCTGAGCAGGCCATGCCACAAAATAAGTAGGAAAGTCTTTTCTGAGAGATCTGATCCTGTTTCTCACAGCAAGCTATCGTTTTATATGTGGGGCATGAAGGGATTTTATTCTACTCCTTAGCGGAGGAATCCACTCTGTGAGCTGGATCCTGTCCCTCTGTGTTGTCAAACACTGCCAACACACATCATCTGCCACTCTCCAAACTCTTACAAAACCTGCTGCAAAGAGAAATATCAGGAAGAAATAAGCTTTCAGTCTCATGGTTAATAGCAGCACTGAACATTGCACCAACATTTTCTCCTAAGCAAAAATAAAGGTCAAAAAACCCCCAAAATTATCAGTGTTATAAAGAAAGATCTAAAATTATTGCCAGTTCTGCTGATAAGTCAATAAATCCCTGGCAGAGAGAAGCTCAGAATGGACAGATAAAACAGCTTCCAGTCACCACATTTATCTCCCCAAATGTCCAGTTGTAAAGTGTCATAACACTGACATGGTGTCAGGTCCTCACACCACAAAATTAGTAATGCTTTCAGCAACTATGTTATAATCTAATGATGAAAATGCTTCAAAATTGTGGTGTCTGAAAACAACTGAAAGACCAATATTTCAAAATTGACATGGTGGGAATGATGGAATTGGCAGTCAGAGAAATGCCTTATTGTGAAGGAAAGCCAACAGTCAAAGAGAATAAATTCAGGGTAATTGCATTGCAGAATTCCCCTGGATTTTTTATTACCTGCATAAAGAAATAAAGGATTTTACAAGTAAAATACAGGTAACCAATGCACTGAATGTGAAATATTGAGAACACAGAAAAAATATTATTAAGCACAAATGATTCTTTCAAAGAAACTAGTCACAAAATCCCAAGAGTTCCTGAGTTAGGCACAAACATCATGCAGAGGTCTCACAATGTAACCACTCTAATACTGTATTCTTACATGTTCTTCAAATTCAACATCCCTGAAATTAAAAGAAAGAAAAAAAAAACCCTAAAACTTTTCCATTTCAAGAAGAAAAAGTGCATGACAGTGTCAAAACTCCCCAAAAGAAAATTACAAATAGCCAAGCACTAAAAATATTGTGAACTGAAACCCAGCTGAGAGAGTAAACAAACTACTTTAACAGCTGGGACTTTAAAAGCCTTTCTCCTACTTCATTATCTCTCCAAAAGCTGAAAGATAAACAACAGAGCTTTAAAGGAACAGCAGGAGTAGAAGAAGTCTTCAAACATGGAAGTAACATCCACAGCTTTGTAGAGGAAACTTGGGGTATGAGACACACATAAATGCTTTGGAAAGAGCATGAATGGGGAAGTGATAATATCCTGTGCTGATACAAAATTATCCAGGGTAATAAACCTTAAAAAGAATTGCAAGAGGATTTCATAACATTGAGAGACTGGGTGATAAAATACCAACCAAAATCTAATGTAGATAAATACAAAACATTGTAAATGGAGATAAAAAGGTAACCATAGTACACCCACAGAGTATTCAGCTCATGCTACTCAAGAATATCTGAGAGATCTTTCCCTGGAACAACAGCACATCATCCAGAAGGCAGCAGGATGACAACCAGACTGCTAGCAATTTTTAGCAAAAGAAGGGAGAAAAGGACAAAAATAATATAATTATTCCACTACATTAATTCTTGTTATTCCTGCATCCCAAACAGCACATGTAGTTTTGAGTGTTCCATCTCAAGAACAACACAATAAAAGGGAAAAGCAACAAGGAACATCAAAAACATAAAAAGGCTTCAATAGAAGGACAGTTCAAATGGAGTCAGACTCCTTAGCTGAGGAAATTTGCCAAGTGAAAAAAGGATGAATAGGAATGATTAGTCACTACCTTTCATAAAACAAGGACTAATGGACACCAAGTGCATTTTTCAGGCAGCCGGTTTAGAACAAAAGGAATATCTTTTACACACACATGTAAATAAATTATTGGATTGGTTGCCAGAGCCAAGGATGAAGACTGATTTAAAAACTGATTACACATATTCAAAGGTGATTAACATAAGAGGCTGAATGCAATCTCCTCCAGTTTAGCAAGCCCCTGGACTGCACCCTGTGTGATACTTTGTGTTCTCACTGCTGTTTTTTCAGAAAACCCTTTCTAACCTTTGAAGTTGCCAAGTTTCACGTATGGTCTCTCCATATCCAAATCAGCACAACTGGAGGAGCAGCCAGTTCAGAGCTGGGTGAAACAGCAGTGCAAGGGCTCAGCACACAGCTGGAACATCTGGCACAGCTCTGTGAGCCTTGGGCATGGACCCAAACCACCCCAATGGCAGCTCCTTTCAAAAGGTCCCACCCCTGAGTCCCTGTCCTGCCCAGGGAACAAGGAGATGTGCAGCTCCCCAGGAGCCCTGTCCCTGCTCAGGGTCCAGCACAGACAGCTGTGGCCCAGCTGTGACACCTGATGGAGCTGTCCTGCAGGTGACTCTGCACAGGAATGGTGCACATGGGTCACCCACAGAACCCAGCCCTGCTGCTCAGCTGTATTCTCTAGACATTGTTATTTAATATTGATAACTTTGAAAGTGGGTAAGTTTGTCTTCAAAAAACCAAGGTTTGCAGTCCTAAGTCAAAAGATAATGTTCTTAGAATAATGATCAATTACTCTCTCCAGACAGTCACAACACCTGAAACTTTTGCTTTTCAGTATTTTCTCTTCCACAAATAATATTTTTAAAAATCCCCCACAAAGCCTCCTTTATTCATTAGCTACACATTATATTCCATTGTTCAACATTTATTATTGAATTATATTTCACTAACAAGACAGAACTCCACTTCCTCTAGAATTTGCTTCCTTTAACTTCATAAAAAGACTTTTTTCCCCCTTTGGGACATTTCAAAGCATTTAACTGTAATTTGTCTCCAAGATAAAATTTAAGTATTAGATACATGCTGAAGGAAACTAAAGGTACTTCACTGCACACTTTATCACATCTGGAAACTCTGCACAGAAAAGAAGCATTTCCCTTTTCATTATTTTATAGAATGAGTTCAAGTACATTTCTGAGTCACAGACATACTCAGTAAAATTAAATGACTGTATATAAAGCAGTATAGTTTTGTGCCTAAGAAGCAGAGATTACTTTTTTATGTAGTACCTGCTAAAAGCTGCTACTCTGAATATGATTGATGATTTTAACCTTTCACAAGACCTAAATGATAAATTTGGTCAAGGATAAGATTAGACATTTGTTCTAGAAAGTCTTTCCAAATCCTAATATTAATATGTTATTGATAAACATATCTGGCAGTTTTCAATGCTTTTAAATAAAAAACAATAAATTCTAAGCTAAGCATACCAGATAGTCAATAAGACTTGCAATTAAAAGAGGATGACTGTACACAGTTCTAATAAATTAGAATAGTGTTACCTACTTTGGCAAATTTACAAAGCAGCTTATTTTAATTTCTAGGGATTTCTCCCCAATATTCTTGTTTTGCAATTCAGCGAGCACTACTGCCATCTCCTGCTGTTCAGCTGTACATAACAAAATACATTTTTACATTTTTAGGACTCAAAGCTCTGTAGAACATAATGTTCAATGACTCAGCCATTTGCCCTTAGCTTTTGACAACTGTTTTGGTAATATATTGACTTTATTTCTGTAATTCTAGGAGGTTTTCTTTCTTTTCTTTTTTTATGATGTGATTCCTTTTCATCCCTTATTTTTCACATCAATAACACTAAGAGCAACTGAGTAACATAATAAGAGTTATATTGACAAGTTTTATGTTCACAATAAGTCATTTTACCACAAAAATCCCTTTAGTAGGGTCATTTGGAAACGTAACACCTCTGGTCCTGAAAACTTCACTAAGGTTTCCAAAGCATTCCAAATATTCCATTTTGCACTGATACAAGCATAAAACTCCCACATTTAAAAAAAAAAAAAAAAAAAAAAGGATTATCCAGAAGCAGAAGCAGCAAGATGCTCTTTGGAGATGAGATCTTAAAGGTCACCAAGTTTCTAATCCTGATCACAGATCTGCAGTCCCAATTCACTTCATCTATTTTCCAGTTTCTCCTCCAGCATGTCAAGTAAATTATGTACACAGGAAAGCAGGGAGAATGCAGAGGAAGGAGAGAGACACTTCAGTGGCTGGGAACACGGTAAATGTGCATCACCAAGATTCAGTTCACTGCTTCAATCAAAATAGAGTTTCACTAAGGGAAAGGTGACACTCCTGTAGGAGAGATTTATTATGTTCTCCATCTCTACCATTTGACCTGTGGGTGGTTGGATAATGCAGGAGAATCTCACATTTTAACCAGGAGACAACCAAGGCCCAGAAAACCTTTCCTGACAAAAGTAAACAAGACCCTTTCAACATAACATTTATTTTAATAAACTGATACACTCCAAGAAGTATCTAATGATAAAATTTCCAACCACTTCTCAAAATAGACACATAGGTCTGAACAAGGAAATAATAAAAAGAAAGGCTATAAAAGCTTAAAAATGTTCTGGATAAAATCACACCAGTGAACAACTCTCCCTGTCTGGCAACCAGTAGAGCAAAGGATGAGCTGTCCCAGGGATCTGAAAACACTTCAGAAACACTTTTGAGGAGGAAAGAGAAGTGCCTAATAAAGGAAAAGACCATCAGCAATAAGCACTGTCCTCAGCAGAGGGCAACTGCATTTACCTTTCTTCCTTGGCCAATATTAACAAAGCTCTGGGTTGGTACAACAACAAGACTTTTAAATAGATTCCCTCTGTGGAGTGAGATTTCACTCATGTAGTGGAAACACTCCACTTACCCACACAGACCATATTACATAATCATATTCTGCAGTATACAATGATATATATTTAATAGTCTGGAACCAAGAAGCTGCCCAGGTCCGCTTTCAATATTAAATTAAATAACAAACTATATCAATCACAAGATATTTGTAAATTAGGGACAAAAAAAAAAAAAGGAAAGAAAAAAAAAAGCACATTTAGAGATAAGATTTATCAGGATCTACAAGTTGGACAGGTGCAACACTGAAGCTGTAATTTTACTCAGTATCTCCAGTCTGATTTTTTGGCACAAACCCATATTTTTCTACTTTACTGCTGGCTGATATCCATGTTGAGGTTTTTCTATTAGCACAGCCTATTTCCCCTAGCATTTCAGAAGGCCAGATTCAATTTCCTCTCCAGGAATTTAAGCAGAAAAAAGGATTGGCTCTGCAGTCTTCTTAAATTTTGAAACTATTTTCAGCTAGCTGTTACATCGTTGTCTTTTTTTTTTTTGTTCTCCTTTCTTTGAATTTCACCACTTCACTTCTCTTATCCTCCTCCATGACTAAACTGTTTCATTTCCTCCCATTGTCTTTTAATTGGCAAACACATTCACTATCTCAAAGGATCCTCATCTCAGGCATGTCACACTGATAATAAGAGTCCTTAGCATCCACCTTGGCTTTGTGTTTTAGAAAAAGAACAAACAAAGCTACTGTAGAAAAAAACAAAAGGCACTGTATTAGCCAAAGCTCCTACACAACAAAGTCCAATTTTATTCTTCTCCTGAGGTGGATATTTCCTTACAGTTAACCAAGCAGGAAAACAGACACCAGCACAGGATGGTTTTGGCTGTTGCAATGTTCCCTAGCACCTGCATCCTGTTGGTGTAGACAAAGCAGCCTGTTCCTTTGCATCCAGGCTGGAAAATGTAAGGTTTCATTAGTTAGAACAATTATTTGTTCTTACAGAAGCAACAAGGATCCATAAAATCAAAGATGAGATGAACTGAGCATTTCCTGGTCCAAGCATGCACTGCCCCCATGGCAGGTGAAACATTAGCATCCCTTGTCACCTCAGAGCACATTAAAAATCTGTTCCACAAGCAGCTGCAATGACTGTTGTGTGTGAGGTTTCCAGAGCTGGCACAAATGCTAGAGAGATTTTGTAGGGCATTCACATACAGAAAATTCACACTGAGAGGGGTATAATTTCATTACCATCCCCTAAAGGCAATGCGTTATTAGACTAAAAATGTGTTTCTGGAAATAAGAACTAGCTTTCATGATGATTACAGGATACAGATTAAATAGCTATGGAATCAATATTTTGTAGTGCTTTGGTGTCAAAAGGTGTTAATTTGGGAGAAGCCCCTTCTTGTAATTTTTAAAGGCATCACAGAGATGATGCACCAGCAGTTTCTAAACAAATAACTTTTGTCCAATGATCACCACCAAATCCCTTTTATAAATTTATCAGCCAATATAATAATTTTTACCACTTTTGAGGTATAGCCTTCATACAAGTGTGTGTTTATAGGAGCCTCTCATCAATGGATTGACAGCCAACACTGATATCCTCGAAAAAATTAGAATATAACATATTGATTTACCTGTAACCCATCTGTTGTCCCTGGGACTTACTCAGGGCTTTTTTTAAAAAAAAAAGAATTAAGAATTTGCACAGAGTTAAGCCAATCCCTTCGCATTCACCGGGTCTCTATGTGCTGTCTGTAATGAGGTGAACAGTGAACTGAAGAGCAAAACTGCCCTACACAAACACACATTCCAATGAAACAGCACATTTAAGGACATTGCAAGAAGCAAACAGTTTCATTAATTCCATTGGGTCTTCTTCTTTGACAAAATGAGCAACAGGTTGAACTTCAAATTCAGTAATATTGAACCTGATTTGATGCTAATCCTCTTAAAAGCACAAATTATTAAAAGACCCTAAATTTCTGAATGATAACTTCATAGTGCATATCCTGTCTTTCATTCTTTATAAGAAATGCTCTTGTGTTATTTACACCAGGCTGAATTCAATTATTTATTATTATTCACAAGGGTACTTCTTCTCCTTCCAGCCATTGGGTTTATTTTGTGGCAAATTAGTCAAGCCATAATTTCTCATCATTGCAACTGGGCTCTTCCCCTCAATGTTACAAATTAAACAGGCTTTGTCTTTCTAAAGAAGGATAAAATATATACAGCACTCTATAGTTGTGAGCTACCAAGCATTGACACAATTCTCAAGGGTTTAGGCATTTGGTGGATTGTAGAAATGTTGCAACATCAAATTCATAAGTGTAAAATTGAGTAAAACTTGCACAAATAAATTTTCTCTCTCTTTATAGATGCTGCCACTATCAGAAACAAAGATTAGTGATAATGACAGTCTTATTCATCTTTTGGTGATATTTCCCCTTAATAGTTTCAATCTCTCTTTAAATGACATTTACATGACAGAAATTGAATTGAATTTTGGTGTTTGACAAGCAAGCATAAAGGCATTGAGATGATAAATACAAAGATGCTCACTCAGTATTGGATTTCTTGTGCATGTGATTTGGACAGATTACCAGGAGCAGTTCACCAGAAGTCTGGCCATGCTCAGATCTGACTTCTACAGGGCAAACTGGTCCAATGTGTGCCTCCCACTTTGGAATAAAATTGGACAAAACAATTGGTGCATTTGGTCTTATCAAAAACAAAGAACCAAACCTTCCAATGAATCCATCTCTTAATGCAAAGTTCAGTGCAATTCCAAGGTCTTAAAATCCATGCTGTTCTTTTCTTAGTAACCTTCAAGACCACATCAGCCTTTCGTCCCCCTCACCACAACCAGACATGAAAACTACACCTTATTTTCTCCACAACTTCTGTAAGTAGCTTCCAAAAGACTGCACTCATTTCTCCTCCTCTCTGCACAGGTGTGACTTGGCTGCAGCAAACCTCAAACACCCCAAATACTGAAAATCCTGCCTGGACTGAGGGCATTCTGCTCTTCCAGTGCTTCAGCTAAATTAGTTTACCATCGCTAAGACCCACCTCAGCCAGCAGCGATTTTCTTCCTCCTTTGACAAAACCCGTGTCAAACAGATAGAAACAAGCCAATTTCATATTTTTTTTAGCTTATGAATCTTACATGTTATCTTCATCTGTCTGAGAATTTATGAGTGCTGTTGCATAATTTGAAAATTACTCCATCCAGTTTAAGAAGAATGGTTTAGCTTGATTTTGGTTTTTTTGGAGGGGATGAAGTGAGGGATTCTCTTTGTTTTTCAGCGGGAGTGGTACAGTGGTTTTTGTTTCTGTTTGGGTTTTTTTTTAAGGTTCTCCTGTCCTGCTTCATTTTTGTAGATTCATAGCTGCAAACCAACACTGCCATCCACTGATTCTCAGAATAATATTGCTCAATGGATTTTCCCCATCGTTAAAGATTATGCTCTATTTTAGAGTCTGAGTGCCTACAAGCAAAGGGTACAGGGGACATGTAAGACCTTGAGGCTTCTAAAGAAAAGAAGTCAAATTATGAAAGAAATTTGCATGGAAGATAATAAAACTCCTGACTTAATTCTACAGAAAACTTCATGAACAATTCAGTTTGTTTGTTTTTTTTTTTTTTCTGCTATGACTGTAGCATTTTATTAAAATACACTAAATATGATTGATTTTTATAAGGGCTGTAGTCTGACTTCACACCTGAACCACAAATTGCCCTGAATTGTCAGCATCAGCAGTTCTGGAACTGATGTTTCCTTCAGGGAACCTGGGCACAACATCTGTAGGTGCTCCAGCAGGACAAAGTTGTGCTGGTTTTCAGTAATTTCTCCATTTAGCTGAATGACACTGTTTGATACACAGGTCTTCTAGAGTTTTATTGATCAAAGAGGGAAAAAAACAAAAATTAGCCATTAGAATATAACAGATTCATAATGGAAGAAGAAAAGATCATGTAGGTCAATAAGAGACAGGATGCAAGCAGATGTAGCACTTTTGGTACCGTCAAATTTTCAACTTTTTTTGAGGGATTCCAGCACATTCTGGGGAGGCTTAAGGAGGTCTGGATGTATTATACATTGCTTAAGTGTTCTTGCCCAGTACACCATCCCTCTGTAGTTCCTAGGCAAACTAGGAATAAATGTAAATTAATATTAGTACCATAACATAAATTAGTACCATGTACATAGACAAAGCAGTCTATGTACAATCATCACATTTTAGACAATTAGCAATGAATGGGGTAATTCAGCTTCTATAAAACATTAGATTTATGAGGTTTCAGGTGCTTGTGCTAGCACAGAACTTCTCAAATATATTTGAGTGAGGTCAAGTAGTGTGTGTCAAAGTGGTTTAACACCTGTTGAATTTTCCATGGATATTCATTAGAAACACGATTTTTGTGCAACACTCAAAACATTTTCTTGATACACCTTGGTACATCATCATCAATACCAGCTGATAATAAAATCAGTCTTGGACACAATATTTTTAATGTATTTGTTTAAACAAGGTTTCAATTCCCTGGTGCAATTATGGAACTTGAAATGTAATTCTCCTTAGAACTGCAAAGGAATTAGACCACAGAAACCCTGTTAAGGGTAAAGCATGATAAAAAGCAACAGCTTCAAAGACCTCTTTTATATTGCTGTTGCCTCATGTCATGTTATATTCTAAGCCTGAGCTGTGTTAATGTCTGTGAAAGGACAATGAGAAAAAATCAGAACGGAAAGAAATCTGTGTAGCTTAGCATTTCAAATAGTCACAGAAAAACATTTGATACTGTCCTAGTGCAATTTAACATTCTACATTGGGATGTGCCTTTGAAATGCAACAGTGACTTGTTGACAGAATCATCAGTAATTCTCATTTAGCCAAACTCTGTAAGGAGACAGAGAGAACCTGGTCTGTATTCTGATGTCACACAGTGTGTGATGGAAGTTTTCTTTTACATTACTGTTATAAAAAATGTGTCTTATTTTCAACATTTTACATTATCAAAAACACTAAGACTGAAACACATCCTGAAAAGTCACAGGGGAAAAATCCCACTCCAAGAATGGAGTCAGTAGACACATCTTTCCTCACTGAGCATTTCCAACTTAGGGAATGAAGTATGGCTCTGCATGGCTGAATTTGTTTGCAGCCATCCTAAATTTCTCCTCAATAGGAGCAATTAATATCAGCCTTTTTCTGTCCTTCTGCATCATGTTTATTACTCTCTGAATCAGCAGAAAGGGAAGATAAACATCCACAATATCCTGATTCCACTTAATCAGTGTAGCTTCAGAAACTTTTAATGCATTTCAACAAAAAAGCATAATGCAGATGGAGGCAAACAAGTTTGTCTACATCAACTTAAAATTGAAATTTGTCTCCATAACTGTCTTCAATAACCACTGATGCCTTTCAAACTTATGTTTGAGAAATTTTTTAATACTTCAGTCTTGTCTGCCTATTTTTTAAAAATCCGTATTATAAATTTAAATGCAAGATCTTTAGTAAATAATTAATGTCAAAATGCCATGCTTTTAAATTCACAGCAAGGAAATATTCAGTAAAATCTATTTCTGAGACTCTCCTCTAACATCTGATCCTTTAATGTATATCATCTCTGATTTCAGTAGTTGTTTCCAAGAAAGTCTTGAAAAAACAGAGAACATACACAGGCATTTAGACAGTCTGAACACAAATCAGTAATTTCATAAAACTATGTATAAGAACAGTCCAATTTTAAGCCTATTAAATGCACTCCATGAATTCAAGACAATAATAAGTAGAGTGTGGCAAAAGCCTGTATCAATAACTAGCAGTGGAACTTCACAATGGAACTGCAATACCCTTCTCAGTTGTGAGGAAAATGCCTAGAAAAAGCTGGATATAACCAATGGGACTGCAGTGCTGGAGTTGAAGGATGTGGAATACCCAAAACCACAGAAGAAGTCTCCAGTGCAGCCTGAAGGAATTCTGCCGGACCCCATGATGGCATCCATGGTCCCTTTCAAAGAGCTGCTCTTTCCCCAGTCAGATTACTCAGAGCAGTTAACCCATTTGGAGAAACATGGTTTGAAAGTGGACATGATACCCTCAGCAGCCCAGCTCTCAGGTGCATCCCATTCCCAGCACTGGAATGACAGATAGCCAGAGATCTGGACAAAATGTTTTGCTATGCCATGCTCCAGATAATAAATTTTTAACCCCATTATGGTTCTGTTTCTGTAGGGCTTGCACAATGCAAATGAACTGCAGCTCCTGCACTGCTCTGGCTTTGAGTTTCTGGAACTCCTGTAAAACTACTGTGACCACCCCTACACAGGCAAGTATCTCTTGAAAACAAGTCCCTTTTAATACTGCAGTACAAAGAAAATCACAAATTGCAAAGCTTTATATTTGGCTTCAAAAACAAAATTAAAAACAGGAGCAATTACCTCAATGACCACCACACCATTTCCTTGTCATCATCAGCCACTGCAAACCCTAAGATGAACACAAAGCTCTTTTTGCTCTCAATCTCTCTCAGATTTTCCCATCTCACCTGAAAGAACTGGTGCCAAGATGAAGGACTGGACCACCTCCATTCCAGGCACACTAAACCATAACTGCAGTTCCAGCTGAACACATTTACTCTGCTTCAGTGCAAAGCCAGACAGAATCATGAATAATAAAGAAAAGAATAAAAGAAAAATATTCTTGTATGAGACTCCTAAACTGTCACCTACAACATGAACAATACCTGACACGCCAAAAGTTAGAATTTCAATTACATTTCTCATATGAGAAATTGTAACAAAATATTAGCTCAAACAATCAAAATCAAAGTCAGTATTCAGCTATAGAGACAGTAACAACATTACAGTCTGTTGATGTAATTTAAAGTTGTCTATGCAGCTACCAGCACATCCTGTTCCATTATTCTTTGGTGTTTTCATCCCTGTTTTCAGCCAGTCTTTGCTTTTGCATAATGAAACCTATTATTAAATCCCTGCTCACCTAGAGGAAACTGTAAGAGGTTAAGAAAATATAAATAAAAGCAAGCAAGTAAAACCAAAATAATAAATGAGATAAATCATTTAACTTTCTGCACCTCAGTTTTCATGAGAACACTTAGAAGAATGAAGGCTCACAAACCAGCAGCTATAATAACTGCAGACTAAGACATGCTACCTGCAACTCTGTGCTGAATTTGCAGCTAATACAGTAGTACAGGAATATGACCAGGAAAAAAAAAAGTGTTTATTTCTGTATAACACTCTCTCATTTCACTATTATATATAACACAGAAGATTATATACACCTACTACCCACTGGACAGTTGGGTTCCTGCCCCTGTTGTTGACAGGGATTTGCTGGATTGTCCTGTCTGGTGCCTCCTTGCAGATATGTACATTCAATTATAAAACACAATGGGAATACCTAAAGAATACTATATATCCAAATACCCTCACAAAGATATTGACCAGACTATCATGGGGGAAAGTACATCAGGGTAAGTTAAGATCACCTTGTCTTTATTTTAGTTTAGAACACTCATAGTTGAGTATTCAACTATGCCTACTAAATAACCCTGCTCTTTCCACACATTACACATGATCTTACTTGGCCACCTGTTAAAACCATTGCATCTAAAATGAGTTTCCATTTCAACACCAGCTCTGTTATCCAGTAATGCCATATTGCCAGCTACATCTTCAATTAGTTTAAGTCCTAAGATTTTACTGCATTTAACTGGTTGAACTGGAGAATCTTGATTCCTCCTAGGAGTCTGATCTACAATATGGGACTAATGTATTCTATACTTTTTGTTTATAGCAAAAAAACCCAAAAAATCTCAGATCTTCAAGAGATTTACATTTGCAGACTCGCATCACTTCCATGTTACATGTTAGAGAAATTCATGCTGCAGAAATGCAAGAGTGCTATATCTGGTGACAGACATGTCTGTCACGGTTATAAAGAGCCTCCACACAAACCCTAAAATGTTGTAAACAACCTACTCACAAGCCCTAAAATAATTACAGCAGTTTAAATAGGAACTATAACACTTCAGGCCTATCTTATTTTTATTTACTAACATTTTAATTACAGCCTCCATAAAACATTACACTGCAAATAGCCGAAAACTTCCCAATTTTTTCTCTGTAGAAATTCAGGTTCTGCTCTCAGTTTGTTGGGGAGGCAGAAAGGATGGGTTAACCACCCAAAGAGTTAACCACCTTCCAACAGTTGCTAGGTAACATCCTCTGCCATCCCTGCATCCCTGTCCCAGGGTGTTCAACAAAGTCTACCAAAAATCACTACTGCTTCATCTTAAATTTCATTACTTGAGCACACACCCCTCTCTTCCTCCTTTCCAATCTTCCCCCCCAGCATCAGAATTGAAGATGGACAAGTTATCATCCTGGAGTGACACTAATTTTCTTGATTTAATCTTGGTTGAAGCCCTGCTGGTTCTCCCCTTCCCTGGCACCTGGAGCTGCAGCCCTGCCTGGCCTGGCTGCAGTCGCCAGGGCTGAGCTGCATGAGGAGGCTCCAAAATGCACAGCACAAAATAATCTGTTGCCCTTCTGCTCTCCATTGAGTCTTAATTCCTACTACTTAGCATGCTCATACCCTAGAGAAAATTAAGTTTGATAAAAAGATGTTTTGGTTGGTCAACAGGTCTATGGGAAAGCCAACAGCAAGAAGTAGAAAGGACACAGCCCTGGGGACATCCCATTAACTGCCAAAGGATTCAGCTCTGCTTTGGTTTGCTTTTTTAACTTGTAGAAGAAATAGAATTAGGTAGAGGCTGGTCATGGAGATTACTGACAAAAGATGTTTATTTTTGAATGAATTTATTTTGTTCTTTATTACCAGATGTTCCAAATATTTTTGTTTCAATGAAATACTGACAATTTAAGTCCAATTCTTTAAGAAAATGGTTATTCAATAAAAAATAGTAGATTGAGCAGAAGACACTAATTAGATGAGGAAAACCTAAAAAATTAGTAAATCAGTTTAAAAAATAGTGAAATAATCATAGAGTCCAATAAAGAAATGAACACCACAATTTCATGTGGTCTTTCATGACTTCCCACATCCTTTAACAAGTCTTTCTGCTTTAATCCCTTTATCTTTATTGTTAGCAGATGCTGACTGAAGGGGATAGTTCCCCACATTCTAATTAAACCATTTTTTAATTCCTGCTCTGAAGGCATAAAAGCTCGAGGAACCAAATGATTCCTGACTGGTACAGAGGTTCAATCGATAGAGCCCAATTCATCCATCGTGTTGTTTTACAATCCAGATGGAATGCTCATTACATATTACAGGGCAAATAAAACAGCCACTGTGTTACTGTCACCCTGCAACAACAACACCACTAATTACTGCTGCCCTCATCAAAGCAAGGGCTTGGTGCTTGGGGCTTTTTTTGCTTGCTCATGTTTTTAAAAAAATCCACACAAGTATGAACTAAAGGTTTCTTTACTAAAGGTCTTGGTTTTGCTTGACTCAGAACTTCTAAAATGAAATGCACTGGGTTTTGTTGTTTAGGGTTTTTTGTCTCTGCAGAATGTGGGTCTGCGGGTGGCTGAGGGCAGCAAAATGAACCTGAGAGCTGGGTTCAAGGGTGCTTCTCCCCCCAGGGACACTTGGTGCCACAAAGGAGCTTAGGGTCTATCTCAGAACACGTGGTGCAAGAGATTTAGGTCTCAATTTCCAGTTCCCTCCTTCTATCCTCTCCTCACTACCATTTTCTTCCTCATCCTGCAAGAGCCTTGCTCTCACTTCTCCACCCCAGAACACAATCTCCTGTGCCCCCAGCACATTTAGCAGCTGAGAGGGTAATTTTACATCCTGGATGGCTGAAAACAGCATATAAACTTCTATAAAGCTTCATCTCCTTGAAGTCACAACCAGCTCTACCTGCCTTAAAGGCAGCTGAGATGCACCTAAAATTGCTCATTGTAACAGATAAGTTACAAGTGGGGACACAAAGAGTACTTCAGGGCATGGCATGTTAAATTTCTGAGGGTTACAGAGTTCCATGAGATTTTCAAAGGGAGAGTAAAAAATAAAACACAGAAGCTGGAGTGAACCTTCCATGCTATTTCTCACACACCTTCACAGCGACAGCTGGCTCAGCTCCAGGAGGGAAAGCAATGCCTGTTTCCTTTCTCTCTTCTGACATTTCATTCAGCCAGGACTGTCCACACACTCAGCAGAATTACAGCCTGCTTTGGGAGGCAGGGAAGAGCATGCTGCTCACCAGGTTAGCTCAGGGTCTCAGGATGGTGGCAGCTTTGCTCTCCTTCAAGGATCAGCCAGGGCTCAAAGTCAGTCCCAGTCATTCCCAAGAGGAAGAAGTCTCAGCTGGGTTTTGTTTGTTTGTTTTGTGGATTTGGTTTGGGGTTTTTTTGGAGCAGGATCCTGTTCTCAGCCAAGAAGAGCTGTCTGCTGCACACAGGGTGGGAGGAAGGGAACAGCCACTTTTCCCTCCCCAAACTGACCAGGGTTTGCAGTAAAGGGAGGGCAGCTGGGCTGGGAGGGAGCAAGGACTCTAACTAACAATAGGTCCAAAATATTAGGTTTCATAAATTACTCCAAGACAAAAGCAAAACCTTTAATGTGTAGAGGAAAAGCCTCATTTTTAATCTGCTGCTCTTCAATTATTTCAGCAGCACTCATTCTGACCCACAAGGCAAAATACTGATGCTGGTCCTAACACCAAAACAAAAATACAGATGAAAAACAACTAAATACAAGTTTAAAATGACAGACCCACAAGGAGAGTCACAGCTCTAACTTATGAAGTGATTATTTTGTGTCTTTTTTGAGACCTATTCTGTATTGTTTCAGGCACAGTCAAACAGATAATTACAATCATTGGCCTAAAACGTTTGCAGCTCAGGGAACCAAAGAGGAAAATGGAGAGCAGGACACAGCATATCATTAGTTTAGCCATGTTGTTATATCTTCTACATAATATTAGAACAAAATATCCTAGTCAGGCTAGAAATCTCATTTTAGTGAGTTTTGCAGAAGTAAATAAAACTAGAAAAGGCATATATTTTGTTAAATCTACCACTACATAACAATTATTTTCCCCTAGGAAAATAAAAAAAAATCATATTCAGTTCAGCATTTAGTGATAGTTGCCTGAATTTGTTACCTAAAATATGTCTAGGTGTATACTATACATAAATGCATATGTATGGATATATTTTGCAGCTGTGTGTTAAGTCAATATTTATTTGCCAGGCTGATCATTATTAGTTAACTAATTTCTTACAGATGCCAAATGTAAAAGTCACTTTCTTCTGGGTAAGAGGGACTGGTTAAATAATCTCTCTCCAAGCTTGAATTGCAATATTCACTGTAATGTCCCATTCCCTTTAAAGTTTGTATCTATTCAGGAAAGGTTGCAATGAATAGAAGGAAAAATGAGTCAGCAATCAATTGAAGATGCAGATCAACTAATCATATTCTTATACTCATGTTTCTATGGGTGATAATTTATTCTGGTAGTAGTTTCAGTGCTTTCAGATTCTCAGAAATAGGTACTGTTTCTCACAACATGTTGATCACTTCACTTTAAAAAATTCATAGTCTGTAGGCAAGGAAGGAACCTCAGTTTAGAGTTTCAGAATCTGATGCTTTTCTACTGAAAAATAAAGCACTCCTAGTAGTTTGAGACTTTAGATTGTTCAAATTTTTTTTCCTCATTAGCATTCCTTATGGTCTTAAATATCAATGTTCAGAATTTTTTTGCATTAAAGATACACAGTTTTAAAAGACATCTAAAAAGGCAAACACAGCCAGACTTCTATTTGTTTATGCTAGTGAACAGCAATATGAGTATGCTAAGTCAGCAAAGTACATATAGGAGAAAAACCACCATAGGCACCCAACTTAATGGACAGGCTAGGAAAAAAGGATACTGTAGAAAGGAAACAGGCATTTAAATCACATACACGTTATGAACCAGTTGTAGAAGGGAAGAAAAATGAGAATATGAGAGTTTCAAGGTCAGCTGACAGCCTGCAATACATCAATTAAATTACAGAGCCACAGCACAGGCAATAGAATGCAACTTGTGGGCTCTGTGAGCTCTCCCTGTGCAGCACAGACTCCAAAAGTGCTCCATAGAACAGGCAAGGCATGTTACTGCAGGTGCTAATCAAGCTTCAGAAATATTGAAATCCACATGAGGACAGTTTTGGGTTATTTTCATCATTTCATGAGTTATCAGTTGAACGGATTCCTGATTGATGAGGTATCCCAGAGCAGATTTCTGATTACCTGTTGCACATGTATTTAGAGTGATTCCCCAAATCACTCTAAATGCAAGGTGTACAGGATTGCCCCACTCAAATCAGGGACACTCCTCAGCTCATGTTATTCACACCCTTAGTGGCTTCCCTGGATCAGGACTTACTGCAGGAAATAAGAATTAAGTAGTTGCCACACATATAAGCAGAGGTCAGAAATCAAGAATTCTATTTCACACAAAAAAGATGTTGAGCTTCTGAATTTGGAAATGAGAAATATTTTTGACATAATTCTGGAGGGAATGGGGAAGAAACTAGAGACTGCCCTGAGGAAGTATCCTCTTTCCAGATTCCCCACTTGGACTACATTTAAAGTCAGTCCCTACTCTGCTGCAAACTAAGACTTGAACCTTGGTGTCCCCCTTGTAATATAGATCTTTAATTAGGTCATCTATTTATCATGGAACCTTTCTGAGTTTTAATTGAACATTTCACTAGGAGGGGGGAAAGATGAAAGAGGATTGCAATTGACATTTCTAAAATATCTTGATTTTTTTAAAAAAGCCATTACTTTGTCAACAAGCTGCAATCAGCTGGTACTTTGTTCCTTCATGCAACTGCAGTGCAGGCAGTAAGTCTTATATAGATGGAGGTTTAAATCCAGTCTGTCAGAACTCCTGACAGCACCCCTCTGTAAATCACCCTTTAGTGAATTCTTGCTGTGGGAATTATAGTCAGGGTGTGCTCCACATTTGCAGAAAAAGTCACACTGCTCTACTGCTGTGGTTTAAGGTAAGCATCACAACTGAGAGCACCAGAAGCTCAAGATACACAAGGAGACCAAAATAGAAACTGGTAGAACCCCTACAAGGCTTTTATCAAGAGCAAGGCAGATTCATCTCCTAATCCCTAAATATCTAAAGTTTAGAGTAGTTTTAGTCTTTAGTTTTGCCTTTTAAAGGCACCAATGATCTTTGAGAACTTCACTGTTATTAATTCCATAATGAACTTGTATCATGCTTTAAGTATAAAAACATTTAATATTTCCTCTTTGTCTGCAAGCGATTTTCCAGTAATTTTTAGCTAAATGTAGTTACGTTGAAAACAAAAATACAAGCATGCATCCATACAAATACATGATTTATCTTTTTATGCTATTTAAAACAAATTTAGTTTTTACGTACCACAGTTTCTGCATCTGTCTGCTGTCTCCTAACTCTAAAATGTTACTACCATTACCACTTTGAGCAAATGGAGATTATTTAAATCCATGAGCCCATAGGAATCTAGGCAGTTCCTATTAGCCAATACAGTAAAACAATTCAGAAACATCTCAATTTTACACTTAGTTAATTCAGAATCTAAACATTTCTCAAAATATTTAGTGCTAGGAGAGGAAAGGAGAAAAAGCATATGTTCTCAGAGTACATCTGGTGAAGGAGTTTCCAAAATTATGACTCCTTGACCCAGTAGCACCTTGCTTCCAACCCTCCATGAGACACAAGTCAAAAAGAAGCTGAAAAAACAGGATACGGCAAGCTGAAGGTTATTTGGTCTCTTCTATATTTTTCCCACTGAAAAAAAAGACAAAAACAAACCCAAACCAATAAAAAAACTCAGTGTGCAAAGGCAGGATAAATTATGGGAAAGGGAGTGTGCTCTATTTATTCTATTTCTACCTCCACAGTTCCTAAACACTCCCAGAGGAGAGCTCCAAGGGTGGCCATTCATCACCAAGCCCTGGCAGCAGGGCTCTCTCAAGGAATATTTACAGCTGTAGTAATCCACAGACTACATTAAGAAATGCTAATCCCATAATGATTAGCTCCCTTTTCTCTGGTTCTCCACGGCCAAGTGCCACTTGGGCACCTGCTTTAATCACTGTTTTGTTTCTGTCTGCATTGCCTGTTATAGGACACAAGCTCGCCAGGCACAACAGAAGACAAGGTCACTGCTAACTCAACCACAAATTCTGACATTTTTCCATGGAGTTTCTCCTCTGCCAGCCACCAGCTGGCTCTTGAAATCAGGATTTTTGCATGACAACCTGCATTGTTGAAGTTCAGAGTATGATTTGCACAGCAGTATTTCTTTCCAAGTTGTGTTTTAAGAAAAATCTTTGCCTTTACTCAGTTTTTGATTGACTCCTTTTCCTTTGGTCTGTTAAAATTACCTACCAGAACAGCTGCTAACACAAACTACCAGTAAATACAAATTTAGGAAAAAAACCCTTTCCCACTACTCAGCTGTTGCCATCTTATTGCAAAGCTCCCATACCTCCTCGGTGATTTCTCACGGTCAACTCCTCACAGCACTGACTCCATCTCTCTTCACAGCACAACCAACAAACTCCAGCTCTCTCCTCTCCCAGCTCACCCTTTTGTAGGGCTCATCTTCTTACTGGACACAGCTGTGCCCTATTGAGGGCTGGCCTGTTCCTAATCTTTGAGGAGCTGCAACTCCTCAGGTGTGAGACCACCTTCTGCACTATTCTCTTACATTCTATCCCTCCACACTCAGCTGATACAATTTTTTTCCCCAGGAAACACCAAACAGCACACCTAAAATCCAGCATGCTTCTTTCCAAAATCTCTGCTCAAAAAAGTCAATTATAGTCTCAACCAAGATGGAACTGTCTTCCTCAAAAACACAAAAAATTGCATGTTTGCACAAATTTTTGTCTCGAGTCCTGTCTCATCACCTCATTTACAGCATTTGCTTAGTACCCATCAAGTTCTATTTGGAGAACAATACAAAAAACTGAGCAAGAACATTCCATAAGGTGCTTAGGAATTCTCTAGGTCCTTGACTTCACCGTCATTGGAAATAGCATTTTTTTGCTAATTTTTAGTATACGTTACAGAACACCCAAATCTTCCTTTTTCTCAGCAACCCATCCACAAAATTGATCAAATCAAGTGACTTTTCAGGGTTTCCAGCCCCCTGAAGGAGCTGCAGGCAGTGGGACATGCTGGGAGAAGCATTGGATCAATGCTCTCCTCTCACAGCTCACTCCAACTGAGATCAGTGGACTCACTATAATTGAGCAATATGGATCACACTCATACAAAGAAAAGGCAAGATCAACCTTAAAAGGGTGAATTAAGTATAATTCTCTTCCTTGGACTGAACTCACTTTTGATTTGTTATAATATATTGGAAAGAACTTCTGAAGGAAGCTGAATCTTAGCACAAAACAAGAAAAACTGATATGAACAGTATGTGGTTTTCAGAATTGCTACATACCTAAAATCAGAACTTGTCATTAAAATTTAAATGCATTATTTTAAATATAATCATTAAATAAAAACATAGCTAATATTAATTAATACTATTTATGTTAATTAATAACCATTTCATATATTTCATATTACAAACACATTTAGAAAATCACCTTTATGAGCCAATCTAGGAACTTCTTTCCTGCCTTGCTAAAACTTAAATTTCTCAAGCAGATCAGGTGAATTATGTATAACATTGTCACTGAAGTTTGCTAGTTCATCATGTCTTTTACACACCTGCATTAGCAGGAATCACTTGTTTAATTTTTAGTCACAGCTCTACAGGTCTGATTTTTGCATCTAAAAGCAATTTCAAACACAAAGCTTAGTTTTACCTAATATTCATTTGATAGTTTGATGAATTATGCATTTGAAAGCCAAATGCCAATCCATTTCTTTTATAATCAAGTCCATGTTTAAAAAATGTTATAGGTTATTTGCAAGGAATTAGAAAAGGAGCCTTCTGCTATCATTCAACAGGAACCAATTTATTTCATTAAACAGAAACCCGTATTTCCATCCCACTTTAAGTCTGAAAATTCAACTAAGCATATCAGTCTTCATTTCATTACAATCCTTTGATTTTAACACCCAGAGATATTTGGAATATTTGGAACAGGGCCACTCAAGCCAAAGCAATGTCATTCACAGACTACATAAATAGTCTTTCATGCAACTTCAGTACATACATAACTTATAATGGTGCTGAATCAAACCCTTCCCACCATGTTCCAAAACCCAATATCTGCTCATATCACGATGAAGTGTCCACTTAGATCTGAAAAGAAATGGCAAAAATAATTTACATATTCATGCACAGAAATGACAGCAAAATACTTCAGGTTAAGTGTTCCAAGTGCTGCTCAGCTGTCATGCACCAGTTTGCAATCAGACAGGTACAAATGTTGTGAGGGTTCCTGCACAAACACTGATTTATTTAGAGAGGATACTAAATATGAAGCATCACCTCTCCAAAAAATATGTATGTATTGCATGATTTTAATATACAATGTACATCAGCCCTTTCTGACTCCAGGAGAAATAATTTCATCACAGAAATGCAATAGACAGATAAAGACAAGTGTTTTTAGCAAAGTATTGTTAATTCATATAAATCACAGCTCACATTGTCCTATTGCTGGTTTGTTAGTTTTGGGTGGATTTTTTTTTTTGTTTTGGGGGTCTTTTTGTTGGTTTGTTTGGATTTTGAGATTTTTATTTTTTTTTTGCTCTGCTCAAGCACCAACTTTTTCAGGGTTAGAGGTTAGATTTTCAAGGAGTGACCCCAAGATACCAAGATGTCTAGGGAGCAAAAATTCTACATTACTGGGTATTGTTACAGAGGCATTATGTGTACTCAATGCATCTTATAGGATATAAAACACTGCATGAAATACACCTTTTAAATGTAATTTCAGGCTCATTATCAGCTGCTTTTGTTCCACAGATACTGTTATCTTTTGAATCTACTGATAATTGCTTCTTGAATAGACTTGAATAGACAGCATCATTGCTGATCGATCCCAGTTCTGACATGTTCTGATTTGGAAATAAACTTGAAAGAAACTTTTCAACAGAATGAAAATTGTGTTCATTCAGCTCTAGGCTGAGAAGGAATCACTTAAAGAGAAGATTATATGTTGTAGAAATAAATGCTCTGCTATTCCATAAGGAAATGAATAAATAGAATAGATATCCAGGTAGGAAGGTTTTATCATGAGCTTAAAAGGGAGAACAAAAGCACTTGAAGTTCAAAGAAAGTGAAAGCATTCCTGTGAGGTAGGAAATAAACCTGACTCCTTTCTAAGTAGAAACACTCTTGTGTAGTTCTGCTGGTTTTTACCTGCTTTGGGGGATTTGCATAAAAATTTCATGTATGTAACATACAAACACTGCATTATCAGTGGCCCGTGATTAATTCCAGTCACAGAAAGCAAATCACAAAACTGCACTGACAGACCCTGCAGCCAATGTAATAAATGTTTGGCTCTTTTCAATGAGATCTCAGCGCACCTCCCAGTCTAAATTGATGCCTAAAATAATAGTAACAGTGATAATTATGTCAACTTCAGTAACATTAAAGCAAGATTTTGCTAGATTAGGTGGGACTTAAGGTCAGTGCCTCAGGAGCACTTGAGACCTCAGACAGATGTTATACTGCCCTTCATAAAAGTTTAACACAGTGGCTCCAGTGTTGCAATTATCTGTACTGCAAGGTTAACTCTGATTTTGGAATGCTCACACACTGCAGGAACAGCTCTTCAACAGAAAACCGCCTTAAAATGGGAAAAATAGAATTCTAAATGCATTGCACATGAAATGCTTTGTGTTTTTCTTTATCAACCACATAAGTAGGGGGATGAGTGAGATGTTTTAGAAGCAGCCCACTCACAGCAGTAACAAAAGCTCTGTTTTGTTTCACTTACTGATTCCAGTAATTTAAAATGGCACACAAAGAGACAGCAGGAGTGAGAGGCACAAGTCTTTGGGCCTATTTCACTGAAAAGTACACAAAACTTCTACCCAAACATAGAGAAGCTTTTTAATTTTTGGAAAAAGCTTGACCAGTATCAAGCCTCATTTTTTGATCATCATTAAACTATTGATGTACATATAGTCTATTTTCTGCTCACACCTTCATAAATATCCACTTGCTTGCTTTCTAGCAAGTTCTTTCCATCTTCTATTATGGCATTTAGTTCCACCTTTCTAGATATTGTTGATTTTAGACCATGTCACTGTTTTATCAAGATTATTTTATACACTCTCTAATTTTTCAGGAGACTCTTCCAACACAAGAAAATTCAGTTTAAACTCTACCTCCAAATTTATTAAGTGTATTCTCTATCCCACCAGCCAACTTTTTATTAAAATACTGCATAAAGCTAGAGCATCAAAGCCAGAAATGTTACATCATCAATTTTATGACCCTAACATTAAGAAATAAGCTAGAAGTCTCTAATAAATTTAGAGAAAAATACAAATTTAAACTAGATAGCTTATGTGTCCAAGAAGACACAAAGGCAGATCAGACTTATAGGTAAGCACATTCTCTGACTATTTCCTCACTGTTTAATAATACCTGTTGCTTTTTAACAATGAATTAATGGAAATGCAAGAGCAGAGATGCAATCAGAGGCTCTTCCTCCCAGCACAGAGCTCCTGTGCCTTCCCAGGGGATCCCCAGCAGACTGAGAGCAGCAGAACAGCACCAAGCTCCCGCCAGGAGCTCTCAATTCCTGCTCTGTGCTGCACTAACACCATGTTTACCTGAGGCCTTGCTAATTTGTACCCTCCCCAGGCAGATGTCAGGTAGCACAACTTTACACATTTGTGAGCTAATTCAGAGGCACAACACAAAAATGCTGTGTTAGGGAACAGAACACATATTGTAACACTCCCAGCAGGCACTGAGATTGGCAGGGAAATGCTGTAACTCCTCCTTCAGAGTAGAACTTCCCTGAAAAATCCTGTTCTGCTATGAATTTTGCTTGCTGTTCATTTTCTTAAACAGACTACTTAAAAGGTGGAATATATAACCAAAATGGGAATGTACAACTATTCCAGCCCAACAAAGAAGAACCAGAAAATTCTTTTGCAGACTCACTCACCTGTGGGGTTAGAATCCTAAGGGGTTGGAGTTTTTTTTGCCTAACTCGTATGCTGCTGGCTACCAAACTTTGAGACTCTCAGCACCCATGGAATTATAGCTAGTTCTCTGCAGAATCAGATGTAATGAAGTTGCTCATTAAAAATAATGAGCTGCTTTAGTAATGAGCCCTGATGTACAGCTTTGGTCTGAGGAATATCTTATTTTCAATTGAAACATAATTAGATTCAATTGAAGGAACCAAGTTGGGATACTAAAGGGAACCACAAAAATCACACTTAATTATGGAAACAGAATACTCTGAGACTTTCAAAGACTCTCTAATACCTACAGTGTTGAAATATTAGTAAATATTAGTTAAAAGAAATTAATAATGCCAAAATTGTTGGGTAATAGTCTCTAATTGGTTATGAATCAGTGTTACACGACTCAAGCCATTAAATTTACACCCAGCTGCCTGAGGACTATTGTTTACATGTTCACAGTTAATTGTTTGAAATTCTGCTCTGTTAAACTCAAATGGTTTCCATTGCCACCAGTAGGAATTGAGGAAGGCTGATACTGAAAATCCAGGTCATTTTTAAAGCACAAAGTTAAAAATTTCTCTTGGTGCAAAGTGCATAAAGTTATGGGTATCCCACCAAATAACCAGACACAAGTGTGAGTGGAAGGAGGCAACACCAAAAGATCTAAGAACCCCAAGGCTGCAGCAGAGCCTTTGCATGAGGTCAAACACTGCACACCCAACAAATGACACTGAGGCAAATCTGAGAGCCCCTAAGTTGTTGTTTATCCCCACCAGCACTGGGAAGACAAAATGAATTTTCTGAGCAACAATGATCTCTAACACCACCACAATTTTAAAAGAAATAGCCCAGGCTGTCAGGTTGCAGCTCCTGCTGACTTCCAGACATCTCCACCGACGTCCCCTCTGGCAGCATCTCTGATGCTCTCCCTTCCCTGCAGCAGCTGCTCTATTCACACCAGCACAGGGTTTGAAAACATCAGGGATGAACACAAAATGCTTAAATATGGTCTGTGAACCTCACTATAAATATCTGCTTCATGCACAAGATAATCAATTAGTACTCCCAGAGATAGAAAAAAAAAACTCAAGACCCAAACAAACAAAATCCCAAAACAAACCAGTAGCAAGGCAAAAAAACTGGAATCACTGCTTAAGACCATTTAAAAATTTATGCCCTTTTTATCCTAGTTTGCAAATTCTCTTGTAATTGTTTTAAGCCTTTTAAAGTTAGCAACACATACACAGTTTGATACAGCAGGCAAAGATGTAAGCATCCCTACTTAATTTCATACATTTTATAAGGGTGTTTTTACTCTTTATGTGGTGGGCTTTAATTATGACCTACAAAATGTACAGTAATAGAAAAACAATTTTTTCCCTTCTTAATCTTCACTTTTCAATCTTCTGCTTTTTAATCATTTGCTTCATTGACCACTTACTTGGTTAATTTCACTGAATTATTACACTGAGCCACAGAATATTGTACTTTTATCAGTGAGCTTAGAAAGCTACTTCATTATAGAACTTCAATAACTTTAAAATAGACTTTTGCTTCAGCAGGAAGCCTTATAAAAGTGTTCTACTACATTTACCATGGATTGGGTGGCAGACCTTGCATTTTTGTAGTAAATGAATTTATTTTTTTAAATAAAAATCACTGTGTATTGTTACCATCACATACATCATTACAACTTAGAATGAAAAAAAAGGCTCAGATTTTTGGATGCACAGGGTCACATTTTTGGAGGTTCTCCATGACTTTCATGTTTCCATGTCTCATCTACTTTTATGCCAGGCTGTGCCTAGCTTAGCTGCAGCCCTGAGGACATCAGATTATAGATTATATTATATTACAGGCTCACACAACTCCCAGAAAAAGGGGTTTTAGAGCCTTTCCAAGATGCCAGAGGGAGGGGATGTCACCAGTGAGGTCAATCCTTGAGCAGCACTGCACAGGGGGCAGAGGCAAAGCAGGAGAGAATGGGAAGCAAAGATGGCTGCCTTGATAAAAGCAGATATTAAACCATGGCAATAAGGAGAGAAACCTTGGGCAGGTGTAAGGAAAAATCAAGATCTGCAAGGAAAAAATGTCAAGTGAAAGACCTTGGAAGAAGATAAAGATTGACAGGAAGGGAAAGACAATTCCACCTTCCCTTGCGAGGAACAGAGCTTCAGGTGACAGAGGCAACAGTTTATGCTACAGGGGAAAATGGGGATCTGAAGGGAAAAGAAAACAAGGAAAAATTAACCAGAAGGTAAGAGCATCTCAAAGAACCATGGAGCAGCCTCAATGGGAGTTGAGAGGAGAAGAAGAGTCTGCGAGGGACAGCACATGGGAGAAAATTAAACATCACTTTAAGCAACTTAAGCAACTTTAAGAGCTGCAGAATGTGGAAACTTCCTTCCTGTTCTCACCCTTAATAATGAAAAGGGACCAGAAGTTCAGAAGGGTTTCAGTCAGGATATTTGCCTGGGGATACTGTGGAAGTGTTGTGCACTGAGGGCACACAATCCTCAGCTCCAGAGTTACACCTGCAGCTGAGCACAGGTACAAACCTGCACACACACAATAAATTATATAAACCCTAAACCACTACTAGGTAAACTACTTGCCAAGAAACAGATGAACAATTTTCATAGTCTCATTCCTCCCTGTACATAAATTGTTGAACACCTCTAAATAGTTGGATTCTCAGTAAATAAGTACAAGTGACCCAGAGCAACTTGCAAAAGTCACCCTAAGTTGAGTTTCACTGGTTATCCTCAATTTACCAACTGCAATTCACATGTTTTCCATTGAGGTTTTACAACATTCAGAATTGTTTTTATACACCCATTAGATTTTGCTGTTACAAGTATGTGAAACTTATGATAAGCAAATAGAGAGACTCAAGAATTACTGCAGCTTGAAATGCTTGTGTGCATATTACACTTTGAAGTTTATGTCATAATATACATCACAGAGTAGCTGGCTGTAATGAATAGTTATTAACAGAGAAAAATTGCACCAAGAGACATTGCAAATCACAGTTACAGTTAGCATTAAAATTAAATATCCCAGAAGTTATTGTTAATATATACATAGTATATTTCTCAGGAAAAAATATTTTATTATTAAAGAGAACTGGTTGGGTTTTAGCTTCACATTTAGCATTTCCTAGTCCAGAGAATAATGAAGCATCTACAATTATGTTTTTTTAATGCTGCTTTTCCTTTTGGCAGACAAATTCCCCAGGCATTAGAAGACAGAAAGTACTAAAACCTCAGGTCATCCTCAAACAGAAAATAATGAAGGGGGAATTTAAGAGATATAATAGACCAAAGCAGGAGCTCAGACTTATGGCAGTACCACCAGGCAGCTCTGTGCTGTTCTCAGCATAACGTCAGCTCAACCAGTGCAGTTCAACACAGGCCAGACCCATTCTGGGCCCACCTGTTGTCTGTCCCTGCTGCTCCCATCTTGTAGGCACAAGGACACAGCAGCAGGCTTCCCAGTCAGATTATTCTATAACCCATTTAAATCCGATCTCCTCTTAAATTAATAATGATAAAAATGTTCTTTGGTATCTAATTTAAAACTTATTTCTGAAAGCTTAATTTTTCAGTATTATATTCCCTTTTTTTTTTCCAATTCATTTAATGCTTTTTTCTAATTGAGCAAATTCAATTAAATTCTGATCACTGGGAGTTTATTAAGCCTTTTCTCTGCTAAATTAAAGAATATGTTCCTTTGAGATACTGATATAAAAGTCAACCTATACTGCAACAGTTCAGAGCACAAGTTAAATAACACCATGACAAAGTGCTCACCACACATAAATAAATCCACAAGACCATCCAGCTGGCACTGAGGGGCAACACTGAAGCCAAAAAGTGTTTTTCAATAAATTCTACTACAATTACAGAGCAATACAGTCTGTGGTAGCTCTCAGTACAAAACAATATAACAGAGACTGAAAAAGATTTCTTCTGGAAGAGTCTTCTTGATATTTGAGCAGGTTAATTCAGGTTCTGGACATGGGCTGGTCAAATGCAAGGAGATTTTAATCACGGTTTTTCAAGGGTTCTGTTTTCTTCCCAGTCTTGCACTACATTCACAAGCTACTTCCCTATGTTTTTATTTTAATGAATCACAGCAGTGTAAAATGAATTTTAAAGAAATTAAACCAAAAATGTGTTATTATGGCTTATTCAAGCAACCTCACAGCCGCATGCAAATGGTGCGATTAGGGAACAGCAATTAAAAGACCACACCTGAGAAGCAGGATCAGAAAACTCTACCTTGAACACAACCAAAGAAAAGCACTAAGAATCCACATCTAGAAAGCATTATCAGGGAGCTTTCTCAATTAAGAAAAGTGTCCTAATAAAAGTCCACAAGGGGTAGGTGGGCAAAAATCACTGCATAAGCACCTAAGAATAATTCCCAGAGATACAAGCCCAGACTTAAATTTTGGTGGCCATGGCTAAATGAGTGCACAAGCAAGCTCAGCCAGTGTGTCTGGGCTACACTTCCTTCCAAACCTGAGTGCTCAGTCTCTTCCCACCCACCTGAGCAGGACCCTGGCATGCAGACAAGGATGAGGAGAAAGCTTGGGAAAGGAGAAGGTTCCCTTATTTTCCCTTATTCACCCAGAGACCCTGCTCTATTGAGGAATTTCCAAATACAGAACAGACAGAGGGTCTTTCCCCCCAAGACCTCTGATGTAGCAAAGCAGGGCTGGACAAGACAGTGGTGCAGAACTGTATCTGCAATCAGCCAGAAATGTCAACTGTGACAGAAATAGATGAAGAGCATTGATCAAAAAATAAATTACTTTGACACATTTAACACAGTCAAATCTTGAAAAGTCAAGGAATGAGGAAGAAATAAAAAAGAATAATTTGCATATTTACTACATTCTTCTTGAAAACCACATTATCATACATGCAGTCATGCATTCCCAAGCAGAGAGCACTACAGACAGCTGCCTTAATCTTCAGTGGTAATTTAATAATAAGCTGTATTTGTTTTGTGGATGAGAAGGTAAACTAAGAATATAACACTCCAAGCATGTATAATTAAATTAACAGTCAATTGATTGCATCTTTCCTATTCCCTTGGAAAAATGGTAGTGCTCAAATTAGCTGAACAAACTTGTGGTGTGTGCCTCTCTCCTTAAGATTCTCATTTCCTCATTCCCAACAATACACTTCAATACTTCCCAGCTTCACATCTCTTACTCCTGCCTTGGATAGAAGCCACCAGCCCTCCCCAGCAGTGATGGGGAGGGTCAGAAGAGGACCCATGACACTGTGGGCCTGTCTTCAGGAAGAAAACTGAACACATAATTTTCCAATATAAAATGAAGTCATGTCTGTGTTGCTGTTAGTTAGGCTGTGCTTGGTTTCTGGGAGAATCTGTTTCACAGCAGCAAGAAAAAGCTCTGTCCCAGAAGAAGAGTTGGCAGGACTTGGATACAAGGGAAAGTGCACAAAATCCCAAGACAAGAAAAGCTTTAGTTTGAGAATGTGTACTTCACCTCTCTCCCAACTTCCCCATTACATTATTTGATTTATTCCAGTGCTGCCTGAAGGAAGCTCACAGCTCTGATCTCAAGTGCTAGCTTTTCTTTTTGGCTGGGAAATAAGAGCGCAAACTGGCATTCCCCACATTTTTATTTATGCCTTTTGTATCTCCTAAACTTCATTTTTCAGCTGAAGTATAAGTTATTAGCTTAAAATAATGAGCTGATAATGAATTCCAAAGACTGTGCAACCAGACCCCTTACACTGCACTCTAAACTCCTGTTCCTCCTCAAATCATGAAGACTGACCTAAATGTTCAAGTGTCTTCGTGTGACTAATTACAAAATTTCTGACAGAAAAGCAGATGTGTTATATTTCCGTTTTCTTGCTTCTAAATAGCTTTCAAGTGTTTAGGCCACACACTGGTGTTGAATTCGAATGTGCTAAATTAAGCCATATATCAGGAAAGACAGATAACCTCAAATCATTAAAGTTCTCAGCTGAGATGCATAAAACATCAGGGGAAAAAACATACCAAAACAACACAGTAGGTCTGGGCATAGGGCAGAGAAAGTGTGGCTCTTTTGCATAAAGATATCTTCTCAACTCAAACAGGCAAGGGGCCTGAGAAGGCTGAACAGACCAACATAAAGTTTCATTCCCTTTCCTCCTACTCCCACAGCACTTTCCCAGCAGCCCAGGTCAGATGTTCCCCACCATTCCTTCTCCTGAGCATCTCACAGCACACACCTCAATACAGCTGCCCAAGGGACAGAGCAAGGACCAGAATCTGGGCACAGCACACCAGTTTTCCCAGCAGAAGCTCCCAGTAAAGTTTACAAGCTCCCCAGCAGAGCTGCAGAGTGCAAGAGCACTCAAAGGCAGGATATCCCAGAATCAAGGATGTAGGAACACAGCACACAGCCAGTCACCCCCTCTCCAGGTGCGCTCAGTGCTTCACATCAAACTGTCACAGACATTTTATGAAAAATCCTTTCCTTAGGATTCTTTCTCCTGAGA
>JAHXMQ010012342.1:29768468-29827370 GCA_020466415.1 Ammodramus savannarum pratensis
ACCTGCTTGCTTGTTTTAGAGCAAGATGATTAATTTGGGCTGGCTTGTTACTAGTGAAGTGTATGCAGAATTAAAATCCTGTCTCTGCCATGGCCTGTAGTTGCACAGGCTGTTTGTACACCCTAGTGGGGGAAGGATGCCAGTGCACAGAACCCCGACAGGACCAGCAGCTCTTCCACCAATAAACAGAACACTGAGACTGTGATGCAAAACAACCACTGAGGCACACCTGCAGCATCAGACTTTAATATCCAAATCGTGGTGAACTGCTCTGGGTGGACTTGAAAAAGCAGCACCGAGGTCTGAGGACAGCAATGTTAATTTACATTTGAAAACATGCATAATTGTCATCCCTGAAATCCCTGTTTCTTACATCTCCCACAAAGGCTGCAGAAAACATGCTCCTCAGTATGCAGCAAGCATGATCCTTCTGATCACCACTTAAGGCATTTCTTTCTTCATCATGTCTTCATTGCCTCAGAATACACAGAACATGAGAGTAACTTATGTGAGTAAAATAATCCACCACTGCATTTCCCTCAAAACAGAAGCCCTACACAATAGAATTCGTGCAAAAAAATATAAATTAATAGTAATGGAAATGTGAGATGATTAGTCACTCAGTTTCTATTCAAACTGAGTTCTAGTACATTTTTCATTCATCACAAAAGAAACACAAAGTCAGCTTCAAACTGAAAAACTTACATAATTTTCTATCAAAACACACGTCACAATAACAAATTCTGCAATTGCAATTTATTTCACTTCACACACTGCTCTATAAAGAATATAATAGAAGTAATGGGATTGTTTTCTCCTTTACATGTAATTGTTATAATTTTTAAACAAACTTGCTCCACTTAATATGTACTTTATATTATCATAAGGTTAAAATTACTTCATTTATGTTATTAAAACCAAAATTTAATTAAATACTTTGACTAAGATAATTACTGATACATGATAAGCAAGTGGGGTTTTTTATAATTTCATATTAGTATTATAGACTTCATCTTTAGTACAGATACCATTGTTTATCATTGATATTTTTTTCTCCTGTAATAGAAATAACTTTCAATTTACTGGAACATCACACCACAAGATAATTCCTTTTCAACACTTCAGTGTGGACAGATCTATTTCAGCTATGCTTAAAATAAAAGTATAGAAGCAGATTAAAAATCAGGCTTAAGTTCTACACATGGACACAGTATCTGTAATGTCCATCAGTCAGTTTGTCCTTCTGCAGGAAGGATAAGCAGAAATGTTCCTGCTGAAAAGCTGCATCCTGGCTTCTGCTTTTTACCCCTGATGAGGAAATCCACATACACACACACACTCACCCTCAGGGGATGGAGCCCCAGGAGAACAGGCCCCTGTGGTGCTCATGGAAATAATCACTCAGTGCTCTCAGCACACACCTGGGGAATGCCAGACAAAAACCATGCAAACACTTATCCTCCTCATGGGGTTCTCTTGACCACCTACTGCTGAAAACTGTAAGCTCTTCCATGGTACAAATCAGTAGCTGCTTGCAGTTGGATGTTTTTAAGGCACAAATGTTTACTTCATTTTTACTTCAGCAAGTGCTGAATGAAGATTTACTGCAGGAGAGATGCTGATCCAACCAGCTCCATCGCGCTCCACTCCCCTGTGGCAGCTGCATCTCCCTGAACCACCCCCTGTCAAACCTTCCTTCCTCACCTGCATCAAACCTTCACATCAGGCAGCAGGATTTATGAGTAAAGGTATTTTTTATGTTTCTGAATATCAGTCACTAAGAAAAACATTTTTTAAATAATTTTTATGTAAAATCTTAGTTTCACCCCTTGGCTCCCTCTGCATACATATAAGAATTTGTGGTCCTTTAAGCAAGTAGAATAATATGAAGGATAGGTGATTTTCTGGAATTTTTTACATCCAATCCTTAAAAGAATGAAAGGGAAAATAGAAAAGAGGAAACATTCCCTCCCCTCTATAAAAATAGTGGGATTTGTTCATTTGGATTTATTCTAAATATGGTTTTAAGAAACAAGCTGATAAAGAAAAAAATTATTACTTTTTGAGCTGTTATTAAATGTAGAAGTAGTTTAAAATTAATATCTGTGTGGAAATGACTAGATAAAATGCAGACACTGACAGCCCCTCCTCATTCACCATAACAAAACTGGTGGAGCTCTGACACAGCACTTCTCTCAGTCCTCACTAATTGATAAATGAATACACTCTCCCAATTTTTTTATATTACAGAACACTGCCATACCTTTAATCACAAGACAGCATTTGAAAATAAATACTTTTTTCCAAACAGTATTTTTTATCCATCTCCTCTTATGGTCCTTAACACAGGAGAGGTGAACATCAACTCTTGTGAGCCTTGTAATCAGAATTTAGAACAGAGATATTCTCTAAAATTTGCAAAAGCCAATCTCCTTGTAATCTTAACAGGATTTATAACAAGAGGTAAATACTGGCAAAGCTTTACCTGATTTCTCATGTTTTTACTGCAAATAATAACCAATTGGCACAGAACAAGTCGTTTCAGAAAGAAACTGAAAATTAGAAACATGGAACGTAAATAATAAAATCACAAATTACTGTTTTAAAACTAACCTGTCTTTTTTTTCTTCCTGAATTAATCCTTATTAACACTTCCTGACATGTTCCTGACATATAGGATCAAAAATGAACCACTACATTTGAGTGCCTTTTATAAACACTAATCCTTTCCCTGAAGGATATGTATTAAAATCAGCTTTCTTAAATAATCTGGTTTCTCAGCATTGCCTGTACATGTGTTTTTTCTTCAAAATTTCATCACAACTTCATTCATTTAGACAGGCACTTTTTCACATCCATCCTATCCTTCACAGCCTACTAAAAGGTGCCCTCCCTCCATAGGCCTTGATCCACAGTAATATGTTGAAAATTGAGATCCATTTTTCTTGCCAGACAGGGTGGATGGTTATCTGAAGTGAAAAGTTCCATTTCCCAGGACCTTTCACTGAAACTACTGCCTGATAATTATATGGAACAGGAAGAAACCATTCATCAAATCCATAAAATATCCATTTATCATGGTGATTCTCTCCTCCATGAGAAATATGAGAATCAAAATGAATCAGCCAAACCAAACTCCATCATACCAAAGGTTTTCTAAAAAAAAAAAAAAAATCAAAGGGATAAAATATATTTTTTTCATAAGGCAGAGTGAATGAGGCCTTATAAATGTTAAGCTACCTTCTGTCACTATGGGAAGTTATTTTAATTTCATCCTTACAATTCAAGTCATTATAAATAGACTGGCAATTAAAGGTTATTAAAAGTTATCTGATTCAAGTGGAAGTAACAAAATTTTTCATTCCCACATAAATCAGGCAATATAAAGTAGAATTTAAAAGGGAAAACCTTGCATTACTCAAACAAACCCATCTAAATGGACCCTAGTAACTGAAAACATATTTATGGATATATATGTATTTATATTTCAATAGTATCTAACCTGAAGCATGTCAAGATAAAATCATCATAAATGAATTTGTCATTTTTGGTTGGCCTAATGTTACTTGACTCATATAACACATCTCAGAACAGCTAAAAAAAATAATAATCAAAACTTATTTCCAACTTTCTTGATTCTCTGGTGTTGCCTGTTGGAATTATGTCCACAGAACATTTATCCTCCTGTACAACAGGTTACAGCTATTGGGGAGATATACCCTAATGCTTTAACTTGGGCTGGGAATGCATTTCTGAGGGAATCCTATTTCTGAGGGAATCCCATTGTCCCCTCCTGGCTCCCCAGGCCGGGGTTGCAGTGCCAAGCAGACAGCCTGGCACATCCTAGGCTGTGGCACATCCCCCAAAGGCACCCTCCAGGCTGTGGCTGGGTGCTCAGCCCCCAGCAGGGCACAGCCACGGCCCACAGAGAGATTCCATGTGCACCTCGCTCTTCCCACTGTGGAGATCTGCCCCCTGGGATCTCCCTGCCCATCCTGTCCTGGGATGGCCCAGCCAGAGCCACCTGCACCAGGAGCTCCCCACTGCTCCTCCACCACAGGGCTCATCCTGGGCTGCATCTCCACTTCATCATTGCTAACCCTCCCCCTAAAGTCTGCTGCTAAATTTACTGTCCAGCCACAAAAAGCCACTTTAGAAACAGCACAAATCCATGCTTTGTACCTACATCCCTAGAGAACACATTGGAGATAAGTCTATTACTGCCAGGAATGCAGCAACTAAATCAAAGTTCAACACACTATCACCTCCAATTTCCCAGAGGCTGTTTCTTTTTAACCTAAGCCCTTTTCTCTGCCCTTTTTTCAGTCTGTGGTTGTCCTTCATGTTTGCTGAGCATTAAATAATTCCCATTGGCCTCCACCCACGAATCCCTCAGACACAAGGAAGGGCATTTACTGCTACTTAGCTGGATTTGAGTATCAGCTGTGAATGCATTGTCTTGAGTGCTACTTAGTGTGGTGGTGATGCCCTTCACAGCATCAACATGTACAAAGTTTGAGAAGAAAACTGCAATTTCAACTCTTTAACATAACTCATTGTTAAAAATTCATTTGTGTAGTGTTTGCTCTGACAGAGGATCTCAAACCTCTGCAATCTAAACCCCACCTCCCTCCTTACTCCCTCCACTTCCTCCTTACCCTGCCCTGCTCAAGCTCAGCTGAGGGGTTTGGAAGCAACTAAAAAGCTTTTCACTAATGGACATTTCAGGCAATAGTTTGTTACCAAAAAAGTAAAGTGATAATATACATCCTCATCTATCAGGACTGCTTGAAAAACTAAAATGAGAACTGCCATCAAGGGAGACATAGCTGCAAGATCTGGGTAGAGTGACATCTTCCCTGAAAAAAAACCTAAATTATACTAACAGTAAAAATAGAGGCAGGATAATAATCCCATGAAGACTTTTCCCCAAAGTAAAATAATTCATCACATATTTAAATACATTTGATCATTTATTCAAGACAAATTATGAGAGTATAAGCAAGAGAGTTCCTTGAAAAGAACTCTGTAATGTCAATATTTAAAAGATGTTCTTTTTTTATACTTAATGAACAGCTATACACTTGCAGTCTAAAAAGGCTCACTTTACACTAAACAAGCATCTCAGAAAGAAAAAAGTAGTCTTCAAAGTACACTGTGAAAGAACTTTCACTTCACCAACTACTTGAAGCTGCAGAACAAAAGATACCTTTAACTCCTAACCCACATGAATTTATTTTGCTGTAAATCTTCAAACACACAGAAGATAAGCAGCTCAGTTTGTAGTTGCTCATGGTACAAAAAGTTTTTTTCCAAATGTGCTGCTTTACATTATTTTCTAACAGCAACACGAGGAAGACCACAAGATATATGGCACCTTTTTTGCTTCTTAGCTGAAGAAATGCAACAGGAAGGACTTAAGATCTCCTTGCTGAGTTCATCTTTACAGGTTCACATAGAAGAAGCGAAACTATTAGCATCCCCCATGCAGATTATTGAGCCAATAATCTGCAAAACTGGCTATTTACCTGAAGGAAAGTGCCAGTTCTACAGTACTTTTTAGTTGGCCACTTAACATATTTAGTTACACTTTACTTCCTGTTCATGGTCACATACAGTTAACAATTAAAATTATTGGTGCCCTGGCACTCTAGGATGAGTGCAATAGGTCAAAAAATATGCTTGAATGGGAAAAAAAAAGAATACTTAAACAGCTCCTGAAGTTTCAAGTCCAAAGGATTCTGGCTTACATACTGCTTTCACCTTCCTATGTCAGGGAAGCATAGGACGCTGTTACCTGGGTTGGATACTTCTAATTAGGAATTCATGCTCTGAGCACTCCAAGTGCAGAGTTTTACTGCCTTTAAAGGGAAAAAGTTGTTAAATTGTGGTAATTTGGAGTCAAACAAATGACCCCTATTTCAGGAACATCTGGGCACATACCCTGCCTTGAGTCACAGTGCTCTACACTTACATTCAAATAAGCTCTCTTAAACTGAGTAATGCACAGGTTCAAATGAGCACTGACCTGGAGCTTAACTGGTCACAAAACTCAGAATAAGGAGGATCTATGCATTCAAGTCATGGGAAGCTTTACATTTTCATAGGACAATTTCTTCCTTCCAAACTCCTTTACACTGAAAACCTGTGACAACCTCCTTAGTACAGACTGTGCTACTTCAAACTTTAGTAGATACAGAGTACAGGAAGATTTCTTATTAACTTTGTGCTCTGTTTTGCAATGCTTTGTACCATTGCTTTGCAAATTTTTTTTCATTTTGGAGAATTGTTCCTTATATCCTTAGTAATTTTCTCTCTATTTTCCTATTTTATAGTGAAACAAAAGTCTTTAAAAAAAAAAAGAAAACCCTCACACATCACTGTAGTCACATGATTGCTTAACCCACACACATTTTAAAGGCAGGCTTTTAAACATTCTGATGGATTTTCTCATTTCAATGTTCATTTTACTGCTTCATCCAAAATACGTCTCCAGACCACACAAGTAATTATTTTGTTGATACTGGATCTTCACCTCACTTTCATTCCTCAAGGTACAGATGTAATTTTGAGAAGTTTATGTGGCATTAGTGCGCTGGGGTTTTTTTAAAGCACAAACAGTAATCACTCAGAATTTTAAGCAATCTATGGGAGATATGACCAGTTATCCAAAGGCAAGCTTACAGTTCCTCTAACAGCATTATTTGTATCCTTCTCTTGACATAAATATTGCTCACAACAGGCACAAGCAGAACATCTCACTGGGTCTGGTACAGCCCAGCCTGCTGTGACAATTCCTATGCAAAACATTCTCCAAAGAGAGGATTTCAGTCTCAGATTTGTTATGCTGCAGAGCCCTGAGAAGTTCTCTTGTGCTCGAACCACTCTGATTTACTATTAAGAACCTTTTCCTTTCACCTGAAAGGTTTTTGTGCCGCCAACACCAACTCAAGCTGATCCAGCCCCAGCAGGAAAGTTTTGAGCCTGAACACAGTCTGCCATTAGAAGTTAATTTTGTTCAAGGCTGAGCAGGATCCATTCTAGACTGGTAAAGAGCAATACAATTGCAGCCAAAGTTTACTTTTTATTCAGGAAGAGATGTGCAGTCACAGAAATATTCCATACAAACTATAATTACATGATATTGTATAAGTCAAGCTACTTGTGGAATAATTGAGCAAAGCCCACAGTTTATATTTGAGCCTCATGTCTCTTTATTGCATTGTTTAATTAGCCATGAGATATCAAGTCTAATATTGACCCCTAACAATTCCTTGTAGTCAGAAAAATACCGATGCATTTCCCCTGAATAATAAAACCACTGCAGCACTTTAACTGTGATGCATCTGTCTGATATTAACAAGACTACCACTGGAATATTGCTTTCCAGAAGAGTCATCCTGCCTTTTATTAAGAGTTTCAAACAACTCAATCCTTGTAAATATTTATATAATATGCTAAGTGGAAGTGGAAATAGATTTTTTCCAGTACAATGGACTTAATTACCATGATAAAGATGCAGCACATACCTGAACCATTCACTTACAAACTCAGTAAGAACAAAACATGCCAAACAGGCAATTAATCAAAGTCACCCTGAATTAAATCAAGGCATTTTGTCTTATTGTTGGAGATTCATTTAAATGTCTTACATGTGTGTATCATATTCATAGTAACTGATGTCAAGTATCTTCTGAATATGACTGTTACTGTACTTATTTATAATAGAATGTGCACACTGTCATTGATTAGAATACAGACTAATATATGAAAACCAAAATAATTTGTGTAGAGAGCCTGTGAAATTGAATTCACATCCAATCTGCTGAAAAAGAATTTCCATTTGACTCTAAACTCCAATTCACAATGCATAAACTATGGCTATTTATTACAGTGTTCTGTCATTTGTCACTTTTATAGAATACACCGCATTTTCCAGGCTATAAAATGCCTTAAAATTATGCAGCAATGATGTATGTTATCATTATTTTTTCTTTGCCAATGTTTGGATTACATTCAGCAGCTCAAAGCAGGGCTGATTTATAATCTGAATAAATAGCAACATCCTTCAACTGTGTGTGTGTGTCTATGAAAGCTTCATTTACTTCCTGATTCTAAATGCTACATTCAAACCAAATATTTGAGCAAATTGAATTCAGAACATCTCACTGCACTGGACTGATGGAAGTAACTGCTGGAAGAGCACAACTTCCCTGCAAACACTTCAACAGGAGTGCAGTGCTGCCAGCAGCTGGTAACCAGATTTCACTGACACATTCTCATTCAGAAAGTAAAAAACAGCCACCATTGAAAGTCTGTATAGCAAGCTCTGACACTGCCAGCTTCTAAAAAAGTGTATTTCTAAAGAAAGCTATACATTTAGTAGTAAATTTACAGTTCAGTCACTCTATTTCTTTTCCTTCTCAACTACTTTGATGATCTGATAAACTCAAACTTGTGAGCTGCTTTTCACTTCACAATTATCCCAGAGGGTCACTTTAGGTTGTAGTAAAGATGAAAACAATGAGGCTCAAGACAAATGTGAAGAGTTTATTAGAAAAAACTGCTACCTAAGGAGTTCAACAGAAACCTGTAAGCTCTGACAAATCCCCATAGATGACTACAACCCTACAGAACAGATAACATAATGGATTTAATAGCACATTTCCTACCCCAGAGCAGTCATAACAAAGACACAAATACCTAGCACACATTCACTGCTCTCACTGACAGCTGATGCTGCTCATTTTGGGGGATTTTGTTGTTTGGGGTGCCTTTGGTAACCGTACAGTATAAACTCCACATCACACTTTTGTTCTGGGTAAGCCTGGGATGCATCCTTAAATCACAGCTGGACCAGTACAACTATTGCATTCTTTTCTTTGAAAACAAACTTTTTCTCTTGGTTTCATTTGAAACAGCACATTGCACATGGAGCAAACAAAGTGTCAGCAAAAATACAAAAGCTCATAAAGGAACCAGTCTTACAGCAAAATTAATTTGTCTTCACATGCTAACAAGGGTAATTACTGAAACATCTTACTCAATTACAGAATTGAAGAAGATAGCAGAAACAGCCCATACAGATAAAGATGCTGTACCCTAATAATGTTCACCCAAAAGCACTGGGTGCCTTCTGAGCAAGGAAAGATTAGCTCACAATTCTCTGGAGACATCTCATGCTAGACAGCTTCCCAGCATGGCTTTCTTAGAATAAAAATGTTTAGACAGGTTCAGAAAGGCACTCCAGAGGAAACATATGTTGTTCCTGGCTCTAATAGATGCTCTGGTAATTAACTTTCACAAGGACCACAGGCATATCATTAAATATTACATTCTCTTCCAACACTTGTTTCTAAATATATTTTTGTACATCAAGGTAAAGAAGAATTAAAATTAATTGCACCACTTAAAAGCTTGTTTCTCCAACTTGCTGCTTGTTCAGTATTTCCATTTATATGGCTATGCCCTTGTTTTGCCTTCTGCTTTCCTTGCTGATGTGAAACTTTCACAGATTTTTAGGATGGGTGAAAGATTTCCTGAGAGTGCTGTGGGGCAGGTGGGAAAAAGGCAAATCTGAGCACACAGGTACAAGGACATCACCCCACAGGACACTGCCAGAAGTGACAGGGGGATACTAGGAGCAGTAGGAAGGGGCTAAGAAAATAAGGGGGAAAAGAGAAAAATATAGTAGAAAAGTGAAATGAGGAAATATAGGCAAGAGTGGAACAAAATGAGGGGTAACAGGCTGGGATTTCCATTGCACAAAGATTTCCAAAGGAACAAAATCAGCAGTTGCACTATCACCTCTCCTGAAACATTCACATGTGGCTGTATCAATAATAAATCAGAAGGGCAAAATCAGGGAACATCAGGTTTGGGATGCTCTGCATGAATCACCTTCACAATGTAGTACAGTTACCTCAATATTTAATAATTTTAACTAAGTTTCCTCAACACCTTATTTTAAAAGGCAACCAAAAAATACAGATAATTTTCTTTGTCAGTATTTGTCACAGAAATAAATTTCAGTCACTCTGCACCAATTCTGGTCTATTCCCATAGCCCAGAGGTGACACACAAATATTTGTCATCAGGAATGCTAGTTTATAACTCTAATCACCAAAAATACATCATTTTCCTCTACTGCCTCTCCCCAGGAAGAGTTTGCTGATAACACCAACAGATTTTAGCTACAGTGTAAGCTGTAATTGCTATACACAAGATTTCACCTGGAAGTGATCTGTGACAGCTACAGAAAGATGAGTGAGTGACTTTGGAGGTGGAAAAAAGCCAAGAGTTTATTGTAGGGAAGGGGTAACCCTCCATCCCAGCTACAACAGATACAATATGTGAAAGGTGGGCCAAAAAAGATGCCAGTGTTTAAATGAAAGGCTGCAGGGTCATTCAAACCTCTGAGGAATTTTAGCAGCAGAGAAAAATACTTCAAGTGAAGACAAGACAGCAAAGTGTGCAATGATGAGATTGAGAGTTGGCAGGATATTACCATCAGAAGAAGAAAACACACAACAAGAAGAAGTATTAAGAAAGCAAAAAGGCTTTCTTAAATTTCTTAATTAAGAAAACAGAGAAACTTTGATTTGTTAAACAGAAAGACCCAACATGCTACACAAGACTACTGCCATAGCATTAGACACCCATTGAATTATTTCTGATCATGCACAAATAAAGGCACAGTTTTAACTAGAGAAGGACCTGGCTCTCTGACCTGAAATCCAGTCACCTAAGGAAAGGAAAGCCACTGCCTCATGACAGACATATCAAGTGTCAAAGGCAGCACCTAAAATCACATTTTTGCAATGAAGAGCCTGTTGCTGGCACATGTAGGGATTTTCTGCTCCAATGCTCTGGTGCTCTCACAATTAGATGGAGCTGCAAGCACTCAAGCTGCCTCTCAATCCAACCCCATACCCAGAAGGGAAATGTGACCATCTGGGGACATGTCCCTCCCTATCTCACCTTCCAGGAGCACTGAGGAAAACTCCCACTCTAATCTTTTTATGAACTTCAAGTTACTCTGCTGATCTCTGGGAAAGTTAATAGTCACTTTATAACCTTCAAAAAGGACGCGAGTTGACAGTAATTTTCACACCACACATGAACATAGCTTGAAAGGTTTTATGAGGCAACAGGATTAATCTCCTAAGGAAATGTGAACAGCTGGGTGGTTTTTATTTACCCAGAAATACTGAGACAAACCTGTGGTCCTCTCAATTTTTGGAGATACAACAACTCTTCAAAATAATTACGTTAAGTGTTTTGGTTTTGCAGCTAAATATTTATGAGATTATTTTTCAGCCTTACAGCACTGATTTTCAGCAACATTCAGAGTCAAGACACATTTATTGTAATACATGCATAAGCCATATTTTATACTAAAAACAGGCTTGCATTCCAAAAGAATTATGTTTATACTGATGAAAATCTCATTAAATATGAAAGCCACAGGCGAAATGGAAGAGATGCTGATTTTCTTTATCTGTTAGAAGTGGTGCTGATTGCTTTCAGAGCTGAGAAAAATGCTAGTTTCACACAGCTCAACGTACTCTCCATAATCCTTTTATCCCTCTCTGGAGCTACAGTCGTTTGCCTTCCAGCAGGCAGGAATTGCCCCATGCTGCCACCGGGAGGCACAGTCAGATTTTACAGTTTGCAATTTCTCCATTTAGGTCAGAACAGCCTGTCTGAAGAATCTGACTAAAAGATATATTCAGCTTTGTTCCAGCAGAAGATATGAAAAAGTCATTCAGTGATTTAAAAAATTCCAAAACTCTATCCACACAAAAATATGAAAGCAATCCACTGCCAGAGTAGATTTTAGCTATTTCAAGTTGAAGTATGAATTCAGTTTGACATGAAGGGGCCACCCACAAAAATCTTTTTAAGATGGATTTTTTTTATGATGTCCTATAGGTGGCTAAAATCAAATACAGCACTAAACACTTCCAGAAGGGGTTAGAATGAAAGAAATATAGAAATAAATTTTCCTAGTAAAAAATACAATTATATTCTGTTAATTGGAGAGCAGAAGATGAATGATCATTTCATTAAAAGCAAGCGTGGAGTTTTTAATTGCAATTTTAATGCTATAGGCTATAAATAGATCTGAATTCAATGGCAGAAGTGTTGCTGCTATAAATTATTTTGACTTCAATTATGCTTAAACCACTTAGAAAACAAGCTATTATTTGATAAAGAGACTTGGTGCAGCTTTTACAAACTTGCAGCCCTTTAAAATTAATTTTCAACTCAAGTCTCCTCCGCAGTGTGATAAAGAGGAGGGAAAAGACTTTAAAATGTTTGAATACGAAAGAATAACAAGAATTTGAACACTGTTAGGAATCTCTCACTTGGAAAGAATTGTGAGAACTGTTTTTTGTGAAAGGGATCTGTGATACTAAAGAGATGCAAGTACCATGCCAGGCACTGCTTTGTGCAGCCACGGGGTTTGGGGATTGAATCCACGCACTGGGCTGGGCTGCTCCAGTGGGGCCTGAGCTCCTCCTCCAAAATTCTACCCCAGAACAGATGTGCCCAGGGTCAAGGTCTGCTTCTTGCTGTGCCTTGAGGCAGGAGGACAAGTCTGAGGTGCACATGGAGTAACTGCTGGAGCACCCAGTTCACAGGGAACCCAGCCAGGAGCCTGACAGAGTTTTCAGATGTCACACCTGTGGCTCTCTGGAGCTTTCAGAAACTTGGTAATAAAGATGCAATAATGCAGCATCCCAGACTAAAGTGAACTAATTCAGGGCTGTAAAATGCAGCTGTTATATTTTATCACTCTATCAAATCCCATTATAGTTTAAACAACAGAAATATGATGCACAGGTTCCATGCACAAGGGTAAGTGAGGATACAAATTCTGCCTCCTTCTAACTGAAACAGTGCTCTCTGCATTTAGCTAAAACATCTTGAAAACTGCTTTGATGAATGCCCTGAAGAAAATAGGTGGTTTAGGAGAGAGATAATCTAAGCATGATTCAAACCAAGTGTGGTATTATTGCTGAATTGCTAAGAAACCTGATAGCTAAAGTACCACGTTTATAATATTTTAGGAGAAAGTATTTCAAATTAACTTTAAGTAGAATAACCAATTGCTATGAAACAGAAAAGCTGAAGACAAAATGTAATAGGTTATCAGTTGGGGGTCTCACTGTGTAGCAGGGAGCAAGTGATCTAGACTAGTGTTTTCCAAAATTTATCTAAATAAATATGAAGAGAGACAGATTGGCAGCCAGCTGCAATTTACCACAACATCCAGAGGAGTTAAGTACTTCCATCACAGTCAGCAGGAGTTGGATGCTTAATGCAGTTGGATGCTTTAGAAAATCACATTAGGCACCTAAATGTGTGAAGTGCATAAATATCTTTCACTTTACAGCCTTTCGTTTTCAAGTGCCTTAGTCCTGTAGTTCTCAAATGGCAATAACTGCATTTGCCTAATTCATGGGGGAATAGGAAAAAGCAATGAAGAGTGTTTGGATCCTGCAGCAGTGATGCATAAATGCCGTGGAGGAAGGACAGTCAGGGCACAAAGATGACTGGATGTGAGGGTGGCATCAGGAACACAGCACAGAGGAACATTGTGCAGTCCCAGCCAGAGAGATACCAGAGGGTAAATGGGAATTATTTAGCAATTTTTCAGAACATACAGCTGTCAGCCCCTTCCTATGAAATTACCAAGTGAAAATATCCACTCTGAAATGTCCCCTCCTGTCACTTTTCATGGAAACAAAGCAAATACAGGTACTTCAGGACCCTTCACACTGTGACCAGTCTGTTGGGAATCCCTCCTCACATTTTCTACAGATTTAGGCTTTTTGTCTTTTCCTTTAATATCTGTATAATTATTTTCCAATCTAATAACAAGCTCTCCATCCCACTAACAGTAATAACCATCAGGGCCAGCATCCACCCACACCTTCCTCTCAGAGTCCAAAAAGGGAACAAAAAAACTGTAACAAACTTGTAATTGTCATGACAAATATGCCTAAAGATTTAGGTTGCCATGATTAATCAAAGTATCTGAGATCAAACTAACTTATGCACTTAAATTCTCCAGTATGTCTTTAGTATAAAATCAATCCAATCGGTAATTCACAAAAAAAAATCAATTCTGCATACTCCAGAGAAGGCAGGTATCCATTACACAGTAATTGTTACACAGCTGCTATAAATGCTCAATAAAGAAAAATGACCTTGAGAGCCCATCAGAACACTCCCACACTTAAAGCTCAGGTGTTGCACAACACTCAATTAAGCCTTCTCTTGGTAAGCTTTATTTTTATTTAAAGTGGAAATTCCATGAAGACTATAAGAGTATTTTAGGGTGGTCCCTAAGTGGTGCTTATCATGGCATCATTGGCTGTGGCCACATTTCCCTTCACAGAGAAAAGCAAGGCACAACTTCCCAAGAATATTTCTGGGAATCGCGGTGAGGAACCTCAGAGAAAGAAAAAACAGTTCTTATCTGGTTTTTGCTGCTCCTCTTGCTGTTCACAAGTGGAATGCATTGTGGAACATTGTTTACCTGAAGGGAATTGGTAATTGGATTCTGGTGTGAGTGTTTTGGTGCATTGACCAATTGAATCCAGGTGTGTGTGTTGGGACTGTCGGCTGACAGTCACGAGACTCTGGGCAGTTGAGTAGAGTGCTTGTGTAGATTCAGTGTAATATAGTATAGACTAAGACAATATAATAAAGTAATTAGCCTTCTGATAGCAATGGAGGCAGATGCATCATTTCCTCCCCTTCACTGGGGGTTGCCTTACAATAATTGGCTACCTTGCTGCACCCAGAGCTGTCCAGCAAAACATATCCTGCTTGGAGTAGCCTGGGGGCTGCTGAACCCCCAACCCAGGGCCATCAAGTGTGCTTGATGCTGGGGTCAGGTAGGCATAGGTCACTGCTGGTGAGGAAGTGCACCCACAGAGTTGAGAAATTCCAACATTTCCACTGGATATTTAAAATTATTACACTAGCAGACATACGTGTTCTTAAAGACCTTGATACAAACTTAAGAAACCTGGCTGTTGCTCCAGAAGAAAATTCTCCACTGTGATAAATCTACAGGGAAATGCTTTGGCAAAATATATAACATTTTTCTCCCCATAGCTTGAACATACTTTCTCCCCATTTGATTTCTTTCAGTCTTCTGCTTTCTTCCAGAAATAGAGGAACATTTATGTTCATCTTTCCTCTCTCCTCCTGCCAGCAGCACTATATCAAAGGCAGGAAAGCACATCGTAAATAAATGCTATTATTGCTAGAACAGTGTGAAAAACACTGTTTCAGTTCAATGACCAAAAAAGATGAAAAATTAATTTCAGGTCATCCCAAACTGAAGAAGCCTTCCTGGGCCAGCAGGTTTATTCCTCTAGAGCTTCTTGGTTTTGCATTTTCAGCAAATTCTCTAAGTACACTCGTAATATTTATGTCAAGGCCATTAATGAATATATTAAACAAGTCTGAAGCACTCCATTTTTTTTCCTGACCCATTTATTAGAGAGTAGAATGGTTCAGGTTGGAAGGGATCTTAGAGATCATCTTGTTCCAACCCCTGCTGCTGTGGACAGAGACACCTTCCACTATCCCAGGTTGCTCCAAGCCCTGTCCAACCTGGCCTTGGACACTTCCAGGGATGGGGCAGCCACAGCTTCTCTGGGCAACTCTCCACCCTCACAGGGAAGAATTTCTTCCTTGTACCAAATTTAAATCTACTCTCTTTCAGTTTAAAACCTCAACCCCTTGTCCTGCCCTGATAAGAAGTCCAGATGTTACCAGATGTGGCCACCAGACCAGCCCACGTGGCAGCCAGAGGAGCATTACTGGGGAGAGGCTTCCAAAGAGTTCTTTGCTTTGTTCACCCTGTTAGGTTTTTGTACTTGCACAGATGGATCAGGCAAGAGACAAGTAATGCTGGTCTTGAGAGAAACTATTAAAAGCACAATGTTTTCACTCTTGCAACCACAAAACCTGCTTCATAACCTTAAAAGATGACAACTGTCAGAATAAAAAGGCTTGACTGCCCCTGCTGTACATCAAAAGCCTGTATCCCATAGGGAAACCAGCTCCCAGCCAATTGCTGGCATTCTTGCTGTTAACCCCCCAAGAAGTGCCTTTCCCTCTGTACCACTGAACTTCCTTTCTGTTACCCTAATCAAGGCCCCACAATCCTTCCTGCAGGACATCCCACACCTTACTGACAGTCCCTTTTACCTCTGCATCTTGAGCAAACCACACCAGCACGCTCATATCTGTGCCAAGGTATTTCATAAAAGCACTAAGCACCATTGATCCCAAAACCCGTCAGGGAAGCTGCAGCACAACCCTGATGTTGCCACCTGCTGTGTCCCCATAACAGCAGCCTTGGCTTCACCACAACTGATGGCTCCTGAACCTCCCATGTTTCACAAGCATTTGGGGTTTTCACACACATGAGTCTCCACATTTGGGGTTTTCAGCCATATGAAGTTCCAATGGCTCAGCTCACTGACTTAGGGTTTTCCAGTTACAGCCATTTCCACTGGTTTCTCAGCTCGTTAATGTAATTTACCATGCACCTTCAATATTATTTACACTGATTTTTGTTAGGTCTTCCAGCAATGGTGAACTAAGCCCAGACAGAAATTAAACTTTCTTTCCATTAACAAACCAAAACAACATTTTCTTCCCTGAAAATACTAAATTCTCTTAATTAAACCACTCAACTTTTCTCTGGCATTTGTTAATTTATCTGAAAGTAAGGAATATTTTATGAATTTATATCAAAGAAAACCTATTCAACCATTTTCACATGCTTTCACTGAGCTAGCTCTTTACAATCAACTAAATTCTGGGTAAGATAAACACACATATGGTACATGAGCCTAAACCTTCCTACAAAACTACACAGTTATACTAGAAGACTACAGAGAAATTTTCCTTTCTTAGCTCCTAGCAAGTACCAATCATAAAAATATTTGATTTCTAAGTTTCAGAAATAAAGAGCAGCTGATAAATTTAGCAGTATCTGGATTTGCAGAGAGTAAGGTGTGAAGCTGCACCAGGAGTTTAAACAGCAAACACCTGTGCCTGCCAAATGGCCCTGTCCTTCCCTGAATTATTCTGTATTTCAGTGTAAATTTAACATTGTATTATAGGCTACAGCACAAAAAATCTTGAGAAAGAAATGGAAGCTTTCACCTTCAGAACTAAAGCCAAAAATTTTCAGCAAATCTAATGTTCAATTCTGTTATCTTTTTATATGACCCACAACCAAAAAACAGATACCTTATCTCTACAGCAGCCAGATAATCTTACTTAGTTTTATGAGATTTTTTTTTTCCAAGTTGGAAGCATCAACTTTATATATAATAAGCTATCCTTGTCATCTTCCTTATCATAGGCCCCTACAAGATACCACAAAGAACTGGATTTTTCCCATTGCCTCTTAAACATATCAATATTAGTGACAGAAGTTTGGCTTAGCCACCAGAAATCATATTCCTCTGTCACTGCATTTTTAAAATGACACCCAGCCTCCACAATCTGCATTCACAGAATTCCAAGCACATTTAAGCTAAAAATTATTTGCATAGTTGCATTTAAATTATTTTGTCCCACTTCTAGTGCAGTATCAAAAGACAAGGAATTTCACCCAAACAAGCCCTGAATGTCATAATAACAATCTCTGTCCTCCTCACTCTGCACTACAATAACTCTTAACCTCAGGCAGGTCCACACAAAAAAGTTTTTTCCAAGCAGCTAGAGAAGAAATCTTACAAGAAACTCTAGACTGCATACACTGCAATTTGTAGGTTATTTTGCTTAAGCACAAATGAAAAAAAAAAATGAAGAATAACTTTGGGAAAGTTATTGAAAGCTAAAAAAATCTGAATCTGGTCTAACATGCAGTGGTATGAATCAAACACCTTCACACCTACCAGTTTTGATAAAACAAAATAACAAAACATGAAAACTAATTTGGAACATTTGTTTTGATAAAACAGAGTAACCAATCATGAAAACTAATTTGGAACATTTGTTCTGTACCTTAAAAGATGACAGGTGCTCACTCCAGCAGGTCTAGCCCAAGTAGCAGGAAATATCCAGAAAGTTCCCAGGAAATTTCTGGTTCTAGGACAGTGACACAGAACCAGGATTTTGCATCAAATTATACAACAGGTTAACAAAGCTTCTTCACCAAGAGAAACTGCCCTTGGTGAAGAAGCCTAGAGGGAAATGGCAAAGCACCCTCAAAACAAGGCTGTCTATTGGTTTGCCAGGTGATCCTTGTCAGCAAATTAAACTGATCATGGGCAACCAGGCAGGGAGCAAAGGGCACTCCCTGATTGGGTACAGGAGGAGAGCCTGCCTAATTAATATTAGCTAGTTAAGCTAACACCTGGGTACCACAAACTGCGTGCAGTCAGAAAGGAACTTACCTTTATTGATGCCCAAACAGGATGGAATATAAACATTTGCTGCCATGGAGGAAGGACACACGTATTCTTTGCAGATCAAAAGTATTATAAATCACTTGCTAGCTTGCCATTTGCCAAATTAATTTATCAAGAGAGAGTCCAGTCTCCTAAACCTAAAGTAATATTTTTTTTTCTGCCAAAAATCACAGATTAAAGGTTAAACTAAAGATTTAACAATGAGACAACTCTTATAGCCAGACCACTGAATTTTCAGCCATGGATATAATTTTTATCATTTGATTGTGCATGAATCTGAACTATAATTCATGGGCACCAGATCCTTTTTAACTAATTTAATAGCCTGGGCTCTGAAATGAAAATTATTCTGGATATGGTGATCAAATTATTCTGAATGAGTGACCAAATTTAGCATGTTTGGTGTGGCAGTCTTAGGCATTGTTTTGACCTTAATCTGCAATATTTATTCCCAATACAGTATAAAAGAGCAATGTTCTTTTTTCAACTTTTAGAATATTCTGAAGCAAATTAACCAGGGCACCCCTCTAAATTACCAGGTGGAAATTACTTAAAAATTGGAAGAGTGCCTAATTTATTTAAAATAAATCATAGAATTTAAGAGTGCTTTGGATTTGAGGGGATCCTAAACATCATCCAGTTCTAATCCCCTGCCTTGGGAAGGGACATCTTCCACTATCCCAGGTTGCTTCAAATCCATCCAATTTGGAATTTTTTCCTTATCTCCAATCTAAAGCTATTCCCTTTCAATTTGAAGTCATTCCTCCCTGTCCCATCACTTCATGCACTTGTAAAAAGTCATTCTTGAGACTTCAATTACAGAATTTAAAAAAAAAATATACTTATATTTACGCTAAGCTTTTCAATAAAATTTCAGAACTATTATTTGTTAAGAAAACATTGCATGAAGGTGCTAGTTGCAATGTGGTGTAATGAATGAAAACATGCTTAGCAGCTCTGCTTGCACAATTTCCTTAATTTTGTCAACAGAAAAGAAGGGAAAAACACCCACATTTTGATTAGAAGAAACTATTTCCTTTTTTCACAACCTACATGAAAGCAAACACATTCCCTTGTTGCCACAGTTACCAGATGACTAAGTTGTCCTTAGAAACTTATTCCACAAAAATAAAGTAGTTGTTCTTTCCCTCTTGAAATGTTGCTTTGATGTGTGTTCAAAGGTGGGTGAGCAGGTGGTAAGACTGTTAAATTCTCTCCCCTGCTCCTTGTTTTTCCAGAGCACTGAACCACAGACACATCTAAAGAACAGCAAACGCTGTCCTGCATGGGTAGGAAGATGCTCCAGCCAGCAGAGGAAACCCTTACCCTCCAAAGCATTATTTCCTAAGCTAACTGATGTAAATCACCTCACAGAATCAAAGGGTACACACAAACACATGGAAAAGAACTGGGCAGCAAAAGCAAAGGAGCACAGCTGCCATTAAAGATTTACAGAGTTTCATACAAGGGCCACCACTGCCTGCAGAGAAGCCCACTTAGGCAATCTCTGGCCTGCTGAGACTCAAGCAGAGCCTGTTGTTCCTCTCAAAAAATTGAACATATTAATTCTATTGTTTGTGACTCCCCTGAAGCTGTCACCAGAGTGGAGCTGCTTTTCTTTTGTAGAAAATGTTGGAATTTCTAATGAAAAACAAATTCCCACATGATTTCTGTTATTTTTCCCCAAACATTAACATAATGTTCACACTCTGGCATGGAGAACAGGAGCCATGTAGTCTGAAATTTGAAGGTGTTTCTCCAGGAAACATTTACCTGCTCTGATGTGCTGCCCAAGGGCCAGGGAGCTATAAAACCCACAGATCTTTCATATTTAATGGAATCCAGGGCAAAACATGAAATTCAGTGAGTCTAATTTTCATCTGGTTAAACCAGGGAAGTCTTCACTGAGCTCAGAGACCCCAATTTACAGCAAGAAAAGTGGATGCACTTTAGCACTTTTTAGTCAATTTGTTAGCTTTTTTCCCTACTTCTTGCTGACTATTAATCCCATTTCATGAGAAATTAAAATTTAATCACCCATAGGAAGGGAAGATAATCATGATACACAAAAACCTTTATGATATTTGATACCAATCTAGGTATCAAAATATATTATAAAGTTCCACATGAGCAGATAAGGACAATGATAGTGAATTAACTTGTTAGAAAAATCCACAGGTATTGGGCCAGTTACCATAATTTTACAATACTGATGAGTATTTAAATGTTTTGCAGTTTAATGCTAAATTTTGCAAACAAGATGTCTGATACATCTGGAAAACAAAGTTCTAATGATATCATATTGTATTTTATTTTACTCTATTTCCTACTTGTGCAGTTTTCCATTTAGATGAAAATTTGTTCACCTAAAGGAGGACAGAATTTTCTCCACAATTTATCATTTATAGTCTATAAACCATCCTTCCTCCAATAATTTCAGCTCCTTTTTTTTCAGAATACAGATTCTTTTCAGTAAAGTGCAAGAAGTACGTCAGGTTTGTCTTCTGGATATTTCCATCACAGAACAGCTCATTTAACCAATGAGCAGAGGTCACTGGAAAACCTGGGGACAAGAAATCTCTGCAAGGTCATGTCTAAAAACTTACAGTGCACTGTTGACTTGGTGGTAGCAGAGACTTTCACAGAGTTCTTTGGTGGGAGGAGGTGAGCTGCTTTCTTTATCTCAACAGCATTTCCTGGAAATCCAGATTCTGTTCTTGTTTTGTGCTTAGGCTTTATGTTTCTGCCTGGGAAAGTTGAAAAATTCAAGTGCTTTCAAGGTATTATCTATGTACTGAATCAAATTCATTTAATAGGCAAGTGTTTCTTTTCAATATTTTGTAAATGTTTCATTTGAATTGGGTTTATTTTTAGAATATATATTACTCACCAGATTGAATCACGAGAGGATACTATATGTGGTGGTGTTTTTTTACAAAATTCTTTAAATAAAATATTCCCACAGTTTCAAAGCTTTTCCTCATATTTCATGAGCAAAGAAACACACTGAAGAGAAACCTTTCCCATTTGGACAAACAAGTATTTTCCAATTACAAAATCTTGTTACAAAATACTTTATCTGATTGTCAGCAGCACCAAATGCCATAGATTTTAATGGGACATTCAGTTAAAAGCATATCAAATTAGGTTTCCAGCTTTCAGTGATATTTCTGAAATGGTTTTCCTCTTGCCATACAAAACCATCCAAGTTTTGCAGTATTCTGTCCTGCAGCCTTGGCCATATCACCTGTCACAAAACCATGCTCTGACAGAAAAGGCAGAACAGCCACAACTCCTTTTGAGCACCAGACAGATGTAAGAGTGACCAGCAGGCTCAGGCAGTGCCTCCAGATCTGCAGTGCAGATTCTCAAAGACAGATCTGTGCATTTCCTTCCCCACAGAGCAAACACGATACTCACTTCAAAGTGATGCTATAGTCCAAAGCAGCTGAATTTGTATTTGGGCACCCCTGGAAGCCTCATCCTTGGTGGGATTTTAAAAAGCACAACAGTACTTTAAATGTATCCCACTGAGTTTCAATAGAGTGTAAATCACATCTGTGATTTTTGGAGCTCTAGACAAATAATTGTTTTGACAACACTCTCTCTGTGCTATTAAGAAGCCAGTTTAAAAAAACCCATAGAGTTAATGCATCATCAGAAACTACAATTGTAGAATTTCACACTTTTTTAGCAATAAACATTTACACCCAACTGACTCTCTGAAAATTTCATCCTCTTAATTTCTTTTTTATTTAAAATGACAGAATAAATCTAAAAATACAGTAGGAATACATTATCTGAACTACTCTTTTTATCCTTTTAAGGAAGAAAATAAATGTTAGCACAAAGCTGATGCAAAGAAACCGTGAGAAGTGATTGGTGACAGATGTGAGCACACCCTCCCACAGTGGTGCCACCAGAGCAAGATGAGGGACTCTGCACTTTTGCCAGTAAATGCTGCCACAAATCTTGGCCACCAACACAAGGAACTGCAGGAGTGACCCTTTGGAACTGCCTTTTTATGGTGTTTAACACCTTCCAAACCTCACTGCCACATCCAGAGGGAACATTGCATGGCCCCCGCAGACAGCTAGAGGGGAGTAAAACCACAGGGGTTTTTCATATTTTTCAGAGAAATGTTTTCAGTCACTCCGTACAGAGGCTGAGCTGAACAAGGGAATGAGGTGTTGCCCATGCCATGGCTCTGTCAGGCAGTTCAATAACTCCTGTTCTTTCAGGGCCTCTGATGCTGCCTATCCTCTGTCTCTTAGAAGAACCTGGGAGAGGATCCATATAGTAAAAGCAGGGCTACCCGGACAAAGGGGAGAAATGATGCATCTGACTCCATGGATATCAGAAGGCTAATTAATTACTTTATTATACTATATTATTCTATATTATATTACACTGTATTGCACTGAATCTAAACTGGATCTGCACAAGCACCCAACTCCACTGAAGTGCCCAGAATCTCGTGACTGTCACCCAACAGTCCTGACACACACGTGGATTCAATTGGTTAATGAATCAAAACACTCACACCAGAATCCAAGCAAACAAATTCCTTCAGGTAAACAATCTTCCTCAATGCATTCCACTTGTTTTAAAACACAGGAACAGTAAATGAGATAAGAACTGTTTTTTCTATCTCTGAGGTTCAGAGACTGTGAATCTCAGAAATATCCTTGGGAAGTTGTGCCTTGTTTTTCTCTGTGAAGAGAAATGTGGCCACAGATCCAAACCCTTTCATAGCCATCTGGGGCAAGAACACAACTCTCCCTTAGCTCGTCCAGCCACGAGGCAAAGTTTGGGGTAACTGTGCAGCTGAGCCCCATTCCAGGCACAGACAAGTTTTCTGTGTGCCTCAAAGCAGGACAGTGTCATGCGGTGATCACAGCCGGGGGACTTGAAGGCAAAATTGTTTGCAAAATTGAAATAAATGTCTCAGTCCTATCACAGTGTCTAGAGAACTGGAGACAGACAGTGCTGGCCCATTTAAGCAGCAGTTATCTGCACTTCCACTCTGCAAAGCCTCTCCCAAACAGCGTCTTTCATCTCCTCCTGTTGCTGAGATTACTGTGTGCAGACAGGAGTGTTTTGGAGTGATCTTAAAGTGCTTTTACCGGGTAACATGCGGAAATAAATAATTCAAGCTTTTCTCGAGTGTTTCTTTAGTGTCTCAGCTTACATATAGAGAGTGCTTTTATGGAGTGCTCACCTGTACGATGGGTTGTGCTCTCTGCTAAGTGTTTTGCCCAAATGACTTTTGAATGCTCTTCTAACACAAAGATAGTAGACTTTTATATCCCTACTGTGATCACACCCCTGCTAGGCAAGGGATCTAAACTACTAGACACAATTACTGCCATGGTTTCTAGCAAAAGTACACATGCTGTACCATTTAACACACAGTATCATGTGAGTTTTCAATGAACTGTGTCTAACAGGAATAGTATATGGGAGTAAAAAAGAACAGAGAATTTTTGAAACAATCAGGCAAGATTTAATACTATCAAAAGAGACAGTAACATAATAAACATTAAAGACCTGAAATTACAGCTGCAAGCATATCCCACAGCACTTTGGTAGTACCAAAGTGTGTTAAATTTGTCATATCTGCTGAGAATTATTTATAATAGAATTATGTATGATATGATATGATATTGAGTGGCTATGATGCTTTCTGATTATCCCTCACTGCTAACACATGATCCACATCAAAAGAAATACACATTTTCTCCTGAAAATGCTGGATATTCTGCTGCCAAGTTTTCTTTTAAAATACCCATTTTTTAACACTTGCATATTTGCTCAGGATCAGACGATAAATGCAAGTTACAGTTAACACATTCTGTGATTTTATTCTGACATTTTCTGTAAAAAATACTCATGACTAAAGACTTCAGTAGCTACTGATATAGTTTATAATCCCTTAAAGTTTCACAGAATAGCAGTCCTAAAAAATGTTTTAAACCTCTTTTTCTTTCTTCCTCTCTTTTCTTTTTTTTTTTTTTTAATAGCACAGCCCAAGAACCCAGCCTTTAGGATAGAAGTTTGGCTGGTGGCATCAAAATTGAAGCTGTCATGGTGTCTTAACGTGTCTTGGAGGGCACAGACTACTGTACAACTGAGATAAAATTAAACATCTTGGTCCAGGGATGTTCAACAGTTTCACTGTAGGTGACATACAGTACAAACACTATTCTTATCTCTGGGTTAACAGCCTGCTCTTGTAGCAAACTCCTTTGCTTCTGTGTCTCACCAGCACATCCACTCCAACCTCACTCAAGAGGCGAGGGTGGATGTTGGGCGTGAAGCCTATGGGTTAAAGCAGATTAAAATTTCAGCTGACTGGTGTAAGGTCAGAGGAACAGGGCCAGGCTCTGTGCACACCAAACTGAGCACTTACACCCCCCTGTGCTGCAGCCTGACCCAACTCAAGTTGTGATGTTACACAACAGTAATTAAACACATTTCAAAGGCTGCTGCCTACAGGAGATGGGACTGGATGACCCTCAAGCATCACATTTATGACACTGTAGAATAATGTGAATATATGGTTTTGAAAAAGTGGAGACAGATAAAATAATGAAGATGGTAGAAAATTTAAGTTGGGTGGTTTTACTCATCCCTTCTCAGGATATAAAAATAGTTGGCACAGATCAGAAAGGCAACAAATCATCCTCCCAGCACGAACAGTGCTGATTTGTCCCAGCAAGGAATAGAAATGGCTGTAGAGAAAAGACCTTGCAACACAGGGAGACTGGCCAGCCTGCTGGAAAGACCTGACAGCTCTCCTCAAAAGGTTTCCACTGATTTTATTTGACCATACTGAAATTTTCGTCCCCTCTGCCTTGTAAGCAGCAGTTGTTTACAAACTGCACCTTCTCTTTCCTCAGTGCAGTGCTGCTGCTGTCAACCCAAGACACATTCTCCTATTCAGCCTTCCTAAATTTCACTGATAGATGTACCAAGTGTAACCTGGTGATAAGATTAGTGCTTAGAGTCTATTAAACATTCCTTGAAAACAACCTTTTACTGAACTAATGAGCTTCCAGCTCCACCTGAGTTTACAATTTACATATTTAAAAATCCTATTTGACTGTATGTTAGAGTGTAGAGATTTATGTTTCCTTTTCCAGCAGATTCTGGCACAGTATCAGAGCAAACATTAAAAATAGGAAAGTAAATTGTACTGTATTGTTCATCCATTGCAGGATGAAAGCTTATTTGCACGTGGGCAGGTAGCTTCCACTTTTTGCTTTCACCAGAAGCAGCTGAAACCAGTAGCTAACGCATAGGCAGGATGATTTATAATACACTGTAGTGCCAGCCTGTCAGCTGACTGCTGTAGAATAGTTTATCTACACCTGAGGTTTGGCATATCTTCTCCCACTCTGTCTCACCTCAAAATGCTCAGAGACCACATCTTTCATGCTCTCCTGCTTTTGCTGCTGCTGACAGGAACAAAACCTGCAGTGCCAGCCAGTTTTCATACATTTAGGTTTCAAGAAGACACCGTGCTAATTCCTATAAAGTACTTACAAATGCAGAGTGTAAAAATCTCATATGTTGGTAATCCTAGTCAGTTATCCTGAAACAAGTCTCTGGTGGCACAGAATTATTTAAGGATTGCTCACATGCTTTATTGTCTGTTTTACTTTGGCCTTCAGCTTTGGGAGCAGTCAGAAGGTGAGGAAATGGCTTCTCTGGAGCAAACTGAGAGCCCAGAGAGACAGATCCATTTGAGGAGAACATAGGGCTCAGCAGGGGCATAGACCCCATGGCAAGGAATGTTCCTCAAGTCTCTGGGTGGAATAGAATGTTTCTCCCTAGCAGCTCTCAAAGGGTGGCAAAAGTTCTGAGAAAACCCTTCTTTCCTAATAAACCCCCTCTGTAGCTGTAGGTAGTCCTTCCCTCAAAGCATGGTTTTGATTTCTCTTTCAAGTATCTGTGGAAGCCCAGATTTCCCTCCTGAAGCACTAAAGGAAAGCACTAAAAATACCCTCAGTAATTTGTGCATCCATTTCTTGACATTTTTCAGTAATTCCATCCATCACTCTTTCTCCATTTTGCCTGGCAAGAGCAATAGGGATCTAACTACAATATCATTGTTGATCACAGCCAAAAGAAAACAAACTATACGGGCACTTTAAATTATATTGTTCTAAAATTACTTTTATGCTATGATATGTTCTTTGCATTTCAAAGCAAATCCATATTTAAAATTAAGCACATGCTTTAAGGCTTTCACCCTGGGCATTTCTCTAAGCCATTTACAGGCAGTTGCAGCTTTGACTGCAGATAAACATTTTTAACTAAGAGGATGAGTTACATTACTCACTTAGCTCAGTGCTGCTCTTTATCTGGCTCCCATTTTCATGTTGGATCAAACCCTGAATGCCACAAGACAAAAGGAAGATAATCAGATTGTTGTTTTGCATTACTTGGCCTACATGGTAAAGCCATTCAAATGCATTTAGGAACATCTTCTTGTTTAGATGTATTACAAATCAGCAAATAAATTAGTGCTTACTTACAAGCTTCATAAATCACTTTCCTCTCTGTATGCCTTTTTTTTTTTTTCTTATTTTGCTATTTAGGATGTAGATAATGTCTATTTTGGAAGGCCTTTGTGGATAAAAGCACTTACTGACTTGGACTCCGTTAAAAAAAACCCAAAAAACCAAAACCACAGTAACCTGAAAATTTAATACCCCAAGGCTCCTTTCAGACATGAAATAATGAGTATGAGGGAATGCCTCCAAATCCTCAAATTTTCATGTGGTTTACCAGAAAACCATAAAACGGCCTGGTCAAAACTGGTCCCAAACTCACTGACAATCAACTTCTAGAAAGTTCAGAGTGAACTCAATTTCAGGCTCTGTTACGAAACCCTGTTTTTATAAAAGCACAAATGAGAACCCACAGGACCTTAAGTTCATTTTGTATCAGACTGAATTAAAGCAGCTCAGTAATTAAAGACATGAAAGTTGTAATCACTAATGACAAGCATCCACAGAGCAGCTTGGGGGTGGCACTGGTGACAGCCACCTCCCTTCTCCCAGCAGATCAGCCTGGGACAAAAACATGGAGTTTGGTGACCTGGATGCTAATTTCTCCACACATTCCTCAGGAAAGCTAATGCATTATTTGCATATATGCAAACACTGGAGGGATTTTTGTGCCCACCATCTCCATCAGCCTCTGGCTCAGCCCATCTATGCCACCTCAGGCATAAGCAGATACTGCAAAAAATGTGCTCTGGAATATCTGTTGATGCTTTAAACACAGGCACCTCTCTAATTAGTAGCTTATTAAAGATTATGTATATGTTATTTTTAATCATCTTCCGAAATTTGGCTTAAGCTTTACTTTCCTGGACAGCTCCTCAGTAGTGACACAGGATTGCCCAAAACATGTCCATTACAGCCATAGTGCTTCTACAGAAATTCTGCTGCCTTTGGAAATTTTTGCTATTTCTGAAATACTCTCGAATATTTCAACCATCTGTATTTCACCTGATATATTACTTGGCAGTGGAGGAGGTTCCCTGTTTATCAGAACTGGAAATGTGAATTGTCTTATCACAGAAGAGCAAACTCCAGATCCATGTTCTGGTTGCTGATTTTTAAAAATTTTCTTAGACTCTATTTATCTCTCAATTAACTAATTGATTACTGCATACCAAGAATTAGACCAAGTCTCTTGAACTGGCATCCAACAGAGGCAACATGTGGCTGCACTGGGTGGGTGGCAGTGAGATGTGATGAGTTGGCTGAAATTGGTACAGCTTGAGCACCAGCAACTCCTCCTGACATAAACCTTGAATAGCCAGCTGAGGGGAAAACATTAAACCAATTTCATCCAATCCTGAGGCTAATTCCTCATTGGAAGCTGGAAATTATGTCACTTTTAGAAGATGAATTCTAAGTGTTGTTCTTTGCTTTTTAAGTCTCCTGTTTCTGATGAAAACTAACCAAAAATACCTTCAGGGCTGCCATGGGACTGATTCTAAAGAAAACATCATTTTCATATCCAAGAGATATCCTCAGAAGGGATCCCATGAGGTGGCTGTGTTTGCACAGACTCTAAGGCAGTAACATGAGTTTCAGAAGTCAGACTCTGACAGTCCCAGGAAGAGGAAGGAAAATGTCATTCTATGCACAGTTTACAAAGCACTACAATTTTTATGGTATTTTAAATTTGTTTTATATCTCTAATGTCAAAACCAGCAGCCTCACACACTGTGCACTAGGTGTTTTATCACCATTTTCGGTCAAATAAACTTTAATTAGGTTGAGTTTTTTTTAAAAGATACTTGACATTGTCCAGTCTCCAAGGGGGTTTTTGCCTGCAACCCCTCTACTCCTCTTTTGGAAAGGACCATAAGCCTTCTGCTGCTCACCTGTTTAATCCTACAAACTGTAACAAACTATGGGATGTAAAGAGAATTTCATGTTTATTTGTTTACTCCTAAAGTGTCTTAACATCTCCCATTGATTTAAGTTGGGGGTGGGAGGGGGCAGACTGTGAAATTTTACTTACAGAAACAGCTTTGATATTTCTTTTAGAACAAAAAGCTTAATTTTTACAAAATAGAATGCTGAATCATGTGACTCCAAAAAATTTTGCTAATCTGTTGACCTGAAAAAAGGATAAAATATAATGTAAACAAAAGTATGAAGAGAAAATCATATGGGACAAAACCAGTTTCTTTTGAGCATAGATTCTAATCTATTCTGTAAACTTTATATTTTTGCTATTTAGCAGTGAGAAGCACATGTGGGATCACTGATGAAATAAATGTTTGTCAGTCTATCCTGAGCTTGTATCTCCTTACAGGCTAGGAGAAAATATCAAACCTTTCAGCTGAATCATATAAAGTCTTTCAAATTCAAGTAAAATTCTGTTTCATTTAATTGCCATTTACAAGGCTGTATATTCTTTGCCAAAATATTCTACATTTGGTATTTGGGGTTTTTTCTCCAAGAATTGCTTAAATCATTCTTAAATGTGATCTGGAACAGTTCTGAAATAGTAAGATTTTTGATGTCTTCGCTTGGTCACCATACTCAGCCATTATTGATCATCAACTTTACTCCACAATCTGAATCTTTATCTCATTGTTAGCATGGGAAATTCGACCTCAGTTAACTCAAAAATCTTGCAGAAAGATATGGTTGTGCAAAGCATGAGTACTTCTACTCAAAGTACCATTTCTACTTTAGGGAAAAAAAAAAAAATAAACTTCTACTTCTAAAAGTAAAGTGCAAAATATACAAGTTCTCTAAACATAATTTTCATTGAAGTCTATCTAAAAGTTTTACATATTCCATTGAAATATCTTTTAATCTAGACAAGTTGAGAAATACTATTATTTTTTGGACCTTCAGGGCCCTCAGATGAGCCAAAACAGCATTTTTTTCACTCAAATATTCCTTGGAACAACACACATGGAAGAACCCAGAGCAACAGTACTTACTCACATACAGTGTAAAAACCTGCACATTTGTTTTAATTTTTTATGGTTTTTTGGCACATGCCCTGTCAGGAGAAGGCAGCCAGACCACACGCTGGCTCTCTGACTGCTTCAATCATTAGCTATGCTGTTTCATACCACAGGCAACAACCCAGCTTCTGAAAAGCTTTCCATCCACAGAGGAGATGGTCTTGCCATAAAATGTTACAGCTCCTGCTAGAAAATGTAGAGAGGCATATCAGTTAGGTATTTTTATATTGTTCATTATATTATATTGTATATATATTATATTCAAAATCTTATATTGTAATAACTGGGTAAAAAATGAAGGAAGGAAAGGAAGGAAAGGAAGGAAAGGAAGGAAAGGAAGGAAAGGCAGAGTCTGTTGCCACATAAGAGGGAAGTCTCACAGCAATTGCTACCATATGAACTCTTGAGCTGAAGGAGGAGTTTTCATTTCTGGATATTTTTTACTTAGAAAAAACATAAAGCCAGCACAAGCAAGACAGTTCTACATCACTTTGATATGACCTCTATTTTTCAAGATCATTTAGCCTTCTGAAAGGCTATGCCTAGAATTTGCATTGCAGAAAATGCAAATAACTCAAAACCTCAAGGAAACATCTTTTCTGTCTCAAAGAAACATCTGATGAAGCAACTTTAGTTTACTCATGAACTGGCAAACTTAATTAAAGATCCAGGATGTTATAGTGATGGATTTGGACACTAATACATATCTGAGAAAGAAGCTGGCTTCAAAGCAAACAGAGAAGCTTCTATTCATAAATATTTAACTGAAGCATTGATACAAAAATGAGAAAATCTCCTTCATTCTATTCCCTAAGGAATTTCTTTGAAACAAAACTGCTCATTGAAACTAACAACTTCTAATTCTCACAGATATGGGGGAATTTAATCTAATCATTTGTTTTAAAAAAGCTTCTTCAAATTTCCAGTTTAGCAAGATGAGATGACATTTGAGTCATGGAATCCCAGAGTGGTTTGGGTTGGAAGGGCCCCTGTAGATATTTCACTCCAAGTCCCCTGCAATGGTCAGGGACACCAGATTGTTCAAAGGTATCCAGCGCTTCCCAGAGCTTGTGCTACACTTTCAGCTCTGCCCCATGGCTATGCCAGATGTCAAGGTGTCCTTTTCCAGCTGTATGAGAATTGTCCTCAGAAGGCAGGAGTGCATGGAAGGATCCAGCTTTGTCACTCCCTGCTCGCACAAACACCACTTCTATCGTTTCAGCTGCAGGTGCAAATGATAAGTGACCATTCTCAAAGGACCTGTCTCAGGTCCCTAGGACTCCCAGGGAGACCTCAGCCAGAGGGGAGGTAAATCTCATTAGTTGCTCCTTAAGGGGCTGGAAGCCCTGATGGCTCATGGCAATTACCCCTTCTCCTCAGACACCAGCCTGTCCCTCTGGCTGGCAGACCTCACTGTCCCATCAGCACATGCTGGTCCTCCATTTTCACAGCCACACTCAATTACAGAAAGAGTGTCTGGTCTTCTTTGAATCAACAAAACCTTCATCCAAATGACTGCTGCAGTATTCTGTCTGTTGGGTCACTAATTACTAAAATGCTATTGGACCAGAAACTTAAGTGAATCTCACAGCAATTAAATAAAATTTAGAAGCTGGCATTAAACTCACATAATTATTGGCAGGCTACTAATCTTACCTGTCCAAGAGCCACCTACTGAAATGGGATTAAGGAGAAGAAGATCAGTGGGAGTTCCTGTCATCACTAAATCACAAAGTCACCTGGCACTTTGTGTGTATTTAATGTGCTTGAACATTCAAAGCATCTTCCAGCCATGTCAGAGAGGCCATCTAAGCTTGCTCTCCTTGTAATCAGCACAATCACATTATTTCAAAACAGTTTTGAAATCAAGTAGCAGAGGGTCCAAGCCCATGGTCAGGTGTGGTCCCATTCCAGTAGCTGAGAGAGTCATCAGGTGGGACACTGGAACTCTCTGTATGTTCCCACTCAGATCTGATTAACTGAGTCCAGGGTACAAAGATGTCTCTGTGCAGGGTGTTCCCATTCCCAGCATGGCCCTGTGAGGCCGCTGCACCATGGGAAGAGCACTGCACTGCAGCCCTGCTAGTGAAACCCGAGAAAAACCCAGCCATGCTTTAACTTCCCTCGAAAACACAAACTGCTTCTGAGCGTGTGCATAGCAAAACTGTCATTCCTCTGGTTATTGGTAGTTATTTATCAGTTACACTCAGGATCTGCAGCAGATTTCAGCAATCACTCTGGTTTTACTCTTTGATTCCATTCACATTTCATCAGTACGCTGCTCCAGCATGCATTATACATGCAGTGTATTCCTCCAGCACGTTCAGTGGTAGAAATGATGGATCCAAGAAGCCCTAGAGTCTGCCTCAAAAAGTTGTACAACCAAGTTTCCTCATAAGATCATTTGATGCATGTTGATGGCACTCAACACCACCAGCTTTCGTCTCATCAGCCAGCTTGGATCATATCTTGCCTTCAGGAAAGAAGGGCAAAAATCTTTGTAACTCACCACTAAATATAAAGCTACATTATTAAGAAACATAACTCAAACTCCTTCAGCAGAGCCAGGCAGACTTCCCAGCTCTGTGGCATTTCTCACTGAACGACAAGCAAATCAATCAAATGTGGCTGGACAGGGAAGATCTTCATTAGCTTTTTTGTGTCCCTCCTCTGTTCTTCACACAGCAATGAAGATCACAATTACATCAGTTCATTACTTTGACACTGCCAAGATAATTAAACATTCTTCATAATAATATTTTTTATTTAGAGAATATGCTTCCTCCAAATTTTAGATCCTACTATCTCTTTAGGAAAGGTGAATACAAATACCTCCAGGCTGAAATAATAAAAACAAACAAACAAACAAACACCAAAAAACCCCACCAACCAAAAAAGAAAAACCACCAAATACAACAGCACCTTTATTCTGCACCTTGTCCAAGAGCCTACAGATGACCTATAGAGAAATCAAGAGTCACCTACCCAATGACTCTGTCCTCTTAAAAATCAACACAACTTCTGCCACTTTGTCTTAAAAAGGAACAAGACTGGTTCTTTTCCTCTTGAATATTGTATTTCAGCTGGGTATTGAAAAGAGATGGGAGCCCTCAAGGTCTCATCACTTCTAACACCAAGCCCTCAGCAGCCCTGTGCAAGATATTTAAGTTTTCTTTGCCTCAACGTCCATCATATAAGAGAATTAATAGTGCTTAATTGTTCATCATGTTGGCATGAGGCAAGAACATGAACACTTCTTGATGTGTTTTTTGAAAATTTAAATTGTCACCTATGGAAACTCCTAAATATCACAGACCTGACTCAGAAAAATACATGCAAGAAAATGTCTGAAAAGAACCAAATTTTGATTAAATAATGACTGCGGGATTAGATCTGTTATTAAAAAGATAAAACCCATCTATTATCTAGCTTTTGTAGCCAGGGATATTCTCCATAAATCATAATGAATAAAGTAGTCACATAAAATAATACTGAATGCAGAAGGGTTATCAGTGTCATTTTAGTATTACCTCTTACTATCTTCATTATCTTAGAAACTTTTTACCATCTATTTTTAGGTGTCATTTTGAGAAAACACTGAGAATCAGATATTAAGTATTTTCAAGTAAGCCCCCCTTACTGAAAACAGTTATAATATTTTATCTCTTTTTCTCCCCTTTTCTTCTGAAAGATTTATCAGCTCAACTCATTACCACAACCTTTTCATCTACATGAGAGTTGTCCAGAGGCAGTAGGATGAAAAATACAACATAAAGAGAAAACATAACCACAGAGCAGTGTATGAACAAAGCACAATTTCTTCCAGCTCTTCCAGGCTGCCTCCCGTTAGATGGGAGGAGATATTATTGACAACTCTGCTGTGCTTCACAGCACTTTTAATTTTCTCCTTTTTTTATAGAATCATGGAATAATTTGAGTTGTTAGAAACCTTTAAAGTTTATCTAGTCCAACCACCCTGCAGTTAGCAGGGACATCTTCAACCAGAGCAGGCTGTTCAGGACCCCATCCAATCTGACATCCAGTGTTTCCAGGGGTGGACCTTCCACCACCTCTCACTGTCATTGTAAAACACATCCTTATATCTAGTTTAAATCTACCCTCTTTAAATTTTAATCACCCCTTTCCTTACCCCAACAAGCCCAGCTAAAAATTCTGACCCTCCTAAGATGAGAAAGTGCTGCCCTTTAAGTGTTGCAAGGCTGCTCTGAGGGTCCCTGGATATTTCTACAACACCTTGCCTCCAGCTTGAAAACTCCCAGACACCTCTGCTGCTGATGGCATCTGGCCACTGGCTGGCAGACTAGAACTTTGATGCTTCCACAAATACTTCTGGCATAAAATCATATATTTGGCATCTTCAGCCTTAGGGGTGGAGGATGATCAATTCCATGGATATTTTCTTGGAAACTAAAATTATCAAAGATAATGAGAAGAAAAGAAAAACCAAAAAAACAAAGCTGTTTGTGTGGTATGCAGTGAATTGATGCTCTGCAGAACTGAGTTCACTAATAAAACAAATATCTTGGGAGTAATTTCTTATCCATTAAGATGACTTATACTTGATTAATGATGTATACAGTCTCAACATTTTCCTCTCACTGAACATTTTCATATTACAATGCCCAGAAATATTTCTATAAGTATTTAATGGCAGAAATAGATTTGGTCCATCTTATATCAACTCTCATCTGCTATGCTTTATTTTTTGTCAGAGGGATTAGTCATTACTGTTCAAGGATATCATGTGTATTAGACAGACAGCCAAGAGAACCTACAGCTTTTATCAAAAAACTGCCCTCCAGCCTTTACATATTTACAATTTGCATTTATCTTTTTAAGCTTTCAATAAGCAATTTCTCTGAGATATTTCCTCTAAGATGTTTTATTGTTTGTTTACAGTAATTTAGCTACTTTATCAGCCACTTAGATGATATATTTACTCAGCTACTTCATCTGGAACATGCTTCCTTTTATGTCTCATGATCTACATAGCACTTTCTACAGCAGAATTGTAGCTATTCAATAATTTAAACTTTGACATTATGAGAGTTTGTCAAACAGTCATAGCACTAATTTGGAGAACTCTTACATTATCACATACTACTCTATATAGCCTATACCTGTAGATATTCCACATTTTCATTTAAAAAGTTAAACTATAAATGCTGATTGTGTAAGTGTGCATGATCAATCACACAAGTCACCATTCAAACCAGTTATTAAATAGAAATGAAAATTTGTGCTAAACTGTAATGTTAGTAGTTTCATTCCTATGTTAGTAGTTTTATTCCTATGCTCTAAATGCAGAAATCATTAAAGACTGATATTTGGGCTTTTAGATACTTTACTGTTTTCTTTCTCTGCAGTAACAACACAGAAGAAATACTGGAAAGTAATGAGCACATTGCATCCCTCCTCAAAAATAATTGACCTAAGCAAGAAGGCAGCTTGAGAATTGTTAGTGTTTTAAAAAATACCAAACCATAAAGAATAAAATTCTTCCCAAATCCCACTGTATCAGTTTTGGGCACTTTTCCAAAATCTTGCAGTGCACTTTTTCTGCAGTGTGTGCAGCAGCCATCAAACGAGAGTACACACTATTTTTTTGATTACAGTTTAAAAATGAAACATAAAAATCTTGAGTATCAGTTATTATTTCCTTTTCATTTAAACTCAGTCTTTTTTTAGTTCCATTGCATCTAACCCATGCCAGCTTTATTTTGTAAGGCTAGAGTACTCAGAGGGTGACACACACAGAAAATACATGTTTATACATCTTTCTCAACATGAGAAATAAGTTCTTCAATGATGATGCTTTTTCTTTATCAAAATTTGGTTCTAAAGGGTTTAGATGTGAAGCTATAAGAATACGTTTCAGGAGGAAAGAGGATAGACAGGTTAAAACTTTAAAGCTTTTTCAAGTATTTTATGTAAAAATGCAAACCAGTTTAATTACAGAAATCTTCTTAGGTACCGCGACCCAAATTCTCTGTTAGCCCATCTCTCTTGCTGCATCAGGCAAGTTACTTCAGCAAGCAATTTTATGCACAACATTCATTCTGAAAACTGCCTGGGACTATAAATGCTTTTCTTTTATGCTGCCCAATCCAGTACAAAAATGACAGAGCTGTTCTGGGAACACAAAGCCTGGCAGGGAATGAGCCTCTCACTTCCATGTGTCTGGAGCTCAATCCAAATATAACTTGCCTGTATCAGGATTGCTACAGTGAACCTGAAGAATGTCAAGCCAACATGACAAAAAACAACTTAAAAATCACAAAATTCTGACACAACATAATTTTAGTTACAACTCCTGAAATAAATCTCTTCCACAGCATAACCACCAACTCAATGATTTAATATTTAAGTACTAGATGTGGAAAAGTACAGCTGCCCACCAGTAACCAAGAGGAGAGTGGTCATCTAAAATTCTTTTTCTTCATACTTTTAAGAGACCTCAAATTTGAACACTGCTTATTATTATAATTCTGATGATGCCAGAAAATTTCTTTGAATCTATAAAATATCTGTAAAGGTATCTCAAAAATTTTCTTCACATGGCATCAGCTTTTTGATGGGTTTCACCAGTAAAGGTAACCTCTCTTGGGATGCAATCAGTGTCACCAGGGACTTCTAAATCACTGAGGGGAAAGAGCCATCCAGAGAGTCCGGGAAATGTTTAGAGAGACACAAATACTATGAAAATAGAAACCAATAGAAATACTATGAAAATAGAAAACAACCAGTCTTTGCTTAATTATTTTATGGATTTGTTTGCTGAGCATTTGTTTGCCCTCTGCAAATATTTGCATAATCAAGTTTCAGAAACATTAATGTTCCCAGAAAACACATTGCAGCTGTTGAATTACAAAACTGAGATTTTTCAAACTCCAGACTAAATCTATCCAAATTATGCACTCTGGATGTCAGCTGAGGTTTTACTGTAGGTAAATGTGGGGAATTCACAGCTTAAAAGTCATCACTAGGAAAGAGAGCCATAGGTAAACAGACAAATCCGGGGTTGTATTGACTCCCAGCAGCCAGATAATACTGTGTGAAAAAAATTAGTTGGAAAGTTTTCTAGGATGAACACAGTTTTCAGCTCCAGCACAAGACATTGTGTCCTGTACAGGGAAAAAAGAATCAACTAAGAAATTATTGATAGGTGTATAAATTACAGAAAGAAAACCTTTAGTTATAACTCAGTCAGTCATTCCAGAACTGCTAGAATTTTTTTGGGGGGGGGTTTGGATTAACAGGAGAGTTGGGGAAAGGATCCTTACAAGCAGCAGAAACTAATATGTCCCACAAGCAAATGCAGAAGCACAGCAATTTCCTTCCAGCCTCTCAGAGAAGCAAGGATAGCTTAGAGAGTGAGTAAACACACTGCTGTGCTGCTCAGTGCCACACACACACAGGGTTTGCTTGTACAGGTAAAATGTGAGTGATGGGAAAGCTCAAAAGCTTTGAGAGGTTGGTTCCTTTCAGTGTTCAGGGGCTGTGCTGATGATTTCAGAACATGTTCAAACTTATTTATACTGACAACAGACCAACAGGTTAAGAGGAAAACAAGAAGTCTCCTCCCTTCCCTAGATTTATCCAAAAAGCCAGAGGAAGCCCTAAGCCTTACTGGTGTGCAGTGGGACCAGGCTCAGGGCAGGTTTTAGGATGCCAGGCTGAGTGCTCACACACAGCCCATGGAGGCTTTCATGTGTGCTGATGCTCCCAAGGTGCCCACAGGACAGGGACATGGCAAAGGCAGAGCCACTGCAGCCAGAAAACCATTCCAGAAACTGCCCAAGCCCCAGGAGGCAGCAGGGAAGGATGGGCCATCGGGGGCAGGCATCACATTTTGTGTCTTCTCCCCTCCTCTAACCAGTAAGAAGAAATGCAGGAAAACAGAGGCAGGTTTTTTGGCTCTGTTATCAGGCACAAGGAATTATAAAAGCTATTTTTTAACATGATGGTCATGTCTGCAGGTCATCTCTGCAGCAAATATGAGCAGTAACGTTTGTGGCATTAATCCCACACTGGCAGACTGATGCAGCTTTCAAGCTGAGTAAGGGTTTAATGCTCTGAAGGGAAGGGAAAAAAGATTTCTTTTAGATAAATTGCTTAATTGGGAAGTCAGGAACTCTCCTGCCTAAGCAATTGATTTTACAAAAGAAAAAAAGTTTATTTCAAAATGTAAGCCTGCTATTCATCTATAATACCCAGGGAAAAACTAAGCCAAGGGATAGACTCCAGCCTTTACACTCCTGAAACCACAATTTTAAAAACATAAATAAGGCTAATAAACAAGAATTTAAACAAATATTCTTCATTCCTTGACTGTTTTAGTGAAGAGACACTGTTCCAGATCTCTGACAGATCGTTTACCCAGGCGGCAGGGGCTGAGGAAATGGGGTCCCCAGAGGCACACTCAGCCCTCACCACTGGCATCAAGACATCAGCTCCCCTTAAGCTAATGGACTTTGGTGCATTGACTTGCACGGTGCTGCAGAGCTCGGGGGAAAGCTCCAGCACCATCCCCTGCCCTGGAGAAACTCCTCCACCTTCTGCAGGAGCACGAACAGAGCATTTACAGCCACCAGTGTGACCACCAGGCACAGGCATCTGCCCCAGCTTTCTCCCTCCCTCCCCCCATGAAAAACCTTCAGCAGGTCTCAGTTTTGTCAGAAGTGAAAATGTTTGCATCTCACCTGTCCTCAGGGTGTGAAACTCCCTCCCTGCTGCACCTACAGGTTCCTACAGGTTCCTCTCTGACAAACAGCCACAGGACACTTTGCCAGCTAGGGAAGTCCCTGGCAAAGCCCCACTGGTGAAAAGGACTGTTGGGATGGCATCAGGCACGGGGCTCTCCCAGCAGCAGGAGGAACACAATTATCTCCCCCCAGGAACAGCCACCTTTGAAGACAAAGTTCGTCTTTTTAAAGATATAAACGTAAAGGCAAGTTTGATATTAATTACTAGCAAGTTGTGACTTTCTCAATCTGCAGGAACATAAAACCTGAGTGTTACCCTTTAATATAACAGCATCAATTTTTCTGTGTTTAGCAACTTGCTAAACACTCTTTTTACACACATTTTTTCACACTCTTTTTACACAAATGGCTTTAATTTTGATTTCACCATCATTGTGCTAACATGAAAATCCTTAGAAATCCTCATGCGGAAATGTCCCTGAAATTAACCCGACGTCCATTACTTGCAGAAGTAGCTCAGGTTGTACCAGAAGCAATAGGCTTAGTATTGGTAATGAAATATTATTTTTTTTATGAGCTGCACCAATTAAAACATTATTAAATAAGCATAAAACAACGTAAAACTTTAAAAATTTAATTTAACACATGGGTTCTGTTATTGCCTCCCAAGTGCTAAACCATTACTGCACAGGTAGCCAAACTGGGACAAAGATTACCAAAATACTATCACTGCATGCTCCCCAAACCTTTTCTTAAAGGGGAAATATTTGCATAATTATTATCATAACTTTCTCAACAAACTCATGGTTTTGGCACTGTTTTAGTTACTTTTCTATGTTACTGTACAAAACAGTGGACAAAATACAACAAACCCTGTGCATATATTTTTCTTTTCCCCCATATTGCCTAACTCTTCTGAATATATACATATATATCTCTTCCAAATATAATATATCTATGGGGGTTTTCCCCAGCATGAAGCCTGCAGACACTGTGCTCTCTTGCTTCTGGGATTTCCACAGTGAGATAACTTTGCAAACCTCATCTCTGAGTACATTATCTCTGTCTCCTGGATTCTCTGTAGGGCTGTGACTTTCTGCAACAACTTCTGTGTGACAGGTCAGATCTAGCAATGTAATCTAACCCAACAGCCAATATGCCAAGTGCAGTGTCCTAAGCTGAAGCCAGAACACAATACTCCATTCTGATCTTCCTTGACTCGCCAGCCACCGTTAGCAGCCAGTCGCACTCAGGTTCTGTCTCTCTGAAACTCCCTTGTCTCTTCCTCCTCCTGCCAAGCTGCCGCCACTGCCTCAAGGTGTCCTTCAGATATCATCTCTACTTCCTTCTCAACTTTCTGCAAAACTTCCCAAGGGCTTGCCTTCCCCATTCTTTTCCCTTGGTAAGGTCACACACAAGCTCAGACAGCCGTCTCCTTCTCTCCAGTTGCACTCGCTTCCTTTTTTAAACTCTAACTTTGGATTATTTTTCTGATGTATCCTCAGGGAAGAGGTCAGCAGCTCAAGGCCAACATCAGTATCACTAAGCTTTAAACATCTTTGGACATTATCATGCTTCCCTGGAGGCCCCAGCATCCTCCCTCTCTCCCTCTGGCAGTCTTGATGTGGGGATGAGACCCACAGCACACGCCCACCACAGCTTGGGCACTGGAGCTGCCTTTGCCATCAGCACTGAGAAATTAGCATTTTAAAGCATAATTCACTCAAACTATTTCACCAGTTAAATTCAAAATGTAATAAATCACACCCTCATCTGCAGCCATTGCATTAGCTTCACAGCTCAGGACTGTGGAGAGTCTTTAATTAAGCTGATGACTCTCATTCTAGGTGTTCCTTCCCTCAGGTCCCTTGGGTTGGCGTGTATTGCTATGAATCACTCTTGGTTCCATTCACACTGTAACAAACCTGCCTGTCTCATTCTCTCTCTTTGAAACAAAAAGCCCCCAGTGCATTCTGCCATATCAGGTGCCTCATTTTTAAGAGTCCCAGAAGCTAATTTTGCTTTGCTTCTGGCACATGCTGCCAGTAACACTGGGTGTTGTCAGCACGTGAGAAGTCAAAGTCACTGATCCAAAAACCTGTCAAATGATTAACACAGAGCAGTCACAAACCTGGATGTTGCATAACTTAACATTTATAATTCAATTTGAGGACCTTAGATAAAAATCTTTAAACAGGAGAGGTCCTAAGCAAATTCTAAAGAAATGCTCAGGTGTTAGACTGCATGTCAGTCTTACTATGCTAAGTTTAAGAATGAAATACTGAACAAAGTAAGCACAATTTGTTTCCTAACACATGATTAGTAAAATAGTTTTGGATTAAAGAACGACAAAGATTAAATTCCTCATGATGTGGTGTCTCTTCAGGAAGGTGTTATGTAACACCCACAGACCCATAACTTAAGTGGCTTCAAAGAGAATCAAACTTAATGCCCTATTCCTTAAAGTAATGATGGGCAGTAGGAAAAAAATTATAGGATTACAATCAGGAAAGTACTAAGCCATTATTAATTATAATTTACCACCATGTTCATGTATCTTTGTGTTTATTAGTTTTAAAGTGACTGCCTTCTAAATCCCTATCGTCAGCATTACACTGAAAGCCATGAATTGTATTAGAATACATGAGGGGGTTGGCTATATATGATATATATCAAATCTATACCACAGAATCAGTATATATTCATGCCTATAAAAGTGCTTGCACTTTTTGCTAATTGCTTTGAAGTTTTATGAAATCAGCAGGCAATTAAGAGTGGAAAGTTTTGAAAGCTCATAGGAAATTTGTAGGCAAGGAAGTGGCAGCAAACATGCCCCACCACAAGGTCAAAGCAGGGACTGAACTCCCCTACAAGGAGAGACCCCCACCATTTCTACCTTGGCTGTGGAGTGCTGGGCAATTGCTGCTGGGACCCACTGGGCCTGAGCATCAGACCTATGGAGACACTCTGCTGCTCTTTATGGCATCAGCTGGGGATCTGATAGCAACTCTTCTCCTTCCTCTCTCCCCTTTAGTTTTTATCTGGTACTGGTTAACTAATCTTGATGTTACCTTTGACATGGAGAAATTCTTTATTCATAGACTGGAAGGGGAAAATACAAGCATTTCAAATGTTTTTTCCTCTTTGCTACCCCTTCTTATGACAAAGGATGGGCTTTTTAACAGAAAAAGGCCCCAGTTCTTCTCTGGTAATACAGATTGGCAAGGAGACTGAAAAAATACAGAAAGGTGTTACATGGAAAGATTTAAAAGTTGTGATTTGTTCTTCAAATTTCCACCTAGAGATCTCCAGCTTGTCTCCACATATATGTATGTGTCATCATGCACTAGTTTTGGTCTACAAAATACAAATAAATCACACCAGCAACTCCACTCAACAAAAATGAATTCAGACAACAACACTTAACGTATTTCTATCATGCTCCAAGCAAGTCTCTTTGATGGGTGCTATAACTTGTAATTTTTGGAGTCCTCTAACAGGTCACTATACGCCTCCAGACAGAGTCTCAAGAACTGAATAAACACAGGAGTGTTGTACACTTTCTCAGTGCTTTGGAAAACAGAAATATTTACTTTGTTCTAAGCGTGCATTTTGAGCTGGCCACATCCTGAAGATGACAGTGACATGGCCAGGCTGCCTCCTGCCACCACCACATTGCACTTCCCTGGAGCTGCAGCTCCTCACACAGCAAGGCAAAGTTGGCACATGGCACACCACTGCTCAAATTCCATATTGCCTTAAACAAAATACCATGCAAACATATTCCATTTAAATGCACCACCTATTTGGGTTTTTTTGGGTTGTTTTTTTTGCATTATTATGCTGCCATAGACTGTTCCTACCAATGACACAGCCCTGTATCACTTGTGCCCTTTGCTGTGTATCCTGGCTAGTTCATAATTGAACACTCACTGAGATTATCTGTTAGTGATTTGCTTTTGATATAATGGATTTCAGAAACACTGCTCTCATTCTAAGGGATTTATTTCCTAAGCAGCTGGTAGATTGCAGTGATTCTCCTATCTGCACAAAGTCTGGTGGGTGCACATACTGTAGGCATGCAAAGATCCAACCACCTGAAGTTTCAACCCAAAAAGAGTGACCAAAGCAGCCCTTATGACCAGGACCAGCTACATATGAATATCTATCTATCTATCTATCTATCTATCTATCTATCTATCTATCTATCTATCTATCTCTCTCTTTCTCTCTCTATTTCCGTAGGAGGAGATGCATTTGCAGTTTGCAGGAGTGGGCAGATGTTTTCCTGCTAAGGCACAGGTTTGGTTTAAAAAGAAATTAGTTGCTCAAAACACATAGAAGTCCAAAGGGAACACTACAAATCCCCCTAAAGTCTTTGCTCCTCAACCTAATTGTAAATAAGAAAACTATTAGTACACCACTACCCATCAATTAGCAGGTGCTACAACACTACAATAAACCTGAAATGTAAAAATTGCTGATACAGTCCCTGGACACTAATGAAACTTGCTGCAGAATTTTTGCTAAGGACATATCTGCACTTTCCTTTTATAGTTTACAATCTAAGAGCTAATGAATAAATAAAAGTGAAAGGAAGGCAGGAGAGAAAGAAGAGTAAAAGGTTATGACATACATATTATATTACACAGTAATTATGTGCTTTTGAAATGCCAATTAGTAACTCATTCCATAATCCAGCTTGCAGTCAGATCAATATGAGGTTGATAACAGCAGAGACTCATGATCTGGTAAAGAATATTTTATTATTAAAGAATGTATAAAGCCACAGAAATATTAGCTTAACTCCATTTTTTTTTTAAGTAAGAGCAAATTTTAATCACGACTGTGTTAAGAGCACGACAAACTTTTCTATTCCACAGTTCCTGGTAAATTTCACACAGATGTTTGGTTTGTTTTCCTAACTAGCCAGGATAATTATTATTTTCTATTTTCTGCGTTGTGGAGTTTTTTTTCTTTCTTTCCTCCAAGCAAGACAAACAATGTTTTAACAGAATTTTTCTCTGTCAGACAAAATAGAATGTTGAAAAATTATCTGGCCATCAGCACAACATGGAAGTGCACAAAACTCAGTGATTCTCCTTGAAGAGCTAATTTGCTTGCTGTGTTGACAAGATGAACCAAAACTGTGAAGAATAAAACCAATTTCATAGCCATGGGGGGGGATCCTGGGGTGAAGCATGTAATGATACAGAAATGAGGCAGGTATTTGGCATTCCCAGCTAGACCCTAAAAGTTTTTGTTACACATCTCAGAGTGAAAGATCATTGTTCATAGTTCTGTCAGCAAGGTGGTGAGGTTTGCAATCACCTCAAAACAAGGTAGAAAGAGTCTTAGAGGTAAAAGACTTTTCTTCGAGATTTGGCATTTTATCCAAAGGCTTTGGTACCTTTAGGCTTTTTTCCTTGCTCGATATTCATTTTCCCCTTGAAAATGTGTGTGTTTCTCTGTCACCAAACTGACTTTGGTTGCAGTGCACTTAGTTAATGGATGTAAAAGGATGTACCCATCCCTCAACAAGGAAGGATGTGAGAAAGGGCCAGGGGTGTCCCCCCATGCAGCCCCAGGGTGATTCAGAGAGGGAACTGGCATGGATGAAGTTTGCAGGATTCATTCTGCTTCTTGTTCTATGAATCCAGAAGTTTACAAAGCAGAGAGTGGCTGATCCACTGAGAAGCAACATTACATTAACATTAACACACAGGAGTGAGATGCGACAGCTTTGTGTGTTGGGGAGAAACATAAAAGGAATAAAATAAATGGTTTTAGGGATCTAATTCCAATAGGTGTGAAGTTTTACAGTAACCTTTTTTCTTGAATCTTCATAACTGCTAGAACTAACACTGTTTCTTGGGAAGTCATGCTTAAAATACAATTTCTATTTGGGCACTGATGATTTTTTTTAAAGTAATTTCCAATACAAGGTCCTCATTACCATAGGGAAGTTACTGCTCCTCTACAGTCATAAATACTTTTTCATGGAGTATCCATTGGCTCAGCATTGAAGCACTTAGAACTATTTATAAAGCACATTTCACACCTGACACATAGAATTAAGAGCAGAAAAATGAGACAGTTTTCTAATGGCATCAGTATTACTGTGTTGGTTGTAAAATGGACTCATGTCTAGAAGGCTCTGATTCATGTTCTCTCTTTTTGAAGACTATTGACTCCTCTGGCTCTTTTTCTTTTTTTTTTTTTTTTAATGGCATATTGATATTGGTGGTTGTTGTTGTTTTGGCTTAGAAGTCCAATCAAATGAATTTAATAAATGTTTTTGGCAGTGAAAAATTAGCATTGGCTGTTCCAAACATAACAAGGGAATATTTCCCAGAGCAAGTACCACACTGCTCTCTGTTCTCCAGTACTTTCAGAGATAGACCTAGAGAGGATAAAATGGTTTTAAGCAATTTGAGATTATATTTGCTGAATCTTTGAAGTAGGCCAGGGCAATTGTAATTCATCATTTTGCATCACCTTGCCCATTTGGGCATAAACAAAGGGGCTGTTCTGTGATGTGATGGACACAGTTACATTTTACACAACTGGTCATTAGAGCCACAGGTAACTCCCTCCCTGTCCCCGAGCCTGCAGACATTCTGCATTACTGATCATACACTGCACAGCCTAATGCAGCCTATATAAAAATGACAGTGCTAATCGAAGATTTATACCTTTAATCCCCTCCTGCCTCAGCTCTAAGTCATGATTTTTATTCCCAGCACTAACGGGATAAAGCCCAACTGAGAATTTCCTAACATGATGTGAAGTTCAGCTGCTCCTTCTGAGAAGACAAACAAACCCCAGACCCCTCAACTTTGCAGCACAAGGAATGAATCCCCAGCAGGATTCCTCACTCCACACAAACCCGAGCACAGCCTGGCACCCACAGAAAGGCACTGAAGTGATCTCTTCAGGCTTTCACATCATTTTATGAAACAAAATAGCTGGTGTAAGATTTCTAGATGTTGTTTTTTTCAGGACTAAGAACCACTAATCAAATATTGTCACTGACTGCGTTTTTATTTTATTTCAGGAAAAAAAAAAAAAAAAAAAAAAAAAAAAAAAAAAAAAAAAAAAAAAAAAAAAAAAAGAAAGAAAGAAAGGCACACTTATTTCTGCAGAGGTACTTCCTACTGAATACCAATCTGGTTAGGGATTTCATCCTATCACTCCAGAGTGCAGTAACTCGGCCAGAAAGTAGTTTCCAATCAATGCAGAGGCGGGATGGTGTCAGAGGTTGGGCAAGAAGGCAGTCGAGGCCAGAGCCCGCTATTCCCTCGGCTCTCCCCGCAGCAGGATCACCCCAGTGCGCGGCCAGAGCACCCACCCAACTCTCCCGCACGCGAGGACACGGCCACCAGCAGCAGCACACCGTCCCGTCCTGTCCCGGTTCCGAGCACACACCACCAGATCACGTCTCACAGGTCGATTTCACAGAGCCCCGGCCGTGCCGGCACTGCGGAGCGGCGCTCCGGGAGGCACCGCCAGCTCCGCGCCGAGCGCCGCCCGCTCAGGGCAACTTTGGGCAGGGCTCGCTTGGAAGGCGCCGCTGCCGGGACACAGCCGGAGCCGTCCCTCGCCTCTCCCCGAGCTCCGCCGAACTTGCCCGCAGCGAGAGGACGCGGGGCGGCCGGGGAGCCCCGCTGCCGCCCGCCCTACCTTGACGGCCCGGGACGAGTGGCAGTGGACGTGGTGGGACACGGTCGCCGTCTGGTTCATGTTGCCGGCGGCGCCGGGCGGGCACGGGGCGCCCGCGGGTCCCTCCCGGCGCCTCCGAGCGGCCGGGCCGGGGGGCTCCGGCTGCGGCTCCGGCTGCGCTGCTCCGCACCCGGGGGGACGCGGCGGCTCCGCCCGGCGGGGCCGGACCCGCTCCGCCCCGCCCGGCACCGCCCCGCCCGCCGGACCCGCTCCGGACCGGGACCAGCGGGGACCCGGCCGAGCCGCCCTCGCCCCGGGGCTGGGGAGATGAACAGGATCGGCCCCGCTCTGTGAAAGCCGGGCCCGCAGTGCTCTCAGCCGAGATGAGTAAGGCTGCAGCAGAAAGTTTATGCTGGCTGATCTTTCCTTCGTGCTCCGCGGGGTTTTTCCTTTCTGCCTTCCCCGTTCCCTGGTGCCGCCTCCTCCCTCGGTTCCAAACGCCTCCAGCCCACTGCGGTAGCGGGGTACGGGCGTGCTTATGTAACGCAGGTACGAGGCACCGGCAGCAGCCTCCCGGCCCCGCACGGGCTCCCGAAATCACCGCGCTGTGTTCAGCACCGCAAACATCTCCACGCTTCCCCGTGGAGCGGAGGAAATGCTTCTCTAATTAGACTTTCACCCATATAACTTTCAGGGGAGTTGGTTGTGGTACAAGCTAAGAATCTGTATCCTCCAGACTCCTGAGCAGACCTTGCCAGGAACACACAGATTCTCTTTCTGCCTGCCCAACCCAGGGCTGGTGCCAAAGCCAGGATTTGGGGATGGAAGTTGGTAAGCTCTGTGAGCAGATTGTGACACCGCAGGCTGATAATGAACAAGCAATATTTTGTATATGCATAACATCCTTTAATGACTCTTACTTTAGAGAAACCTCCCAGTAAAACAAGACACACTGTACCACATACCAAGGCGTTCCTGGGGTGTCTCTGAGGGATGCACAAACCTGCAGCCAGGGCAGGTAAAGTTGGTTTAAGAGGAAGAAAAGAAGAATGAGGACAGACAACGGCCAGAAGCCATGGCACAAGTCTCCTAAAGAAACTGCTGATTTGGAACCTCTCACTGCATGAGACTCCAGCTTCAGGCATCTCTGAAGCATCTGTTCTTTCAAAAGGGAGGCTGTTGAGCAGTATTTGCTACCATATCCAAAGTTATACTCCCAGTGCAGGAAGTTATTGCTCAAAAATAAAATGAATTTTAAAATTTGGGTCCTGGGTTGAGCCCATTTTATGGCTCTGTCTCATTTTCCTCCCCTAATGCCACTCTTTCTTTTTGAAGTAAACTGAAGAAAATGTACAAAGCATGTACCCAAAAAGTAATGATGCAACAAAACAAAAGTTTTGCTAAAGACTTCAGGCTGTGCTTTGCTACATGAAGGTCCATCCTACTCTGCAAAGGAGAAGGCTGAGAACTTGCTGTGGTCACAGCCCAACACATCCTCACAGAGGCCTATGGGGACCCTCATCTGGGCTTGTAAATCTCATCATGACTTCAGACATCTGCCAGAGCTCTTTTCAATGGGGTTCATTTTCAGAAGATTTTAATTTCCTGGAAGAAAATCTGCTTTAAATAATCTCACACTCAATATTCCAAAGTCAAAATAATTTTGCACACCTTAACTCGGACACAAAGGCAGGTGCTGCTGGAGATGTAACTGGTGAGGAAAAGACTGACCTGCTCAGTCTGCAGAAAGCAGCCCTGGGTACAAACAACCCCTCCAGAGAGGGGACAGCAATCAGTGTTTCCTCCAGTGATACTGAGAAAAATGTCATTGCCAAAGGAAGCCAAATGCAAAGCAAAGCACAGCAAGAGGGTCCCTGCTGGCCCAGAGTTGATCATCTCCAGGCACCACGAGTGAGGCATCCAAGCTGGCCTCTAGCCTGCAGGACTGCTCACATTAGCCTCCTTCACCTTAGCAGATTTATTTGATTTTGAGCAATAAAAACCACATTTAGAAAGCATATCAGGGGCTCAGCAGTGCTCTTTCACCTCTCTCTATCATATGCAGACAGGAATGAAACTTAATGGATATAGATGGGGAAAAAACCACCCTCACATAAAAATGAGACATGATTCAACTCAAAGGTGAGTGTTGAGGAGGAGAGAACAAGTAAGTGGCTGTTTGGGTAAAGGGCTAACAGGGTAACTTTCACCATACTCTGCCCAAATATTTGTCCTAAAAAGAAAATAATGACTTCAAGTTATTGTCACCAGGAGCTCAAGCAAGCAGAAGTAGCCTGTAAGATTCAAAGACAATCTTCTTCATCTTGAAATATACTTGTGTCTCACATGGGAACTACTTTAAGACAAAAAAAAAAAAATGGACTCATGACAATTTTAATTGTTAAATAGTTAAATATCTGTGGGGTTTTGTAAGCTCCTATGAGAACTTTGTGTAAAGTTTTCATGCTTGATTTTATGCTTCACTGTGGCTGACCTTCCATGCAAGCTCCAAAACCAGCTTTAAGCTATTAGAGAAATCTCCTCCTTATAATAACAAAAAAAGGCAGCTTGGGTTAAAAAGTTGCCAAGGACAGAGATAAGATCAATAATTTGCTGGCATTGTTTTAAATGAACTTCTACAAATTTTGAGATATCTATTCCTAGAAAGTGCTCTTTGCTGATTAACCTCCTGCTCTCGCAAGGTGGGACCTAATTAGAGGATGAACCTAACAAGGACTGGAGCTGTAAAATCTCTACAAGTGCGTGGTTTGCCATTACAAAATATCCCAGAATCAAGGCAGATCAATAGAGGGGGATTCCACAAAATGCCTGCTGAAATCCTCCTGAGCACCACTCTGCTGCTTGCTTCTCCAGTAATGTCATTCCCTGCCATCCCTGATGTGGCCGTTAATCCTCCACAGGTGTAATCTTCTTTGGGAACTGGCTGCTTAGCAAAATGCAGCTCACCCTGGGTGCTGACTGCTAATGCAGGCATCCATGTTAGCCCTGCAAGGAGGTTCTCCAATGTTTCAGTGCCTTTAGGATGCAATTAAATAACTGAGTGATTACCAAAATATGCTGGAGAATATTAAAGCTGGCAGCAGATGCAGTAGAGCAGGTGGCACTTGCCCATGTTGTAGCAGCCCCTCAGTGCACTGTACAATCCTCCTTCCTGAAATATTTAAAATGAATAAGAAATCAATGTGATCAGCCAGGAAAATTGATCAAGCTATCAGGAAAGTTTGAGAGGAAAGAAAATCCCTGCTTGTGACAGAAAAGCCTGCCTGTCCCACTGTCCAAGTGCAGCAGAACTGCTGCTGGAGGCAGCATTTCCCAGAGGCTCCTGATCACTATTCAAGTCCTGCAGTAACCTGCTCTTAGAAACTCCCAATACAGTTCCCCAGCCACACATTTTCCTGCCTCTTATTTTCTAAGCCTTATGTTCTTAAAAAAACCCCTCGACCATTCTTCCCTTTTTTTTTGTCACATTACATAAATTTTATAATCACCACCCTGAGAAATAAAATATTAAAGTGTATATTGGTAATTATAGATACCTTGTGGCAACATGTTTTTCTATAGCTGTAGAAAAATATTTGCTCTCTTTTCTGTTTTATGCAAGTACATAAAATTTAGTCTTACTGCTGCTCCACATACCAAGGGCCCAATTCTGTGCTCACACATGTTGGCAGCTATTAACACAAGTGAACTCAATTTCTAATTCACACCAGTTCATAATCAGATTACAGACTTCCCTGTCTATGGATGAAGAAGTTTTAATACCACGAGGGAGGCTGATTTGGGATCACTGTGGGACTGCCAGCTCCCTCAGAGTAATTACCCACCAGGAGCCACGCTGTGTGTGAGTGCTGGGCATGTGTGAAACACAACAGGGCAGAGCCTGCCTCCACTCAGCTTCCCAGAAATCCTCTACCCCAGGCAGCTCTCAAGGGAAAAGGCAGCAGCTATCATGCACTGCTGCTCATGGCCAGCAAGCTCACACACAGCCCAAGGTATCCCAGGAAAAGCTGCTCCAGGAGGATGTCCTTGTGGCCATGCACACACACACGTGTTCACACATGCACAATCCCATGTGCCCTGCAGCCTCCAGTCTGGCTGCAGCTGTTGGAGAGAATGTGAAGGAAAATTCCCTCAAGTGAAGCACAACTTCAGGCAGACTCAATAAATCAGTGGGATGCCAGGTTTGAGCCTGGCTGCAGTGCCAGGAGCTGTTGCTGCTGTGTTAACCCACAGAGTTTGGTTGCTGCAGGGAAGGGACACCTCTCCCACTGGGAAAGGCTGGTGTTATCCCTGCCAGGTGTTACATTAACTGTGTGTATGCCCACTCCTTTCAGCTCTCCAGAGTTCCCTCACAGCTCACTGTCTTGAGGTTTTGCAGGATGATTTCTAACCAGCTCATCGTGGTTCACTAATTGAAATTTTGAACTAAACCAAGGAGAATCCACTCCATTGCCTAAAGACATGCTCAAAACTTATAACATCCAGTCCAATATATGGAACTGATGAAGAAATATAGATGTTCCTCATTTATACTAGCTAATATCCACTGAGGTATAAGGGTGCATTAGTTATGATTACTTTCCATTCTTATTCACTACATTTATTTCAATAGAAAATATTTAGATTAAGTATTTGCAACTCCTTTTAGAAAAAAAAAAGGTGAACTAAAAAGTTCTGGCACACAAAGGAACCATTGGTGCACAATGATTCCTTCACTTAATTTCCATGAAGGTGAATGGTATTGAATTATAGTCAGGAGATGAAAAAAAATCTTCCCTGTTACAATAATAATGAATTATCCTTCTAGATTTTGCCTGAAAAGAGGAGACATCATGAAAATAGATCCAGTAATGTCTACATATCATTGATTCAGTGCAGAGAGTATGCTGTGAGAAGAGATGGAAAAAACAGCCTGCATACAACTGCCTTGTTACCAGGGAAGAGAAGCAAGTGGTGTTTGAGATATAAAACTGCAAGTAGAGGCAAGAAAAAATGGTCTGTGCCTGGATGAACTGAATGTGTCACCCACAAAACCTACACAGACAGGAGGTGGCTTTATGAGCAGCACTTCTCAGGGCACCTCTGAGCAGGTCTCTGTGGGCTGCTGAATTAATTCTGATGAACCACAGGCAGTGCCACAAGCTAAGAGTATCTTCTTCAGGATCCCTCCAGTCTGTCCTGTATGTGCCTCTTACCAGACTCAAACAGAGAAAAAGAAAATAATGACTTTGAGTCCTTCACATTTTCAACTGAGGCTTCAGAGGAATAGGCAATACCGTCCAAGGAAACAAAATTAAGCAAAAAAAAAAACCCATACATGGCCAGCAAGCTATATTCATTTTCTTTATCACACTGTATATTGACAGGTAAACATACTTTACAGATGAGGAACTTCAAGAAAAAGGAACAAATCCTTTTGCTTTGGTCTCACATGAATTCCATAGTAGACCCCTGGAGCACCCTGCTCCATCTCACTGCATTCATTTAGCCTTCTATTTGCACAAGCTATTGCAGTATAAAAAGAAGAAGGTGAACCTGACCTATCTGAGAAGTAGATTTAATTTCATGCATAACTATTACTCACACTGCTAACAGGATTCAATATTTCTACCATGCAAGAGCTACAGGATGAGTAATGCTTTTGCACATGTGTGAGGATTTACAGGAGCAGAGCCACCCATCTCCCTGCCCATGGCCATTGCACCACACTCAGGAACTGCCACAGAGTACTGGTGGAGGCATGCCAAAAGCAGTGTCAAGTAATGTCAAATTTCTGCACAGGTTTGGGCTTCTTTACACCTTAAAATCTTGCTTGCCATGGGAAACTCTGAATATCATGCAGAGCACTTGCTCTGCAAGAACATCACAGCCCTGTCCAATGCTGGCTCTCCAGGGATGCTCTGGCTCACTGAAGGCAGGCCTGAGCAGTGATTTCTGGGTTGACACCTCAGCCAAAAGCCAGTCCAGAGGGGAGTCACAGGAGGTTCAATATTAGCACACAAGCTTGAATGAAATGTCAAGCAAAAGTGAGAGTATTTTGTCTAAGCAGGATTATTTCCCTTATTTTCAATAGATATGATAAATCATCCAGAGGCAAGCTCCATTTTTAAAGATTAGACACCAGGTAGTTAAACTTCTGAAACAGTACAAGAATTCCTACACTGATAGTCAGCCCAGCATTCCAAGTATTCATGTACCTAAGAGTAGCCCAAAAATTTGTCAAGGCTTTGCCAAATTTACTATGGGAGAACATTATTTGATCAAATTCTTTGTCCCCTCAACATGAAGAGGTTACGCTGCAGCTCCTTCTGCTTCTGGGATATTTGCACTATGTATGAATCTCATGAAGGCAAATTTCACAGTGAGCCATTGTTTTGGGATGAGAAATTCTGCCCTAAACTGTGTGTATGTAGAGGCATTATCCTGAAATTAGCTCCCAGAAAAGCCAGAATGAAACATAAAAGAAAAGGAAATTTTACATTGTTTAGAGGGTTTGAAGTTTAAATTAATAGTTTGTAGCTATGGAGTGGTGAAGTGGAGGATTTTATGTTAGGTCTCATAGGCTTCAGGAAAGATACTTTCCAGATTAAACAACTTACAAAAACTCAATGACAACAAGAAAAAATAATATTGGCTACATAGATCAATTTCCTTCATCTTTCTGGGTTAATACAAGCCTAAGCAAAATTTCAGAGGCATACCATCACTAAGAGAAAAAAAAATGAGAATAATAGAACTTAAACCATAATTATTTCCACAATGCTTCAATGGTATTGAATAACAGACAAAAACTCTGCCTTCCTTTACTCTGTGTAAATCTCATAGCACATAACAGGATTCTTTTTTTCACAAATGAAAGATAATTTACCATCAAATGAGTACTTTCCCTGGAACACTGCAGAGCAGTTTGCTCAAGGAACAACAAGGAGCAATTGCTATCAGAAATGAAAAGATGATTTCTCAACCTCTGATGTCTCTTTTCCCTACAAGACATGTATTCCTGTCTCCCCACTTAAAAAAATAATTTTACAAGACTCTTGGGACACTGAGGAAGGCCCTAACTCATTGCCACATGTACAAAAACACAGGTGAGGGGTTAATATTCTGGTATATTCTCCTCTCACAGAATTCATTGGTGTGGCTTAGTCTGTGTCCGTGTGTTATGATCACCTCTGAGGCAGGGTAACAGATCAGCCTTTTCCCTTATCTGAAAACACTTAAAGCATCAGGCCCAGGCCATCAGGGAAGCAATAGCAGGTGCAGGCAAAGGTCCATCAAAACATGTTCCTTTACTGAGGCAAAACCCATCATTTTAATCAATCAGAATGAAATATGGGATAGCCAGCAACCATGTCAGAAGGACTGCAGCTCAGATTTACAAGGTGGCTGTTAGGAGGTCACTGCTTTGTGTCCCCACCTCTGGGGCAGGAGGGAGCATCCTGAGAACAGCAGAGGCTCAGGCAAACTGCCAGGGTTGTTCTGGCAGTGCTGATTGCTGCAAGTGAAATAGGGGTTCTGCACCATCTCAAATTGTAGCTCCAGGAAATTAAAATGCAAAATGCTACAAGGAAAATGCTGGTGAGGAAGAAAATTTAAAGAACTTAAACAACTTAAATGAAAATGGGAGAAGACAAACCACAGGAATCTGAAAAGAGAACTTGTCCACAGCACCAGCAACAAATGAGAAACTCAACTTCACACACATTTTAGCTATAATCCCTACAACAGGCTATGAAGACAACAGTGGGGTTGCAGTCCAGGACCAGACACGACTGTGCCCTTGACTGCTATTGCTCACATCCATAAGAGCTGTTGTTAACATATTCCTGGAAGACAATTCTCTTCCTCCATGTGTAAAATGTCCCAATCTCTTCAGATTTGTGATGCTTTTTCAATAAGAAAGCATCTGAAATTCCCCTTATCTCTGTTTTTCTGTTCAGTCAGAAGTGTGTCAGTCACAAGCCCACGCTGCTCAGCCACCATGATTGCTGCTGCACTTCAGCTGACAAGCTGTGAAAGTTTTGGCTGCCCAAAAATCACTGGGAACATATTTACTTCCTTTTATTAGAATGATGTTTGTCTCCTACTGGCATGCACCAATATACCTTTGCTCACATACATCAGGGGTTTTAGTGACATCAAGGATCACATCCAACCAGTTATAAAATACTACCTTGTTAATGACAGACAACGTTACTGCCAGCTGCTCATTCCAATATCCTGTAAACATACATAGAAATAATTTCCTTCTGCCTGACATCCTTTTTATATTCTGCTCATAAAAAAGTAGAACACTATGTAGGGAAAAACAGTGTGGATCCCACTCCTGTACTTTGCAGCAAACCAAGAGCTGTTTCAGTGTAAATTCCAGTCAATGTCACAAGGCTTAAACTAACCAAGGAAGATGTGAGATCGGGAGGATTTCTTCTTTCTTTTGGGCTGTGAGCCTTTTAGTAAGTCCCAGAGAGCTGTTGAAGACTTGTGGGACTCACAATGTTAAGAATTTTTCGGGAATAACCAAGTCTCATATGCAGTTACATATTCTCTAGCAATTGTGCTATCTTCTAACAACTAAATCCAGAAATTATATTACCCTGCTCTCAGGAAAATACCACAATTTATGATTACTGGGAGCTGAAGGCCTCAAATTCAGGCTGACAGCTACAGTACCTGGAGGAAAACACTGTTCATTGCATTTACTCACAACCTCTGAGGCAAATGTAACACAGCCATCCAGCACACACAATAAAAGGACATCAGCTCCAAACACATAATCCAGCCATTACTTTGATTGCAGTATGTTTTCCAAATTGATTTGAAAATATGTTTTTATTAAAGTGCGTGATTTGTCAAATGCACTTCCAGGAGGTGTAAGAAAAACAGCAAAGAGATTGGAGCTTGCTTAACCAAGTTTATAAACCTGCTGTTTCAGCCTCAAAGATGAATTACACTGCAGGAGCACGTTCACTAAACGTCTGTGCTCTCCTTCTTGCCCTCCTACCTATGTTCAAAGAATAGAATAGAAAAACATAAATCAAAGTCTCAGAACATATTTCTCCCCCAATTCTGAAGCTGCCATATCTCTATACCAGAATCATAATCCCCTGCAATACAAATAAAAAGCACAGCCCTGCAATCACCACTTCAAAATAATTACAGGCCACACAGTAATTTACACTTATCTAAAGCCTTTCACCCCAAGAACCCCAAAGCAATTTATACACAATATAGATGTGGCTGATATGAAAAATATAATGCCAAGGAGCTGCTTGGGAATTGAGGCATTGTCTAAATCATGGATCTTTGCAGTCCAAAACTTACCCATCATCCTTGATGGCAGTTTGAACCAAACCTATTAAAATCTCAAATTAAGGACTATGCTAGGCACTGGCAGCATGTTCTGAACCTTTCTTTAATTTTAGTCAATTATATTGAGAAGTCAAGAAATGAAAAGACTTGAAACAACACTGCCCAGCAGACATACACAGCTTCAGAAGCTGCTTATCTGAAGTACAAGCAGGGCTAAGACATCCTTCTGTAAAGAAAAAAGGTCTAAATTTCTGTATTTGCTTCCTTTTCCTTTATAGAATTTAATTCTCATCTATCCAGGCTGTAGCTAAGTAGCAGCTTACAGGCAGAGCTGTGCTCCTTCTGTGGCAGCTCTGAAATATCATCATTTACCTCCCAGCTGCTCAGTAAATTAAAGCAGACAGCCCACAGGTGCTTGCTGGAGTCCCAGCACTCTCAATAGCACCAGGCCACACGGGTACAAATGGGTCTTTAAGCAGGGCTGTGAAATAGCTGCTGGTTCCCTAATCCTCCAACCACACTCCCGGGGCTCTGAGTGAGAGGAAGCTTGAGAAAGTGAAGGGATATGTATTTCTAACAATTAACTGCTAATCCATTTACATTTTCAAAGCTGTTTTCATACAGAAAGAGGCTACTGGCTCTTTCTATATTATTAAACACAGACTTTGTTATGGCTTTCTTCAGTCTTCAAAGTGCAGGCGCACAAATGTTGAAAGCATTCACTGTACACTTTGTAGGATCCCCAAAAGGCAAACTAGGGGAATATAAAAATCTCTTTTGCAAGGTGAGTTATAGACACCAGCAGCAGCTGACCCCCTGGCAATCTTCACATCCAGAGAAACCACTGCAAACCCCAGTATTTTAAAGGATACCTAGATATTATTGCCACATTTCAAAATTAGGAAATTGAATCAAATCCCCTTTGTGCCATAGGATGCTTCAGTCTTAAGGGTAGGAAAGTCTTTTCCCTTGCTCTGCACTTTGCAATATATTTCTGTACCCAAACATGTACATGGGTCTGTCAGGGAAATACAGGATTTTTAATGTTTTGAGTGAGAATGGCACACAGGACAGGACTGCAGCACCTCATCTGCATGGCTGATGCATCTGCAGTCAATCTGATCACAGAAAGCATCGGCCTCACTGCACCAGCAGGAGTGCTGCTGCCTTGGGGAGGAGGAAAAGCTAAGTGTGTTTTGGGGAGCAGAATGTTTCTTTTGTTTTAAAATAAGGTAACATCATGTGGGAAATATTATTTTTGCTGCCTGCATGGTACCACACTCCTGTTTCACTCCTGAGTGGCAGCTGCAGCATCTCTCAACAGGGAGACAGAACTTTGCTATGAAAATGCAGAGAGAAGCCACTGGATGGGCAGTTTCTTGCAATTCTTCCTGATCCCTGGGCTGACAGCTGATCCTCCAATAACATTCATAGCAAGTAAATAATTCAACCAGTTTTCATAGTGTTATGCTGGAGATGGTTGATTGCATTGCCTCACACTGGATTTCTTTTCCTTATTACTTTTTAGGGGGCAAAGTTGTCACAAAGCAAATATCTTTCTTTAATTAAAATGTCCTTAGAAATTGCAAATATTCAGTATTCTCTATTAAGAGACAGATGCCACAGAAGAAAATGTGATGAAATAACAGACCTCCTAATGAGACTGTATTTGGCTAAACTCTGAAACTAAAACAGCAAAGATATGGGGTTTATTTCTTTTTCAATCTTCATATCGCTTCAATTTGTGGTTCACATCTTCAGGAGGTGAAAAACAATTTCAGTTAGTAAAAAAGCTGCCCAAAGAAGCTATGTCAATTTATACCACCTGGGAATCTCACTCTGTGCTAATCTGTTTCATTCATCCCCATTTCTTGACATAAAACTGCCAAGGGACTAGCCTGGATGTGGAAATGTATTACCCAAGTGTCACCAGCAATGCTGTCTCTTTTTCCCCCATTCTCTCCAGAGCATCTAAGCCAGAACTGACATCAAAACTAGATTTGTAAAAGTGAGTGGAGGCAAGGGCAAAGACAAAAAGGGCTGAAGGAGTAGAATTCTCAGTAAATTCTGGGTAAAACAAGCTCTGCCATTGCCTTTAGTGCAAAAATAGTTCAGTTTTTTCTTCAGTGTTCATATATTTATGAACAGGCTTTATAACTTGAAGTTTGTAACTGTAAGGGAATATATTGGAATGACCCCAGTGGTCCCAGAAATCTTCACCTGTGGTTTCACTGCTCTCATGGAGCACAACTATAGTGAGAAGCTGGTCTGGAAATTGCCAGGATTTTGATTATCCACACAATAGGCCTTGCACTGACTTTGGAGTTCAATAAAGAATCATTGCAGAGACCTGATGTCAGGGAGTACATATCTGCTGCTTCCTGTGTTTCTAATCACAGCACACTGGGCTGGAGAGACATCCTGGGGTATTCAGTTCAGTCCCTTGCCATTGCAGGTGACCAAATAATAAAACCCATTTTGTAACCTGATGGATTGCTTTGTTCTGTCAGAAGACATTTCAGGTCGTGTAGTTTTATTTCTGGTTACAGAAACTTTCAGTCAGTGCCAGGCACACTCTTGATGGAAATGTATTTTGCAATCTCAGGATATTGAAGAGGCGGGGAGGGAGGGAGGGAAGGAAGGAATTCAGGATCAAAAAATAGCCAATGTCACATAATCAACGAAGCATTAGGACTTAGGAATATACTTATTTACTGTGTATGGAAAATAGGCCATCTCAAACAAAATTCAAGTTGTGTTCCCATTAAAGTAAAAACTTGGCTGTAAAAGTGGCTGTGCTGATGGAACAAAGTTCTGTATCTCATTTGATTTAGTTCCAAAAGATGCTCTAAGTGAAAAAAGCATTATGACACTACACAACAAAGTTCATGCTAAATGGATTTAAATTATAGAACTGATAGATCTTACAGCATAAATTTTAATTTAAGTGTCTGTCTTAGCTCTGTGCTGCTGTACATTGCATTTAGAAGCAGATATAAGTGATCATTAATAAAATTCACAGTAACATTAAAAACTAGTGAGGTAGTCAATAATATCAGGAACTGCTGGATTATGTAAATCAACTGGTGGAGTAACATACATTTTAAAACTGCAAAATGTCAAGTATTAAAGTTTCTTAAAAGGTGGGAAACAGAATAGCTAGACATGCTGGCAATGAAAGGGACTCATCCTAGAAAATCCCCAACAA